>NW_004624789.1:14560841-14576679 GCF_000247695.1 Heterocephalus glaber | reverse complement strand
TATGAGAAAATGGAAAAATAGGAACAAAATCTTTGTAAATAGGGAGGACTGGAGGGGTTGAAGGGAGGGCTGGACAAGGGTGAAAAATAAGAACCAAGAGAGACTATGCAAATTTCCAATGATTTCCAGTCATTATATTGTATACCTAAAATGTACCAATGATTAGCATGAATAATCAATAATGCAAAATAGGAAGAAAAGGTCCAAAGGGGTAGGGGTGGTGGGAGGGGCAGAGGAAAGGAAACAAGGGAATGGAAAAATGATGAGAAATGGAAAAAATGGAAATAAAGTCTTTGTAAATAGGGAAGGGTGCAGGGGATGAAGGGAGGGCTAGGAATGGGGAAAAAATAAGAACCAATATTCATTATGTAAAGGTACAATTCCCAATGAGAAATATAATTGTGTTGTATACCGAAAATGTACCAATAAAAGAATTTAATAATAATAAAAAAAGAAAACAACACTGAGATTCTACCTCACTCCAGAAAGAATGGCTGCTATCCAGAAAGCAACCAATAACAAATTCTTGCAGGGGTGTGGTGTGAGTGTTGACTGGTGCAACCACTGTGGAAATCGGTATGGAGATCCCTCAGAAAACTAGGATTAGAAGCACCATTTGACCCAGCTATTCCCCTGCTGGGTATTTTCCCAAAAGAATTAAAAGAATCATACCACCACCTATGTTCATTGCAGCACAGTTTGTAATAGCTAAAACTTGGAATCACCCATCAACTTGAGACTGGATAAAGAAGATGTGGTTTTTTAAAAAATATAAATGGAATACTACTCAGCCATAAAGAATGGGAAACTACAGACATTTATAGCTAAATGGATGCACAATCAGGCCATACTCTTAAGTGAAATAAATAGGACACACGTGTAAATACTGAATAGTTTCTCTAGTGTGAGAAACTGAAAGCATAAATAAGCATCAAACTGTATAATTGATAATGTGAAATAGGGAAAAAAAGTCTAAAGGGAAAGGGGAAGTGAGAGGGGTAGGAGAAAGGAAAGAAGGGAAAGGAATAAATAGGAGAAAAGGAAAAAGTGGAAACAAAGTCTTTGTAAATAGGGATGGCTGCAGCAGGTGATGGGAGGGCATGGGGATAGGGAAAAGCATAAGAACCACAATATATTATGTAAAGGTAAAAATTGCCAATGATGAATGTCATCATATTGTACACCTAAAATGTATCAGTAAACTTAATAAAAAATTCATAAGCAAATATTGAAATATCTGTGCATGATATCAAAAGAAACTTGATGTTTTCACACTTTTTTATCATCTTACCAAGTCAGTTATGTATTTTATGGAAAACATAAAAATACACAGTGTTTCCAGAACTAACCTATCTGCTGCCTTCACAGGTAAAGCTCGTCCTCGTAAACCTCTCCAGCTAGTGGTTGGTACTCTGACACCAAGCTCAGTCTTCCTGTCCTGGGGTTTCCTCATCAATCCACACCATGACTGGACATTGCAGAGTCACTGTCCCAATGACAGGTAATTGGTCATAAAAATTCTGTCTTTCCTCTGAATACTAGTACTTCCTTTTAATGGTGCTTGTACATGCTTTATAAGAATATATACATATAAATATGAGTATTTACTTATTACCTATTAGATGTACAGTGGTTTTGTTCTAGGAGTGAAAAACATAAGTAACATGAGTCAGGGCTCTAGTCTTACCGGTTACAATCTGCCTGAGTAGAAACCACATAGATATATGCTTCATCCCAAGTAGAAAAATACAAGGGGGGAAGGAGCCAGTAGCAAATGGACAATATCAGTGGTAAAATAACATAGGTTAGAGGAGGAGGTGAAAGCACTTAGGAAAAACTATTAAGAGTTGAAAAATTCCTTGGAAAAGAAAAGATCTTTGATCTTTCAGTTGCAGAAGTGCTTAAAGCAGTCAGTAGGCCTTCAAACCAAGTAACATTACATTTGCCTTTACTTGGAAAGTTGTCACAAATGTAAATCTCATGTCCCCTCTACATTTGAGTGTATCAGAAACTCTGAGGCTAGAGCTCAGCCATCTGTGTTTTCACAAGCCTTCCAGATGATTCTCATGCCCACTGGATTTTAAGAATCACTAGCTTAGACAGCTGGAGAGAGACACAAAAAGGAGAATTAGGCAGAGGAAAAATGGAGTTAGAGATGAAGCTATCTTCTTTGGTAGAACAAATGAGGAGAGTCAAGTATATTTCAGAATTACTGCTGTTCATTCATCCTTCCACTCAACACATTTATTTAGCACTATGTACCTGACACTGTACTAAATATTGCTTATAAAATGGTAAAGTTATTTGCTAAGCATAAATATTTACTACATCAGCTAGCTTAAAAATTCAAAAACATACAAATGGAGAAGCATTCAAATTTTTGAAGCTTTAGACATTTTATTTTTAAAGTATTTTTAAAACTTGTCATTTGAGAGATGGAGATGAAAACAACACTGAGATTTCACCTCACCCCAGACAGAATGCCTGCTATAGAGAAATCAACCAATAACAAATGCTGGCAGGGTGATGGGGAGAAAGGAACCCTTCTCCACTGTCGGTGGGAGTGCAGACTGGTGCAACCACTGTGGAAATCAGTATGGAGATCCCTCAAAAGACTAGGATTAGAGGTATCATTGACCAAGCTATTCCTCTGCTGGGTGTCTTCCCAAAAGAATTAAAAGAATCATACCACAGCGATATATGTGGACCCATGTTTATAGAGGCACAGTTTGTAATAGCTAAAGCTTGGAAACAGCCCAAATGCCCAAAATGACTTTTAAATTCAAGAAGTTTTATTCCCCTTCTTAAAACAAAAAAATTGAGGTACAATTAAAACATAGTAAAATGCATAGACCTTATGTACACAATTTAATCTGTTGTGATAAATGTATTTGACAAGAAATAGAACATTTTTATCACTACAGAAAGTACATACTTTCCTTTAAAAGTAGCCACTGATTTGCTATTACTATTGGTTAATTCTGCCTACCCTAGGATTCCATTTAAATGAAATCATAGAGTATGGGTTTGCTTTGCCTGTTTTCTTTCATTCAGAATGTTTTTGAGATTTATTCATGACATTGTAGGTACTTCATTTCTGAGCAGAATTCCATATTTGAATATTCTGGTTTGTTTATTCATTTTCTGGTTGTAGACACCTAAACTTTGGTGGCTTTTGTTTTTTTATGAATATAGATTTTTCTAAGCATTTTTTGTATAAGATTTTTGTGAATATATGTTTTAATTTCTCTTACAGAAAGATCTAGAATTGGAATTGCTGCATTACAGGGAGGATGCATATTTAACTGTCTGTTTACTTTTTCTATCCCTGTTCCCCCCAAGCAATATATGAGGGCTTTTGATTGCTCCACACCCTCACCAACCTATTGGGATTCCCAGTATTTTTCATTTTAGCCATAGTAGTGCTGTAGTTTCTCAGTAGAGCTTTAACTTGCATTTCCCTTGAATTAAGGTAATTGACCACTTTTTCAGGTACTTTCTGTTTATGTGTATATTTTTTGTAGTGTTTTACTTATTTTTGTCTAAATGAAACCAAAAAGGGCTTTTAAAATGTTTACAACTTCTCAAACATACTTTTCATATGACTTTGATTAGGAAATCTAAACTAAAAAGGAAAAGAAATCAAGCTTCCCTTTATATGTTCATGCTTCTCAAGGGATAAGTATTTAGAAAAGGCCATGTAAAGGATGTTTCCAACACCCAATTTTTTAAAAATAATTTTGAGATGTTTTAAAGAATTTGAAAAATCCCTCATTTCACTCACCACTAAGCCTATGACTTATTTTGCTTGGATAATGGACTCTTGAAAGTACATTTTTTCTTGGAATAATTCTAGTTTCTAGTGGATTAGTCCAGGATGCCAATGTTGAGAAAATAAATATTTATAGGTTGCTTCTTTTTTAAAAATTCTCTTATTAAAAAGGGAAAGAAGCAAAAGAGAGAAGATGAGAGGAAAGAAGGGATGAAGGAAATTTCATAGTCATAGCAAAATGGAATTGGATTTTATTTGTTTCTCAATTTGCTTGATAAATCCTTGAGATTATTTGTTTCAATAGTTCTGTAACCTGGCAAATTCATACAACATTATTTGGATATAATTTCCTCCCCTGCCCTCAAGTATTTCTTGCAATTTTACTTGATCCTACTTACTTGTTCATAAAAGATTTATCTGATGATTAATTGTGATTGATAGGTTTTGTTACAGGAGATAATGAAAATAGAGAAAATGAGGATGGATAATAAAGGAGGCAGAATCTTTAGCACAGGCAGGCCACACATATGTTGAACCCTATCCCCCTGCATACCCACCCTGGTCCTGCCCATCTCATCAAATAGATGGAGTCAGACATGTCAAATCACAGTATTTGAAATTGAGAATTTCACTTTAAATAATGTTTTGAAAGATTCAATAATAATATGTCATGATGTTTTCATTTTTTCAGTCCAAAGTGAGTGGGGGAGAACTGTTAGGATATGACTTATTTGGAGGAATTAAACAGTCATGAGTAAAGGGAAGCATTTGGAGTTCTTGCTGATTCCATTATGTGTGACCTTTTGCTCAAGTTAGCACAATTAATAAAGAGCTGACATTTAAAGTCTTTTTCTTGCTAGAGAAAAATTAGTAGCCCTTATTTAAAAGCATTAAAATACTGTACACATTATAAACTACCTCCCCAAATCTACCAGAACTGTAAATAAGTGTAATTACAAGCAGACTGGGTAAAACATACCCTCCTATGTTCACAAAGACTTTTTAAAAATAGTTTTGACCTATCTAGTAGGCTACAATAAACAATCATAGCTAAAGGGGATGATAACTTCTTGAAAATTGGGAGATTAACACAGCTGAAATTTTCTTTCAGGAATATCCTATTACAAAACTATTGTAATCCAAATGCTTTTGGCTGCTACAAGGACATCAACTGGTGTCATTTTAAGATTTTAAGCCACTGAACTTCTAGTTTCTGCAATTCTCTCTAAAGCCTCTGATTTATAAAAACCATTTCATGTTGCTTTGCAGGGCTTTTATCCTATGCAAATGATGAATTGGAAAAAAATTTGCTTTAACTTTGACTTTGAACTTTCTATATTAAAGCTCTTAAATAAGTTCAGTTTTCAAGGACAAAAAAACTTTGTTTTTGTTTTACTTTAAGCTTGAAAATATTAATGGGATGTCACTTTACCTTTGAGGCATGTTTTTATTCCTATTTGTACTGTTTCTATACAGGTCTCCCAAAGATTTAGGCCCTTTTCTGAGTTCACATTGGAAAGCAGATACACTTCATTTACAGTTTTTGTTTTTAATAGGCTTTAAATGGAATAATGCACACATTAGTCCTCAATATATCTGGGGTCAAAATAAAGCTTTTAAACTGGCCCAAATGAAGAGTAAAATGCTTTTAACCAAAATGTACTTCGCCCTTCATAGCTTATTGTTTCCCTTCCCATGTTTCCAACTTCTTAAGCTTTCAGGATTGCTTTAGTTCTCATTCCTTTACAGCTTATTAAAGATTTATATTTGTTTAGAAATCATTCTCACATTTTTCTAACACTTTCACATGGTGTTTATTTGGTCTTAATGTAGAATGAGTGCTCTCTTTTTTTTGCCCAGTCCAGAGCAGTCTTGTATTATTCAGCTTTCCTGCTGCTGGAACAAAATACATGCCATCCACAATTTAAAGGATGAGGGATTTAATTTGACTCACCATTTTGGAAGATTCAGTCCATGGGTAGCTGGATCCACAGCAGAAAGGGAGTAATGGAAAATCATGATGGAGGAAATCTTCTCATCCTATGGGAACCAGAAAGTAGAGAAAGAAGAAAGGGGCCAGAGACAAGGATCCACCCTTTTGGGTCACACTCCTAATGGCCTGCCACCAACCAGGCCCCACCTCCTAATAGCATATTCCGCTGTGAGCTCATCAATGGATTAATCTACTGATGAGTATAGCACCCCCATGATTCCATCACCTTCTGAAAGTTGTACCTCTGAATACATGAGAGTTTTGAGGCTGATTTTAGATCTAAACCATAAGAAGACTCTTGTTTTTTATTTTTTTCCTTCAAAGTTTTAAAGTATTTTCAGTATTTTCATTTTATTGAGCTCAATTCTTTGTCACCTATTTGTCAGGCCAGAATCTGGCACCTAAGAAGTCCTCGGTAAGTACATGCTGAATCAATACCCAATGAAACATCAACATTTTCAATTTTATATGTCACCATTACCTAAAACTGAACATGTTAAAATTGCACTTACACATTTTCTCTTGAGATATCACCTCACTTGTCTTTTTATTACTTTGCAGAGTAATAAAATTACTTCCATTCATCCTAATTTAAAAATGTATTCATTTTTTCTACATTTCATCTTAGATTGTGAAGGACCTAGGTCATATTGATTTTTTTTAATTGAATTCTCTTTTTCTCTACTTTGTATTATTTTTATTTTATTTTATTTTTATTTTTTATTTTTTTGGTACCAGGGATTGAACTTGGGACCTTTTGCTTGAGAGGCAGGCAGTGGGACCACTGAGCTAAATCCCCAGCCCTTGATTTTTGTTTTTGAGACATATTAATATCTATATCTTTATCAGCCACTTCTCCATTTCCACACCAATAATTCCAATCTAAGCACTCCCCACTTTATCCTAGATTCTGACAGCAGTGTTCTGGCTGCTTTCCTTGCTCTTTTCCCTGCCCCAGTGCATAGTGGCTTCCATAGTACTGAGAAAATCTAAACTGTCCACCATCAGCTTACTCTTTCTTCATCCTAAATTTTTCTTTAGTTCAACCTCTCTTCTCTTATTTCCAGGGAATGTATTTCTTACTTCAGATACAGTGTTCTTGATTCTATCTCTTCTCACATTTTTTAAGCCTTTGCTTCCCCAGTGATCAGGGATCTCTTTCATTTGCTCCTTCACTGACATGGGTGTCCTTCCTCCTGACTACAAGCATGCTTAAGATCTTCCTACCTCTAAACAAAACCTTCTATTGATGGTGTGATATCTTCCAAGCTACCTTTAAACCTCTTTCCTTACTTCTCAAACTTATTGGGATTATCTTCTCTTTATGTTGTTGGTTTCTATATCACTCGCACGCTCTTTGTCCCCTTTTCCAGTGAATTTCATTCCCTTTCTACTGTTTCACTGAAACTTCTCTTGGTGGTTACCAGTGATCAGTTAATTGCAAAATATAATAAAATTTTCTAAGCTTTATCTTTTGTAACTTATTTAAGAAATAATTGACTATCTTCCCATTCTTGAATTCCTTTTTTAATATTTTTCTTCTTGCCCCTCTAACTGTTCCTCTTCTCTTTTTATTACCCATATATAAGGAATCATGTTTCATCCTTGGATCTCTTATCTATCTATTCTTGTTATCTATGCCTTGTCTTTAGCTATCACTTCTATTTAGAATAACACTTCTCAGACTTCAACACGCATATGAATCTTGCAGTGGACCTTGTTAAAATGCAGATTCCAATTCAGTAAGCTTATAGAAAAGTCTGAGATTCTGAATTTCTACATAGCTCCTAGGAGCTTTAATTTCTGTTCTATAAATAATAGGAGTTGTAGCAAGAAAATAAATGACTTCTGAGGATAAAATTTTGACCTGGACCCATTTCCAAAGTTCTAAGACTGTTTTCAGTTATCCATAGAATATTTTCATTAGAATGACCAAGTAACAGTGGTCAGCACCTCAAATTCTAACTAAATTCATATTTTTTACATTATTAAAGGAATTATTTGTGGGGCATGGTGCCATACTCCGGTAATCTAAGCACTCAGAAAACTGAGTCAGGAGGATTAAAAGTTGGAGCTTAGGATAGGCAAATTAGGAATTTAGTGACTGTCTCAAAATAAATTTGTTTTTCAAAGACAAAAACCCTGAGTTCGATCCCCAGTGTCACACACACACACACACACACACAAATCTTCCACCATCACTTTATTCTCACATACGAAAACTCAGTTTTGATTATTTTTCTTTCCTTGGTACTCATATCCTGTAAGGGTAAGGTTTCATCAGTTCTCTCACAGAAATATAACTTTTGAATGTTTCCTTTTTTTCTGTTTCATTTTTTCCATGGTTCATTTCCTAGTTATATTCTATCTGGAGTACTGTCTTAGTTACTTTTCTTGTTGCTTAGACAAAATATCCAACACCCACAAGATAAAGGAGGAAAGGTTTATTTAGCTCACAGTAGGGATTTAAGTTCATAGTTGGCTGGCTCCAAGGCAAGGTGGCATGGCAGAGAGGCATCACAGATGAAAAACAGTCCATGGCAAAGCAGGCAGAAGGCAGCAAGCAGCATGCAAGTAAGCAGTAAGTGACAAGTGACAAGTGACAAGGGACAACTAGCAACCCTCTTCCTGTCCCTTGTATCTTATCAAGGCTACTCACTTTTAAGGAGGATGGCACTCACGCCCAAGGTGGGGCACCCTTAATCCTACCCAGAATTATGCCAAACCAATCAGTGGACTAATTTAGTAATCACTCTTAATCCAAGCATCACACACTCCAGATCCAGCCACTTTTGAAAAGTTCTACCTATGTCCACATGAGGCTTTGGAGAACATTCAGACACAAACCATAACAACTACACTTTGAGATTCCTCCATTTTTTAATAATTCTTCCACTGCCAATAAATCTGTATTTATTCCTCACTGCTCAACTTGATTCACCTGCTGAAGAATCTCCACCAGCTTTCCTCTGTCTAGGAAAATAACCCATGGAGTTGTCAAAGAACCCACCTCAAAGGATATCTGGATCTTAAAGTGAAGTATAATTCTGGTCTACTTTTCTTTCTCTGGACCTTGGTAAAATGTCTTGATTTAAAATCACCCAATGGAATGGGATATAAGATGCAGATTATTCATTTTGAAGTTTAGGTTAGAAAGTGCCAGGCTCAGCTCTCCTGCACTCTGCTTTCCATTCTGCCTTCTTCACTCAAGCACATATGTGTCTGCCTCCCTTCCTATGTTATAAAATCATTCTTGAATTCTGCACAGATCCACTCATCTTTCATCTCACACAGAACACAGCCTTATGTTATACATTAGCATGTCTCAGAAAACATATGAATGAATGAGCAATGAACTGTCAAGAAAAGGCCTGAAATATCATCTAGCCAGTCCATTCATCCCTTGAACCTCCTCCACAATATCTCCTATCCTAGGACCACAGTGAGTATCTCTACTATGAATATTGAAGATGCAAGTGTTGGCTAGGCTTATTTAAGTTCAAAACTGTATAAGTTTCAGGCTTTTTTTGCTGGAAGTATGGAGTACATGTCTTTGATCTGTTGAGAAGGTTCTGTTCTACTTCTAGTCTCCTGATAGCTTTTACCATGAACAGCTGTAGAATTTAGTCCAATACTTTTTCTCCAACTACTGACAGGATCATATGGCTTTTTCCTTTCCTCTGTTAAAATGATGACTGTTGGGGATGGATCTTCCAATGCTGAACCAATACTGCCATCCCTATGATAAAACCACTTTCTACATACTGCCAGATCTGACTTCTAATAGTTTGTTTCGTTAAACAAATTTCTATCTATGTTCATACTTTTCTCTTCTATTATCTTTACCCAGTTTTAGTATTAGCACAATGTTGAGTTCCTAAAATGAGGGGAGACATGTTCCTTCTTTTTTCTGCTTTAAATGTTTGATATAATTTATCAGTTAAAATGTTTATGAGCCTGCTGTTGTCATATAGGTAGGTTTTCAAGCTAGGAATATACTTTCTTTAATAGGTGTTATTCAAATTTTATATTTCCTCCAGAGTTAGTTTCATTAATTTGTCTTCCAAGGTACTTCTTAGAAGTTGTCAAATTTATTTCAAATAATATTTTTTGTGATATCCTTCTATATCCTTTTAAATTCTGTAAAATCTGTGATAATGTATCATAGATCTTGATATTATAATTTTAAAAATGTATAATTGATATTGTGTAATGGGAAGAAAAGGTCTGAAGGAGCAGAGGAAGTGGGAGGGGTAGGGGAAAGGAAAGAAGGGAAAAGAAAAAATATGAGAAAAGGAAACAAATGGAAACAAAGTCTTTCCCAATAGGGAAGGGTAGAGGGGGTGAAGGGAAGGCAGGGGAAGGGGAAAAAATAAGAACCAAGACACTCATGTAATGGTACAAGATCCCAATGATGAATGGAACTCTATTTTATACCTAAAATGTACCAATAAACAATGGGGAAAAAAACTGTATTAGCTTCATGATCTTAAATGGCCATGGCCTTCATGGCCTTATTTAAATCATTTAAGGTTTGTTTTTTTCTCATCTGTGAAATAATAGTAACAATACTAATATCTCATAGGGTTGTCAAAATTAAGTGACATGTCATGTCACATATAAGAGGATTAATATAGTGGCATGCAGTGAGCACTCAATAAATGACACTGTGCTAGTCTTATTGTTTTTGATATTTTCCTTATATTATTTTACATAACACTAAAATGCCTAGGAAATTTTAGGTGGTACTGGGAATTGAACCCAGGGCCTCACAAATGCTGAGCAAACATTCTACCACTAAGCTACATCTACAGCCCTAGAATTTTGTTTTGTTGAATTTAAACCAGCTATCAGCGTATGACATTAAAATGAAGAAAGGAAATCTTGGAAATAGTTGATTAGTTTGAAAATCAAGTGCAAATATAACAAGGACATAAATTTCCCCTAAGGTACTACTTAGAAACAAAAAGGGGTGGGGGAAAAGATAGTTGTGTTACTATCTCATTGCTGAGACACAATATCCAAAATCCACAACTGTAAGGAGGAAAGGAGGTTTATTTTGGCTCACAGTTTGTAGAGGTTTCAATCCATAGTTGATTGTCTTCCAGTCAGGGTGGCATGACAGAGGAAAAACATGGCAGGAAGGAAGCCAAGGATCAAGGGAGGAAGGAGGGAGATATACTCTTACACACCTTGCCTCTGGTCACCCACCACCTTCAACCGGACTTCACCTCCCAACATACATTTAAACTACAATTAGTCTACCAATGAGTATCATACCCCCATGATCCAATCACCTCCCCAAAGCCCCACCTATTAGTGCAGAGGCTTTAAGGGGACATATAGAAATAAACCATAACTTTAGTGCAAAGGGAAAATCATAAAATACTGTAGGAAAAGATATCCACACCTGTCATCTTGTCACTAATTAGACATGAAGGGAGAAGTAATCCCCAGTCCACAGAAATGGAATGAGGTCATAAAAGGAACAGAATTAGTAAAGAAGAGTAGATTTTAAGGTAGTTGTAAAATTCATGGGTATTTTACTATGATAAAGAGTTTAAAGACACCAGATTATAACAAGATTCGGGCATTTTAGGTGGTAAGAAAGTAGATTTTTCTTAAGAAAATATAGAAATATAGTGAAGAGAAGAGTATTTTTGTTTAGGTAGAATGAAAAATGCTTTTAAATTTGGGGACAAGTCTTAAGAAAAGGGTTGGAGAGCTGATGGAATAAGAAAATGGAATATGTGACCAAGAAGTCTGTAAGAAGAGGAGATTTACTTCTTCCCCGGAAATTAGAGAGGGGCAAGGAGAATGAAAAGTAACAAAGACACCTTGAAAAGAAGGGGATGGGGCAGAATTTATATCACTGGTTACAATCTCAGTAAAGCAACATTTGACAAAGCGGTGTGAGGAAGTGATCTTTGATGTGAGCGAGGACAGTAAAAAATATGTGGGGGTGGATGTTTTAAGAAATGCAATCGTTAATCCTATTGAAATACAAGTATTACTGAAGAAAATTATAGAAAGACCAAAAGATAACTAATGTCGTACAGTTAGCTAGGGTAGTTTGTATAAGGACTAAATTTACCCTTTGGTGTAATTTACTGGCGGTTATAACATTAATTCCGTTTACAGGATTTCTATCTCTGTCTCAGGTATTTTATTAGAAAAAAAATGTCAGAAGTGATTCTACAATAAATTTCTATAAACAGACAAGATCTCAAAGATTGCCTAGTGTCCAAAATCCCCTCTGACAAAATTGACTCATAAAAGGGAAAAGATTCCCCTCAGTTTGTTCTACTTGTTTACAATTGACTAATATCCAAGACAGCATACTACCTGCTTTTCTACTACATTTTGAGGAGGTATGGGTTCATTAACTCTATAATAATTGTCAGCATTGAAAGTCTTCTGGAGGTCCAAGCAATCAATAATGTCAGTTGAACCAAACACTACCTTCAACAGCTTCCCACTCCTTAATAACAATATGAGTTACTCTGTTCTTAACAGCCATATCACTGGAATTAGGTTTTCCAGAGGTCTGATTTGATGTCAGTCACTGGCTACTGTCTGTAATTTTAGTTGATTTGTTTCCTCTCTGTGCAATTGAGCCCAAATTTAATCACCCATTGAAAAACGGTGCAACCAACATTTTTGATTCTGAATATCCTCAGAAAAGTAGAATGACTATATGTTATAGTTTATACACAATAAAATAAAAATAAATAAAAACCCTTAAACAGTGGCAAATGTTACACTCTTTACTGTGCTTTCCTTCATTTTATGTTTTTCATCTCTTTTTGCAAAGCACCAGAGTAGAAAAAGAGTCTAATGCAGGCCAAAAAGTACAAGATTAGAAGTGGAAAACAGCACATACCTTGGTTCTTTGACTGATTATCAGACCATGGATACTTTTCAGCCTCTTCCAACATAAATACAATTATAAATAAAGATATACATAAATAAATACATAGAAATGTATTGTATTTTGCTTCAGCTTGTGTTGGTTCCATAGAAACTGCATTTTGATAAGTAAAGCTTTATGAAATGATATATTGCAAAATATAATTATAGACCTAGAATTAAATTAATATTTTTAGATGATCTAAATATTGGCCATTTAGATAAATTATATTTTAATTTAAAAATGACTCAATGAGAAACTAAACATCCATTCTGTTCATTCCATACATATTTATGAAGCAAACACTGTACACTTGGCTATAAAGCACAGATTATTATCATAGGCCTGTATTTTGTTTCACTTCACTACTTTCAGTATAACTAAATGGTCTTATTTGCTCTTTCCTTTAAAATTTAAAACTTTCCTACCTTATGCAATGATCTACTTAGACAATGTTGGCAAGGGTAACCATGACTGAAGCAAAGGAGAAGGGCTGACCACCCATGTATCTGCCAAAGTTAATACAAAAGAGGGTATTTTTGATGCCTTATGAGTAAAGTAGAAGAAATTTGTGGACTGTATTTTTTAAACATGTGGTTAAGTTTAGGATTTTTAATGAGCACAGAACATTTCTATCCCATTTTATTTATGGGAAGATGATATGAAATGAAGTTGATTAGAAAGGCTCTTTGGTAGTTCTGTTAGCAATTGGACCCTGGATAATACAAGGAATTAAGTCCTCACAAATGTATCTGTACTCAGGATGTATAATTGTGGTAGCCCATTTGGATGGATTTTAGTTTCTCAGTACTTCTTTAAGTCCTGTAAGAATTAGGACAGGGAAAAAAACAACAGAAATTTCATATAGTGTAGTTGTCAAGAAATGCATTTCATAAATCATTGTTGATATTTTGATTTACAAGACACAAAGGATTTGTATTTGTAACACTTGCTTACCAGAAGCAGTTAGTGTTTGGGCTGGAACACCTGCTTTACTCATTCCGCCTTCTGCTAACTTAAAACTGGGGACTAGAGCTCTGAGAGCAGCTTTTACTGGAAAGAAGCAAGTTAATAAATGATTGCAAGCATTTCAGTGTTGTGGAACTAGTATAAAAGTAGACTGAATAAACAAAGAGCAAAATAAGATAGGTAAGAGGAAAGAGAGGGGGGAGAGATCTTTTGCAAATAGGAAAGCGAACAAAAAATCTGAAGAGAGTGGAGAACAAAAAAGCTGGAGAGAGAGAGAGAGAGGGTAAGGGGAGGTAATATGAATTAATATGTATTATGTACATGTGCCAACTCCTCACGATGAAAGTAATCATTACATACTGCAAGCATGTACCGATAAAAATATATACATTTCCTGTCTCTGTACTTGTTAAATTAGAACCCTCTGCTGATTCCTATGGGCATGCAAACCATGCTCAAGCTCCCTCTACTTGGAAGGGCCATAGTTTGGCTTAATATCTTGCTGTTGCTGTCTTAAAATTCTTAATAATTTGTAAACAAGGGGTCCACATTTTTATTTTTCATTGAGGTCCTCAAGTTAAGTTCAGTCCTGGCCCTTGGTTTCCAAGATTTTAGGTAAATGTGTCATTAAGAACTTTTGCTTGGAGAAACTGAAGAACATCAAAATAGTGCTTAGAGGGTGCCCAACAAATTTTTTAGCATGAGTAAATATTTAAATAAAAGCAATTAAATTCAATTTTTGTCCATTGAACTTTAATGGGGTGGGGAGTGGAGGAGTCATACTAAGTTTTTGAGAAAAAATTTAAGATATAAGGAAGAACCTAAACTAATATATCAAATGCCCATTTCCATTACCATATGGGGCAGCTATTATTTTACTTATTTACTTAAAATATTTATTTAAAAATCAAAAACAAGTAATATTTAACTATCTGCTGACATCACCTTCTAAGCCATCTATCTATGTACCTACCTTCTTAGTTGAAGCCAAAGCACTATAAATATTATGGTCTTGCAATATTTATCACTTTGTAATGCTAAGGATAATAATATGGTAACATTTTGTTTTACTATATTTATGATATTAAATTATATTCTTCATTATGTAACTTTTTATTTTCATTTAATATGTTGCTTGTAAAATCTAGTATCTATATAGACATATTTTGGGCTAGTTTGTTTTGTTCTCGTTACTATGGACAGTATGATGCAAGTCTCTTTCATGATCTGCCCCACTTAGTAAGGCTGTTTAAAGTAGAGCCAGGGAGGCATTTCTTCTTGTTTTGGTTCTGCCACTGCTGGTTATAGATGCCACTAGCTGGGTGATGTTGGGCAATTTAAGCAATTGTTCTGAAGCTTAGTTTTTACATTTATAAAGTAGAATTATAATTTCTATGACTTAAGATGTTTTTGTGAAAAAAAGGGATAATATGTATAAGTTCTAGCATGTAGTAAAGATACAAAAATAGTGATAGACATTATTTTACATTGACATATATACTTCTGAGTTGTGAGTCCCTAAGCAAGTATGCATCAGTGATCTCCAATTTGTATTTTAAGTTTTCTCATTGTACTTAGCTTGGTTATTTATTGGTCTTCATACGTTTGTTTAATAAGTATATTACACACTTAACATGTAATCCTGGACACATCTTAGAGTTTCAGGCTCATCTTTTACAAAATTGAACAATATTACTTACTTTAATGCACTTTCCAGGAATAAAAAGACTTAAGCTCATAAAAATTATAAAACTATGTCATTAACTATTTATAAAGTGATACCCGTGTTTTGCTCTATGCATCCTTGGAAACAAATCATTTATGGTTATTAAACTTTGATTTTTTAAATTAATTTTATTTGTACACTTTAGGTATACAATATAATTGTATATATACATTGGATATTGTATACATCATTGGATATTTGCACCTTTACATAATCTCTTTTGGTTCTTATTTTTTTCCCATTCCCCTGTCCTCCTTCAACCCCTCCACACCTCCCTATCTACAAAGAAGTTATTTCCATTTTTTCATTTTCTCATATTAATTCCATTCCCTTCCTTCCTTTCCCCTATCTCAGCCACTTCCATTCCTTTGCCCCTTTTCTTCTTATTTCACATTATCTATTATACCTTTTAGTCCTTATTTACACTTTCAGTTTCTCACACTAGAGAAACTATTCAGTATTTACACA
>NW_004624789.1:14429925-14501727 GCF_000247695.1 Heterocephalus glaber | reverse complement strand
CATTTGTTTCCTATGTTGGGATTCCATCATGTTCCTCAGCTCCTCTCTAGATTTATTAATCATGTCTTGCACTATGAGCACAATCTGTGCTGTTATCTGGGAAATTATTTCTGATTTCATTTTTTACAGATCCTCTTTTGTTGTCAATTCAGGGTGTGTCCAGGTGGTTGAGTATCAGAGTGTTCCATCTCTTTTGCCTTTGGAGTTGCTGTAGGTGATCTGGAAGTCTGTTTTAGAAGCTTGTTTACATGTCTTCTCATTTCCACGGAGGTGGGGAGGCAGGGTGTGTTTGTGCTGTTTGGCTCATGTCCTGTACACTGCAAGCAGTGGTACAGTGGCCTGGAATCCCCTTCCTCTGCACTGGGAGCTGTGGCCAGTACCATGCTGTTTTTATCACCGTAACTCTGTGGAATTATTTTTTAATTTTAGTTGACATGTTGTAACTTTACATAGTTATGTGTTAGAGTGTGACATTTTGATGTATGTATACAATATATAAGATCAGATCAAGGTAATTGGCATATCTATCACCTCAAGACATGTAACATTTGCTTGTGTTGGGAACATTCAAAATTCTATTAGCTATTTTAAAATATTCAGTTATTGTCAATTGTAGTCACCTTAATGTGCTATATAACATTATTGATTTATATGAGTTCTTTATATATTCTGGATATTGAGCCTTTTTCAGCTACATGGTTTACAAATATTCTCTTCTGATTTTTAGGCTGTGTTTCATTTTGTTGGTTGTTTCCTTTGCTGTGTAGATACTTTTTGTTTTATTTTTTCTTTTTGAAACAAAAAACATGGGCATAAATTGTTTTGATACTGTTAAGGGAGAAATGAACTTTCCTGAAGTTAATTGTACTACAATTCAGAAAAGTCATATTTTTGAGGGAGTAAAGCCTAAAAATAATATCTCAATTCCAGAAAAGCCTATCATGGGACAGCAAGAGATATAATAGCTTTTTTTGTAAGAACACATGGTGTGAATAATGAGAGGAATAAACAAGAAAGATAATATTACATACACATCTCCAAAGGACATACAAAGTGTTTGCCAAAGCCCAGACTTAGCCTGCCAAAAATTAAAGGAAACAACTGTGCTGAAAATGTACACAAAAATAGTGGAAGAAAAGGAACTCCCTGATTTTAGATGATATTAGGATGACCAAAATTTATTCTCCTATTGAAACCCTAGCAGTTGTACATAGGTCGATGAATGCTAATGGGTTGATATTAAATATCCAGAGTCTCCCATTTAAATTTATTTCCTATTTCACAATTTCCCTGATGTCTGAAATGTTATATTTAGAAATAATACATGCATTTATTTAGTCATGCGAAAAGGATACAATTACCTCTTGGGAAGGTAGTTTTCCATCTTTTTTCATTAACAGCCTAATTTTAGTTAATGCAATTTTCTAACAAAAGACATATATTAAATAGGAGAAACTAAAGATTTCAGAGCATTGCTGTGAAAGTCTAGGCTCTAAAGGTTGGGAAAAGGAGGGAGGGAAGAAGGAGAAAGGGTGGTCTAGTCAGGGAATCGCTGAGAACATAGGCTATTATTAAATGGGAAGAAGGTTAGCAAAAATAACCTGACAGAAATAAGGACAAAGAAGGGAAGGAAGACTCATTATTTTACATTTAAAGAGAAAAGGTTACCCTATGATGTATATTGAAAATACCAGGACCAGAGTTTGTGAAAAATTTGTAATCTGCATGTTACTTCACATGCTAAAAACTAGAACGGCTCTAAACAAAAGCCATGCCTATCAAAGACATCAGAAAAAAAGTTAATAAAATTTAGAAATTTTGAGAATAGATTTTATGAAATTCTACATGTGTTCTTTTTATTTATTATAGAAAGAGTTCTTTCTCTTTATGTCCTGCTAACTAAATTTGAACAATGGCATTAACTACTTGTGTTGTGCAAAATTCCTGTGAAACACAAAATATAATAGGTTGCAGGTTCATTAGTATTTTGACAACTAATTCAGGCATTTTAAATAGTGCCTGAAAACAATAAGCTCTCTGTAGGAATCACTTCCATGGTATATACTGAAAATTAGAAATATAATTTTGTAATTGTCTTTAAGACCATTTGAGTAATTTTATACATCATTAACTGAAAAGATGAAAATGGTCTTTACAAGAGTGATATAAACTACAGAAGAAGGGTACAAAATTTTCATGTTCAAAAGGAATGAGAAAATGGATTAGATTAATAGCTCTTAACAAGAGGTGATTTGTCCCCAGGAAATATATGAAAATGTCTGGAGACATTTCTTGTCACAACTGTGACAGCTATCGGAATCCAATGGGTAAAGACCAGAAAGAAAGACTGTTAGCCATCCTACACTGAACAAAATGCCCCGTTCCCCAAATGTCAATAGTGTAAAAGTTGAGAAATCCAAGTTCTGTCTAGCTCAGAACTTTTAAGAAAAAAGTCCCACCTGACTATTTAATCAGCTCCAGGTAGCATGGTCAGGATATCTCAAAGATGCATGAATTCTTTCATGCCATTAGGCTATTTCAAAATGTTAGAAGTAGGTCACTGACTCAATGTGCCAAATAATGGAATAGAGTTAATCCCAACTTTATAAAATTGGGGAAATTCTTAATCATTGGGAAATTCTAGTTTAGATATTTAATTTCTTTGAAAAAGAACACCTAAATTTAGAAGAAAATTTTCCAAATAGTTGCATAAAAGAGAAAAAATGGAAAAGAAATCCATTCTTTGCACTGAAATCCCACAAAAGAAAATCTATGTTAACATGTCACTCAAATAAAATGTATTATCATTAATTTTTTGCCACTAATTTTTATGAGTAACTTATTTTTCTATTTGCATTTGTGTATGATTTGCTTTTTTCAAAAATTTTATCTTTTTATAATTTGTTTTATTTTTACCATATACACTAAAGAAAATTCTGTATTCATTAATTTTTTTAAAAAAATTAGGAGTGCTTGAATATAAAATTCCAAAGAACATTTGCAGTACAAACTATGCCTTCCAGAAACTCTATTTATGAATCAGAATGATAAGATTTATTCAAGTATAGTACTGTAACTTTTTTCTTCATTCCGATGCTAATTTACATTTTAAAGAATTAGCTAGGATGAACAAGAAGAAAATTTGAAATCTCTTTTGTGATCATACTAGCCCTGGTAAAAATGCAAAGTAAAGTTATCTGGCTTGTGAAAAGGGATATATAGATAGATAGATAGATAGATAGATAATTATTATATAAATTATTATATAGATTATTATGTATATATAATATACATTATATATGTATATTATATGTACATATATAATGCATCTACATACATGTGTATTTTATATATATGTAGATTAAATTTTTAAGAATAGTCTGTTGATTATGCACTAAATAAGCTTCTTTGGACACTTTGCTAGGAGAAAGAGAGGTAAAGTGTATGTTCTCTTATTTTTTAGCTAATAATGAAACCTTGGCATTACCTGCAGAATCTAGAACACCAAAAGTTGAAAAAACCACAGCACAGCACATAACAGGTAATGAAATCCTTATGTTGATGTTGAGAAAAGAAGCACCATATTTTTTCAAACTGTGAATGATCTACAAACTTTATTTTTCAGTAAAGAGCCAGTAGGAAATTCATTTTGATCATAAGAACAAAGTAATAGAAGATTCTAGGAATATAAGAACAGATAAAAACTGAACTATTAGATCATATAACTGATATGTAATATGGAAGCTGTATTCTTCATACTCAATGAAAGTTGTTACATTAACACTAAAGTAGTTTTACACTAAAATGTAATACTAAGGTTTTGGTACAGTATGTTCATTTTATTTGAAGACCTGATACCATTTTTCATTGCTTCTTCACATCTGGTCAATTTGATGAAATGCCTTATATCCTTCACAAATCAATAGTTTCATAGCTAAGAAAATACCCTGGAGTAATTTAGAAACAAAGGTCTCTGGGAAATTAATAGCCCTAGTTAGAGAATATATAACATTTAGTAAAAATACATTAAAGAATAAATACAGTAAGCATTTTCCCCATAGTTTATCAGTGTTTCCAAAGTTTCTTCTCTCAGTGAAACTACCCATTCTAGTTCCCTAGGGAGGCATTAATCTCTGAGGCAGAGAGTTTTGCCAGAGTCATACTGCCTTATCCAGCACTCGATAAAATAAACATCTGGCAAGAATTCCTCATAATTCACATTTAGCAGAGTGACTCTAATCCACACTGAGTTTTTTAAATCTATGAAATTGCTATAACCTGAGATATTAGTGATATTTTTCTTTGTACTAAACTTTTGGACTTGTAACTGGTCCAGAGAATAGAAGATTGATGGAGTAATAAAATAACTTCAAGAAACAGATTGAAGTACAATATTTCTGACTGAGCAGAGGAGTGTGGTCCTGTCTAAGGAAGAGAAATGGACCTTCTTCCCCACTTCCATAGCACAAAGGTAGAAGCTACTCATGCTGCCAAAATAATCCATTTGGATGAAATTCCAAGGTGATTTTCTGATTTCAATGTAATTTGTCAATACCAAGAAAAGCACAGGCATGACCCAATAGTTGACTCCAAGTCCTTTTCTGCTTCAAAGATTCTACCCGTTTCTCCAAGTTACATTTTCTTCTCTTGGCACAGTGTCTGATGAGAGTCTACAGATTTCTTAATTCTTCGCCAAACCCTCCTCAGAGTTTTCCACTTCAGAAATTCTTAGGCAATCACAACTTATTATTCAATATTGTGTTTATTTCATACCCTTACCCTGAAAAATTCTAGGATTTTCCAGTACATGATTTATTCCAGATTTCAGTAACTGTGGTTCATATTTCTCCACAGTTATCTACCTGAGGTTTTAATTGCCTTTCATCTAGCAGTTGGGACAAACTTGTGGCTCAGCATTTGAATACTGATCATAATTTTAACCCAGTTCCAACCATTGTGGGTAGAGTGAATTTTGAGAAAGAAAGCTGATAATGTTATTGCTTTCAGTAAACCTTTCAGCCCTGGTTTATTCTTTTATTTTCCCATTCATTCATTTGTTTAATAACCTATTATTATGTGTGTGTTTGTCCTAGGCATTACGCTAAGCCCTGGAATTAAAGAAAAGGGAAGATAAAAACATAATCTAATAAGTGCTTTAATGGATGTCAGTTTTTTGTGCTTTTTGTGGATCACATAGAAAGTGGACCAAACCCAGAAAAGATGCATTGAGGAGGAAAGTCAGCCCGGGCATCTGGGGCAAGCGAGGGAGTCCTCAATATTAGAAATGTGAGAAGAAAGGTCCTATATAAATATCAGTTACTAATTCTGAAGGCCAACAAAAGATTTCTCATGATATTTAGTTGCTTCATCATCTTATCTTAATGTGTAAAGTTATCTCTTTTTTACCTTTCAGTGACTCCTGAAACAGTTCCAAGAGCCACTAAGCCCACTGTGTCTAGTACTTTAGACATTTCAGAAACAACACGGGGTAATTCTAAGAACTGACATTTTCTTAAAAATCAATATAAAACAGCAATAAAGTAACCCCAAGACTTTAGCGTACCTTTCCCTCCTTCCCCCTTCCCTTCTTTCTGTCCTCTTTTTCCTCTCTCCCCCTCCCCCTTTCCTCTCCTCTCCTTTCTCCCTGTTCTCCCTATCTCTTTTTCTTTATTTCCTCTTTTCTGGCACTAGTAACTTTTCTATTATTTGGACCAATTCCACTGAGAAGTTACCAACTTCCCTGGATCTCATTGACTAATATTCCAGGCAGGCATGGATGCTAGATACTAATTGCATGCCCTTTTTAATGAGTCTCTTGGGCTGGATGGGCAGAATACCAACCTTTCAACCTCCAGATCTTGGAGGGATGGGAAAAACATTCAAGTCTTGACTGTCTGGGGTTTCCACTTAAATTGGCTTATGAAAGTCTTTTGCATACTAAATGTGGAAAGAATCTCCCAAAGAGTACTTTCTAATAAGAATTTTCTATCACTTGCTTTACCTGCTGTTTCACCCAAGGGAATCTAACTTGCTTTTGTTGTTTGGTCTCTTCCTCTGAAGAAAAGGAGAGCATGTATTTTGTTCTGCACTTGTGATGTTGGTCTTCTGAAAATACACTTTCAAATTTTAGCAGCTATGTAACTGCTCCAGGGAAGACCAGTTATTTCCATGAGAAGCACCAACTGCTCCTTGCACATGAATCTCTGTTATGAAGCATGTTATGCATGGTCATGGTTACACCAAAAGATCAAATCCTCAGGCAAGGTGTTTCTAACCACATTGTTTTTTATTGCAGTTCTCAGCCAAAGGACCCCAGAAACATTGCAAACTATTCTATTACCTAAGTTTGAATTGCCACTGAGCACTCTAGGTAAAAATTATTAAACACTGGAGCATAATTTTTATTATGGAAATTTTATTCATGCTTTTTGAAGGTGTTGTGGTAATTCATTCAAATTCATTTTCTCACTGGTAAAAGGAAATGAGGTTCGTAGAACAATGAGCTTCCCAACGTCCAAGCTCTTAAATGTGTTAAAATGATCTTTATAATTTAGAATCCTAAAGAGTCCCTCCCTATGAAAAATCCACTTGTGGGTTTTGGTGGTGGTGGTCATATTCTTGTTTTATTCTTTTCATTTATAGTTAGTATATCACTGAGAAAATTGATATTTTTCCTAAATGTTTTTATTCAATTGTCTTTCTTGATAGATATTTCTGGAAAGTCCTCTTTAGAATTTTTAGATTTATTTTTAGGTACAATATCAAAAGAATGGAGATGCTTATATATAAACTATTTAAATATAAGTACGTATATATATAAACTACATATATATACATCTATAAACTACATATATATACATATATACACAAATTCTACTTTTAAACACTATTAGGTAGATATTTGCCATTTCAGATATATTTGATGCTTAGTTTGAATTTAAATAAAATATACTTGAAAGAACACACAAATATAGCTGAAGAAATTGAAAAACTAGTTTAATAAGAATAGAAAGAAAAGTAAAAATACTTCAAGCTTAGTGGTTTGATCTTAAAGTTGAAAAAGAAAATTTATTTTATTATCCTGCACTGAAACACAGAAGAGATATATTAAGATTCCTTATTTGATATGAAATAATTACTCTCTTTGCAAGATTGATATTTTTAAAGCCATCTTCCTCTGTTCCTTGCACCTCAGAGTCATAACCATCCTTGTGTGTTTGATTACAGCTCCAAAAAGGCTTCCAGAATTTCCCGAAGCAAAAACATCCTTCCCTTTTGAGAAACCTGAGGTTACCTTGGGTAATAAAAGTACTTTGTATTTGATGTAAGAATATAGGTGGTGGGATTGGGATGTAGTTCAGCAGTAAATCCTTGCCTAGCATGGCTGTGGCACTGAGTTTGATTCCTACCATGTGGGTGGTAATTGTTTAATTCCTAAGACACATTTATGGGGTCCTATCTCTGCAAACTTCAATAAACTACTGAAATCAGTTAACTCAGGCAAACAGGTAGTTGATTCAATTTTTAAAAAGAAAGAAAAGTCTTATTTGATTGGATTTCTATAAATTCAGTAAAAATCATCACTCTATGAATCACACATAATCCAGTTGACTAGTTTTCTGTCCTTAAAATGTTGAGAGCATGACATCAGTCTCTGGTTTCACCCTTGTCATTAGTCAGATGTTCTCTGATGGTATGTATTGATTTCTTCTCAGTCCTTGATTACTTTTTTTTTTTTTTTTGGCACTGTGGTTCGAACTCAGGTCCCTGCTCTTACGGGGCAGGCAGCAGAATCACTGAGCTAAATCCCTGGCCCCAATTACATTTGATAGTATCCAAATGAGCTTTTTATTTCAGTCTTCTGATAGCTACTTAAACCACACCAGGAAGCTACTTCTGTCCTTTTCTCCTCTGAAAACAAATATTCAGCAAATTCTATTTTTTTCCAATATAGTAACAAAGGAAAAGTCATGGATGGCCCCTACAGCTAAAACATCAGAAGATTCCAAAGTTGTAAAGCCTCAAACCGGTAATTGTATTCTTTTTTTTAAAAAGATTGTAAGAAGAATATTAAAGTTTCTTGTTTTTATTTTTATAGGTTCCTTAACTGATTATCAATATACTCTGTGGCAAATGCAAAACCTTGATACTTAGCTGATACTTAGCTGACTCTTGCATTTGTTTTAAAGATGTATGTTTTACCTTCTGGATATATTCTTGGTAGTATGGCTAAAATAAGCTATGATTGGCTCACTGGTTTTCTAGAGATCAGTTTAGTGATACGAGAGTAGAAATAAAATAAGACGTACCATTCTAGTTCTGATTTAATGTTTAATATGCATGTAGTGTTTGAGAGTCGATGGGAGAAGGTTACAGCCAACCTGTGGATGCCAGGCTAACTCCTGGATCCCAGGGGCTGCTCTTACCTGGATCAACCACTAAATATGATTTATCACTGTAAAATTTATTTTTCTTTGACATTTTTTGGAATTGTTTGCCATGTTACATTCTGTATCAAAAAAAATCAGAATGGGTGCTCTCAAAAAGATTTCTGTACTTTTTATATAAAAGACTATTTGAAAATTCTAACTTACATACTGATTATTGAAATCCTTGGGTCATTTCAATAGTTTTTGGCAATAGAGGAACAGGATATTTGAAGTTTGGAATATCTCAAGAAATCTGAGATGCATAATCATCAAAAATATTCTTCCCTGTTTTCAATGTGCATGCTTTACTCTTTCTTAGTTCTGTGTTTTGCAATGTCATTACTTAGAATTGCATTTCATATAAACCTTTCATAAAGTATGTTTAAGTAGCATTGATTGCTTTTGATTTCCTTGGCAAATCTAATTTTCCATAAAGTATATAAAGGAAATCATAAAAGTATGCTTTATTCCTACATACCAGAATGTAAAATTATTTATAAATTTTTATTTAAAAGGATGTTAGCCAGATTTTAGAAATACTTAAGTGCTTGTGACAGCTATTCAACAAAAGTCCATCTTTCTGATGATGCAATAAAACTGGTCCTATTGGAAAGTGGCCAGTTCACTACAATCCCAGTGTTGTTAATAGAAGTTCTAGAAAAGCTCTTAATACCTTCTATCCTGGGATGAATTGTCCATATGTTGGATCATTTCCCCACTGAAATAATATAATTTATGTTTGTATGACAGTTTTCTTTTTTTTTGTATTAAATTCTTTTATTGGTACATTGTAGGTATACAACACAATTACATTTCTCATTGGGAATTGTACCTTTATGTAATGCATCTTGGTTCTTATTTTTTCCCCATTCCTAACCCTCCCTTCATGCCCTCCACCCTTCCCTATTTACAAAGACTTTATTTCCATTTTTTCCATTTCTCACCATTTTTTCCTTTCCCTTCTTTCCTTTCCCCTGTGCCTCCCACTACCCCTACCCCTTTGGATCTTTTATTCCTATTTTACATTATTGATTATTCATTCTAATCATTGGTACATTTTAGGTATACAATATAATGACATTCATCATTGGAAATTTGCACCTTTACATAGTCTCTCTTGGTTCTTATTTTTCACCCTTGCCCAGCCCTCCCTTCAACCCCTCCAGTCCTCCCTATTTACAAAGATTTTGTTCTTATTTTTCCATTTTCTCATATTAATCCCATTCCCTTCTATCCTTTCCCCTAGCCCTCCCACTTTCTTCCCCTTTGCCCCTTTTCTTCCTATTTCACATTACCTATTATACATTTAGTCCTTATTTACACTTTCAGTTTCTCACACCAGAGAAACTATTTGGTATTTACACATGTATGTCCTATTTATTTCACTTAAGAGTATTGCTTCAATGTGCATCCACTTAGCTAAAACTTGGAAACAGCCCAAATGCCCATCAACTGGAGACTGGATAAAGAAAATGTGGTTTTTTAATAAAATGGAGTACTACTCAGCCATAAAAAATGAGAAATTAGAGACATTTATAGCTAAGTATATGACAGTTTTCTTCTGAGAGCTTCAAAGAGTTATGAATACATCATCATATTGATCCTTCCAAAGTTGTTTTCTGACAGTTTTCTTTTAATGAGGCTCATGAAAAACTTACATCTGAATAGATGGAGGGACAGAGGCTCAATCATTTTTTTCCTAATCTTCTCTACAATAATACACTCCAAGTTAAAAGTAAAACAATCCCATATATCTTGCTTTGAAATTTTGAGAACAGCTTTCACAACAGAGAGAATTAAATGTTCGTATTGGGGCTGCATGCCTTACAGGTAGATAAGAAACATCAAATGATCTTTAAGAAGCCAACCACTCCTTCAAACTTATTCTTATTATGAATGTGATTGTTTACCTGTAAGCTGTGGAGTGAAACAGAGCTGGGTTAATAACCAATTATCAGAACTTCAGTTTATCCACCTATAAAGGAAATAATATATAAATTTTTGATCAGGTTATATATTGTAAATTATGTATAAATCATTTAATATAATGCATAGCATACAAGGGGTACCCCAGTAATATATCCTTAGCAGCCCTTTCATTGACTGCATCTTTGTTTCATCATATTGCCCATCTAAAATGTCCTGTTTTCATCCTTAGGATACTCTTTTGTTTATTTTCCCTCCAAAGTATCCAGAAAAACTGAATTTTTCTTCCAATTTACCAAGGCTTATTACTAAACCTACCTCTTCCTTGAGTAAAATTATTTCCCCTTGCAGCATAAATAGTTATCTTTTAGAGACTTCCCTTGACTGAGTCAGACTGGTGGAGGGTCTGTCTCAGTCTTTTCATTAAAATCTACTTTGGGAGCTTCTGTACAATGTAAACCCTAATATTTTCAGTGTTAAATTCTTTCAGTACTTTGTAAAACTTTTACTACTTGCAACATGTACTTAATATGCATTAATTAAAGATTTAAAAGCTGAAGTGATTGGCATGAGGGTAGTATATTAGAAAAGCTTGGCCACAGGTGATTTGCTCAGAGCAGTTGAAAAGAGGCAAACTATATTTGGATCTTACCACCTACCCTGTGAGGTGTTGATTACCCCAGATCTGGCTCACCCAACTAGATTACTCCCTAAAGAGGAAAAAGAGTGGAATGAGTACTGGTGTTGAAGCTTTGAGAGCAGGAAAATAGCATTCAAGCGTAGCAAATGGTTTACAGATTCTCCATGCTCTCTTTTTTTCAAGAAATCAGCCTTTGATTTCTTGCAAGCATTGTTCTTTCAAATTTCAGGGCCAAACAGAAGGATATTTTGTTTTCCCATTAACTGAAGAAAGCATTATTCATGTATTTAAATAGTGCTGAAAATTATGTTTGGTGGTATGTTTTTCTCTTTTAGTTACTTATAATGTTTTTAAGTTACTTCTTCATGTTTTTAGAATCCTATTTCCATGCCAGAGTATACACCTACAGCAACTATTTGTGTGGTAGAGAAAGAGATTTATATGCACACATTTGTGTATTATAAAATAATCAAAGGACGTATTAATTCCCCAAACAAGTCATTTTTCCTTTCAAAGAACTCAAACTGTCCACTTGTCAATCTCTCTTAATTTGCTTATTGTAATGAACTTTTTGCAAATTAATTCTGCTGAGGATCTACCAGGTACCATGCTCTAGAATAAATAAAACATTGAGTGCATGGTAAACATGACAGAGTTTCTGCCTTATAGAAATAATTTGTTTAAGAATTTATGTTGGAAAGGGAAAAGCTTTCACATAGTTATTGATATTTAGGGAATTTTAATAAAATAAAATAAAATTCTCAATTTTTTGAAATACTTGGTATGCCATCACATGCTTCCAGGACAACATCAGGACATTTTCATTGTGGGATTTGTGCCTAATTAGTTTTCAAAGTAAAAACAGATAACTAACAAAACATAATTAACAAATATGATTTTAGGAAGTTATAGAGCAAATAGCAGTACAGGTTCTTTTATCATATTTTTCTGAAAAATCTGAAGGTAAAGTTTTGTTGTGATTTTAAATAATTTTTGTTTTTCGAAAGAAATTAATATTGCTTTTTATAACATTTGAATTGAACTACCCATTTTACCTGTTGCATTTGGTCCCATGTTCTGTGAATTCTTGAATGTTTATCAAGTGTATGACTAACCATGCCTAACCATTTCATTTTAGAAATGGTCTTTTAGAAACCAGGCCTAACTATTTCCTGAATTTTACTCTTGAATAGATGTGCATATACTGTATTTTGTAAGGAAATCAAAAGCTGTTGATTTTTTAGAATGTTTCAGAGAATTCTATTTCAAAACTACCCTGTCCTCTGACAACTATAACTTTGAAGTCAAAGATTTTGTTTAACTCGCAAATAAGGTGAGGGATTTTGCTTCACAAAACTGTCCAAACAATATCAA
The DNA here is from genome assembly GCF_000247695.1 of Heterocephalus glaber. Next base: position 14,489,358 of record NW_004624789.1, on the reverse strand, counting down.
ACTGAGAGAAAGGTATTTGTGTGTTTTTAGTATTCTTTTTTATATTTACCACTCAATTCTCAGGAACTATGGAAATGGAATTATTAAAGACTAAATCTGATGACAGATGTGTTATTTGAATCTTAAGTATGTTTGAGAAAATGTTTCTAAGTAAGAGTTCCTGACAATTGAAAACTTCCAGACATGAACTATAATTTCTGGAGGAGGGCTTCCTTTAGAAAATAATTTGAGGGAATTTAGCAGCCTGGCTTGGACCCTCCAGAATGGAAGGGAATTGTAATTGTAGAGAATGAGTAAAAAGAGTGAATAAATATTATCTTTTGGAATGAAAATATAGACTGTAGGAAAATTGGTTTGATGTCATTAGATTGAAGGGAGAGCTGGGATAACATAAAGACAGTAGTGGAATTTTCAAAAGCAATAGCATAAATAAAAAAGTCAAGTTATTTATAATTTCTTAGCTAAGATGAGAGTGTTAAATGCAAGTTGATAAAGTTTCCCTAATTTCTTTAGTAGTAGATAGAGCTGACATTGCTAGATTCATGATGTAAACCTGGCATAAAGCAAGCCTAACATCAGAAACTGACAGCTATTTTGTCTTTAAAAGATCCATCACTGGGGCTAGGGATTTAGCTCAGTGGTTCCACCGCCTGCCTTGCAAGCGCAAGGACCAGAGTTCGATTCCCAGTACCAAAAGCGAACAAACAAACAAACAAAAAGATCCATCATTCCTACCCAGCCCTTTAAAACTGTAGCGAAGCTAACTTTACATTACTTTAAAACTACATTGCAGTGTAATATATGCATTCTCAAGATATGTGCCTATTTTAACTCAAATATTCTGTTTTTAAAGACTGTAAAGTATTTGAGTCATCCTCAGAAACTGAAATGTATTTCTGCCTCATCAATAGGTGGTCCAACAAGCTGTTCTCTACTTTCAGATCCTGTCAGACCATCTAATATTACCTTTCTTAAAGCTTCAACTAGCAGTGGTTTCAGGTCATTACATTGTCACCAAATTACAAGTAACCCCAAAAGTCATCCTGTGAGCTCCTTCCTTTTTATTTCTGCACGGCCAATCTGAATGGGCAAGGAAAGCAATGTCTACCTCCTAACAGTTCCTGGGTTCTCTACTTCTCTTTACCATAGTGACAGTTCATTAATTGTACATTAAAAAATTTAATGCTGTTTTTGCTTTCAGTTTAAATGCCTATGTGAATATTCCTGCATTAAAATATTCTAATCTTTAAGTTTAAATTTATCCCACTTTGTGCATTTCCCATAGAATATATACTTGATCTTTAAATGTACCTAGATTGTGGAAGGACTCATAGCTCCATGGAGGAATAGAAAGAAAACGCCCTCTAAACAAAATGATTCGAGGAATAAAATGACAGGCGCCAAAAGCAAGTCCTGGTCTTAGCCCTGCTGTTCCTGGTCCTACTGACTGAGTAGAAAATGTACTGAACTTGACAATTTCAGCGTGTGTATGCTGGCAAATTTCTCCAGGGCTGTAAACCTCAAATTTATTATCTAGAAAATAGACATAATGTCCCATTATCTGTAATGTAAGGGAAATGCCTACCTCTCAGAGATATTAACAAGGGTAAGTATGAGAACATGCTGTCACCAGCAAGATATTAAGAGGGTAAGAGGGTAACTTTTACTAAAAGACTAAGCAGTAGAATTTGTGCAAATAGCCTGTCTGATTGCTGTTTCTTTCTTTAGAAATCTCTTCCCAAGCTACCATCTGACTTTATTTATGTTTATACTCATTGAAGCACTTTGAATTAGAGCTGGCATCACTTTAGCATAAATATATAGCACTAGGCTCACATTACCTTGAATGTCAGTGCCAATGTTTGCTATATAAAATCCTGCAACTCAGAATAAGAAAGCCAAAAGCTAATGCTGTAGTGATGTTTGCTAAAACAGTAGTGACAAGGCCAGTAGCCAAAAGCCCAAACATACTGGTACCTAAGTGAAACTGTCCTTTAGCTGGCATCAGAATATGCCATGAAATCTTTCAAAATTAATAAAAATTAACATCTTGTGTTTTATTTATTTTTTAAAGCAACTTATGAAGTTTTCTCAAGCCCTTCAACTTCAGATGAGCCTGATATATCAGAGCCTCACACAGGTATAACCAGCCTTTCAATTACATTTTTAAATTTCAGGTTCCCCAAAATACCTGGTGTTTACCCCTTTTAGTTTCTGCAGAATGAAAAGGTGTGCTCTCTAGAGCTCCACAGGGGAGTAGTAGCCATGTGTGTCAGGGAAATAAATTCTATCCATACCTCCCATTGAAAAATTATTTCATTACATTAATCATTAAATAAGCACTGTCACATGAGGGACATGCAGATAGATTGGGTTGCCACTGGGGGAAAGTAATATAATGTCCTGTCACTCTTTTGGTTAGAACAATTCTTAAAAATTTTTAGAGTCATAGATGGTTTTCTATAGAGCAATGAGTATTAAATGGGGTTATTTTGAAACCTTTTTCCCCAACCAGGAACATTTGGCAATGTCTACAGACACATCTGGTTGTCATAACTTGGGGGAGGTACCATTGATGCTGCCAAACCCCTGCAGTGGACAGGGCAGCTTCCCCCACCAAAGAATTATTCATCCCTAATTGTCAATCATGCTCAGATGAGAAATCTTGTTTTAGAGCATCACATCTTTATTTGTCTATCATTGACATTCATTTATAAATTCATTTACAGTAAGTTTGACTTACTCCAGCAGTTTCTTTTAGCAAGTGTTTCTTAAGCACTTATAAACTAGATACCTATAAACAAGGGGTTTCAATGTAAGATTGATTTCTGACAAATGTAAATATGTGTCTGATCTTTATATGTATAACCTTATTTCAGTGTTATTTGTATCATAATAAGTAAGGGTAGATAATTTTCAACAGTAGAGGATAAGAAAAAAATTAAACAAAATGCTCATAATGGATTAAGGTAATTATGAAAAAGAAAGGGGGAAAAACTAGGAAAACCAGATTTTAAAAAGTTGAATGTATGAAACACTACTTTGGCATGGTTTCTGTATTCAAAGTATGCATGTTTTTAAAAGTGATCTCATCTTAAACTCCTAATGAATCACTGCTTTAGAAGCATTGGTCAGCAATCCTCCAAGTGCTCTTGATGTTTTTCCTTGTGCAAGGCATAATTACTCATGAATTCGTATTTTGTTCCTGGGGCCTTCTACTGGTTTTATAAATGTTGCCATTTATTCCAACAGCAACAAGTGATCCCATTCTGGATTCTATTCCACCTAAAACTTCTAGAATTCTTGAACAGCCAAGGGCAACACTGGGTAATGTTTTTAACAGAAAAATTGTGCTTTGATTTTCATCAAATAAAAATCCATAATCCACGTGACTGACTTTCCTCTGACCATTTCATCCCATCACATATAATCATTTATATATTTTCTGTTTCTGAGTATATATGTGTATGTATTTAATGCAGGCATCTTTTATATTCCATTTTGTGCATGAACTTGTGCATGCACGTGTTTCTCTCACTGAACTGTAATAGATGGTATTTTCTTCATCCTTAAACTTTCGAGAAGCTTTGAAAACTACATGAACATCATCATTCACACCATCTCATCTCATGTGTATGTGGCCTTCGATACTTCATTTCCATGTGTCGAATCTGCCTGGAGTTAGCTACTGAACAACAATCATTATAGCTTTTTATCCACTTTAAATCTTAATTTCATCCACCAGCTTTCAAGGCAACATACTTTTATCACTCTTAATCATGCACTTGTAGCATATGCATTGTACCATCTAAAAGCATGTTAAAATTCTTAAAGTATCTCATTTTAACTGGTATTATCTGGTGGGATGGGGTGTTTGTGCTTTCAGCTCCAAGTGAAACATCATTTATTCCTCAAAAAGTGGAAACTTTTACCAGTCCTGCAATGAAACCTACAACATCTGGTAACTAATGACATTTGTATAATTTTGCGCTTTGAAAGAACAGGTAAAGTGACGAAAACAGTTAGTCATGTTGTCTTTTTCAGAATATGTTTAGTATTAAACATTTCTTCTCTTTCTTTACCATGGCATTTTTCAAAGAACTGAGCTATCCAGTGTACTTAGCCCTGAGATAATCCTTAAAAATTTCTATAATCTTGATGTCTATGTATTGGTCTATATATCTTGAAGAATAATTCCTTTCTATATTTCTTTCAACTTTGTCAACCAGAAAATAGCAGAATTATAAATTATAATTATTTTGAAACATAGCCCCTTTGGTTTGGATATAACTTGATCAGTTTTTCACCCAGAGTAGTCTAAGTATAAATTTCACCAAGTAATCTCAGCAATCCTAAGCATGATGATGAAAAATTTATAAAAGAGAGGTAATACAATTTACATTTTATAACGGAAAATTATTTAAAGAATAGAGTTCATTGAGTTCTGAACTTTCTAAACTATCTCATACTTGTGTTGTGCCCCTGCTATTTAATGTTATTCTTTTGAGTTCTTCATTGTGCCTTGTGTGAAATACTTCAGGGGTGCTCATATTCTAGTATGTTTAGTTAAACAATTTCTCTTCAGGTCTCATGTGGAAATTGAATTCTGTTTGGCTCAGTCAACACTTACTTATTATTTACTATGCGTAAAGTACAGTGTTGGGAATTCTGGAAAAACAAAGAAAAATAAAACATTTCTTGCCCTCAAGAAGTTTGTAAGTTTACAGGCACGGTCTGATTGACCCCTGAAAATGTCATCTATCAAAGCTGTACTAAATCTTCTTCTTTCAGCTCCCCAGAAAACTACATCTATCCCTTCTCCACCTAAACGGCGCCCCAGACCCAAAACTCCAAGAACAAAACCTGGTAAATAAATGTCTCTTTAATTTTTCAGGATGTTTATTTCCAGATAGATCATGTTCATCTTATTATAAAAAAATAAGCTGCATAATTCTATAGACTAGTTTTGAAAAAAATTTAATTAAGTAATAATTAGATAATAATACAAAATAAAATCAAATGTCAACAATAAGATTTTACTGAAAATCATCTTTTATTTTTGCATATGAATTTTTCAGTAAACTTAGAAGCAAGTCTTTCTGCCAGAGAATTTTAGAGTGAGCTATATATCACTTTTTTGGTGCACATCTACATTTAAGTGTCTGATACTCTGACAGTTCTTATTTTTTTGATTCTTACTATGTTTTCAGTTTTGTGCTAGGGCAATGGCTGGGATGGGGAGGCTCTGACTCCAGCTTTCATGTTATTTGTAATCTTAAGAAGATGAGACATAACAATGAGACTACAGCATAATATTGTAAAATTTTAGAATCTATAATATTGTCTAGACCCTCTAAAAATGAAAGAGTTGACAATACAGGCCTGAAAATATACATAGAATTTGTATGGAGGAAAAGGAGAGAACAACAATATAAATCAGTGATTTGGTAGCTCAAGTAGTGTATCAATGAGGAGGTAGTATTCTTTATTGTCAAATAATGTTCTCAGAATTATCCTTGACAAACTGAGTTTGACTTATTCCATTTATATTTTAATATAAATACAATTTTATATGACCTGTGCTGCTATGTTAACTTAAAATTATTTTCCAAAAATTTTACTCAGTTTAAGATAGGCAAGACTTTCAAAGGGTTGTTCTATTCTTTGTTGGGGGATATTTTTATTATTCCTAAAATAACAGTTTTTTCTTTCATCAGAAAAGAACCATAAGTCCTGGGACAATCATATCTAAACTTTCTAAAAGTTCTGAGCTAACATAACTAATACTGCATAATAACGATATCTCCTTGTCGGGTGTTATTTCATATTACCATGGAAAATTCAGTATCCTAGCTTTTTCATAATGTCTCAGTAGTGATTCTAAATGGCTCATGTGGACAGTACTGAGTTTTTTATCATACACCAACTCCATGTTACAGTTATCTGGTCCTATTGTTAATGAGTCAGAGCTCAGCATTCAAATATAGTCCTGTGCCAGCATTTAGACCACTGATGCTTCCTTGTGTTCTACCCAATCATCGTATTTAAAGCTGGGTCATTGTCATTATCTCCACTTTTTCAAAATAAGGCCCTCAAGTTCAACTTTAGACTTTATTTGGAAAGATGACTTTTCACTTTGGTGTTAGTGGGATTTTTTGAGCTTTAAATCATAGCATTATACCTACCTGAATATTAATTTTAAAAGATATTTCCCTTCCTGATGCTTGAAGGCTTAGATGTAGCTGAGAAATATGGAGTATGAGTACAAAATAACTAGAATGGCTTTTTAAGATCATGGATTAAAATTTCTGTCTTTACTTTGAGTAGTTACTGTGACTATTTAGTGGCATTGCCCTATTAGGTTAAATAAAGTCCTGAAATGTTTTCTTCAGACCAGATGAAAACTTATCAGTGTATTTTCTTTAAATGTTTCTCTATGAATGGAACATGAGATATTCTTTTAATGGACTATTTCCAAAATCTTTCAAGTGGTGGATTCATTCCACTTAACACAGTTTAGTTTTAGGTTTTTCTCTAAATACTGATTGGGTATGCCTTTTTCCTCTTCTTTTTCTGTCAATAAAACATAGTTTAAACATAGCTTATTACTTTGAAACCTAAAATCCCTTTAATCCCAGAAATGACATACACTGCACCTGGTAATTACCAGGTTTTTTCTTATATTCTAAAAGAAGAGTTGAAAAATTATGTTTTGCAACTCTTTGGAGCAAGAACTTCTGGTTTGTATGTTAGTATTTGTCAAATTTTTCATGGAAAGTACAGAAAAGCATTGAGATGATCTCATCATAACTAGCCCCTTTGATATTATCACAGTGTTGCTGTGAGCTGTGTGGTGGATCATTATGTTCATAACCATCACAGAGAAAGCTTAGAAATGTAGCAATGTGAGTGAATGAGGACCCCCTTGTCTAAAACTATAAAATAGTTTCCACTACCAAAATTGACTGGAATTCTGATGGCACTGAATAACAGCCTTTTAGCTAAAAAAGGAGAGAAGTGTTTTTATCCTCTAAGAATCCTGCCTTATTGTAGGGGGCTTCTCAGTTAGCAAGTTGCAAGACCAGAAAGGGTTGTATTTTTCAAATACTCTGAACTTCTTAATTTGGGCTGATTTCTGAACAGCAGCTTCGGTTACCTATCAGGAGATTTTAATGGTGTTTTGCTGAAGGAAAGAGGGCTCTTTCTCTATTTAACTAAAAATAGAAAATTCTGTGCATAAGGATTGTAGAAAATATTGAATGACCAAATCTTCCCATTTTTTATTAATCCAGGACTTACACAGTAGTCTTAGATGTTAATTGGCTTTGTCACAACTGATTGTGATTGTCATCTAAATGTTAAGCCTTTAGCTCTGGGAAGAATATATTTTTCATTATAATGTTTAATGGATCTGAACTTACATTTCCATTAATAGCATGTTTACAAAGTAGGATTATTAAAGTAGGATTATTAATTAGGCATGATTTATTTTTGCAATGAGGTGGGTAAAGAAGAAAAATGTAACTACTCAGAAAGAAAATTTTCATAGTTCCTTTTAAAGAGGCACTCTGATTGCCAGGTATAGGTGACAGACTGCAGAAAACTAGGAATTGGGGAAAAGGAGACCATGGTAAGGTCTCCAAGTCAGAGCAATGGAATGAAAACTCCCACTTGGAAGGTGTACTTGAAAAAAAAAGCATAGTTCATAAAACCCAATGTCCTAGCAGTTTAAATCAAAGAATTCTGATAGCTGTATATGAAAAGAATTTGATATACCTTATTTAAAAATCATTTTAGAAGGCTTTTCAATAAGGTAATAACTATTATATTTATATATTTATGCTGCATTTTGAATAGAGGACTATTATTGAGTATTATCAAGAAAAAATATTATATATTTGGTTTACTGAATTTAAATAAGTGTTTCTCTAATATAATTATTTCTGTTATTACAAAATAAAATTAGGGAACAAAAATTCTCTAAATGTTGTTTACAGTTTATACTGATATATTGCAATATTAATTTCAGTGGTTTCTAAGTTTTCTGTAAGGAAATTCATTCATTAATACAAATAAGGATGGGAGAGTATGTTCTTAACCATTCTAAGATATTTGAGTACAGACACTTCTTGACATTTCCTTTTAAAATGGAAATATTTAATTGGAATCCAGTGTGTTTATGTTTCTTTGATTTCTAAATGTTCTAATCTAAGAATAATTCACACTTTGTCTATAACAACAAGCATAACCACTTCAGAATCCATACCTAAATCCTGACCTTGAGTGGTCCAAGGCAACACAGAGTCCTGACTGAATCTCTATAAACCATTGCTTAGGTTCTAGCCTCTTAAGTTTTATTTTGCTTATTTTTATTTAAGGTCAGACTCCTTTTGTAGCTCTGTGGAAGGTTTCTGGCCAATGTTCACAAGAGCACATAACCACCAAAAGCTTTTTGATTTGAAAAATTCACTGCCTTTCCTAAGCCTCTCCTTACACTTATTTTTCCATTTCACATTCCATTCAAGTTGCTTTTCTTTAGGCTTTCTTGTCAGAGCATGAAAAATCCACATTGATTTGGGCATGCTTTATAAGTACAGTCCTGTACATTTTCCAGAAAACACAGCCACCCATCATGCCCTAAATTAACTACTTCATACTACAAGGAGTGTTGCCTTCATAGATTAATCTTTAAGGTGGTAATAACATTTGGTTCTTCAAATTTTTAATGGACTGAAAAATGAAGTTTCCCAATTTCAGCTGCTTGTTTCACATAGCTCTCTTACGTGGTGAATAGAATTGTAAATTGTTTTTATACTAGCCACACATCAAAGAGTGGGTTGTATCTGTTTTATGCTGAGGTAGTGGCTTAATTATTATAGATGACTCTCAGCTTTGTTATGCATAACTTTATAACTTTATTCCTAACATCTTGAGACTATGTAATAAAATTAGTATTGTTATGATATGCACTTGTTCTTTGAAGTTCCAGAAACTTGATCAGGAACTTAAAAGATGCTGCAAGTACCTTTATTTACTTCTCCCACTTTTAGATGATAACTTTATGGAAATGAAAACTTTAAAGTTTTAAAAGAATTTTTGTTTGATATTTTCAGATATGAATGCTTTCTTGATATTTATTTATTTCATGCACTGATGGTTATTTCCCCCCTTTTCCTATAGAATAAGAGACACCCAAACTCTCATTCATTATTCTTCACCCTCTGTCTTATAGATAAAAACTCACACAGAGAGAACGTTTACTTCTATGTCTACTTCAATCTGATACATCACTATACTTGGCCATCCTCCTATTATAATCCATTTCTGGACAAGTTCTTCAGAAATCACAATTGAGTGTACACACATGCAACTGTATTCTGTTTAAATCATTGCCTTTTAGCTTTGGTCTTTCATACCTTCCTCTTATACATTCTCACTCAAAATTTTTCTTAGACACAGACATGCTAGTAAATGATGCTGTTTTTAGGAAGAAGCTTGCTTTCAGAAGAAATGAGAAATCTTTGAATTATTTGTTCTTGTATTTTCTTTTTCTGTTGTTTAAAAAAGTTGTTATGAAGTTACTATGTCAAAACTATTGTTGCAATAGTTTGTCTTCAAGTCTATACTTGCTTCTCACAAACATGCTACTCTCCCTACTCCAGAAATATCAGAGATAACTCCTGATAAAGGTACTATCTGAAATGTGTAAGTCACAGAGTGATTTAAGTTCTTTTAAGAAGGTCAGTAAGTGCTATAGTAATTTCTTTCTACAAGAAAAATGAAAATAATTATGCTTTTTCTATTTCAAAAATAAAATTCCTTCTGAAATTTCTTCTTGAGAGACAATAATTCTTTTTGTTCTGTAGCATAATAACAAAACAATTAGAATATACCCATTCTTTTCAAAAACCAAACAGATATTAAAAGCAAACCACATTTTATTCCACATAAGTATAATTTACCTAGTAGTTCAAATGAAAACTGGAGAGTTTATCTATCTAAATATCTAAATAATATTGTTATTCGACTTATTCAACATTTCCTAACATCTGAGATGGCTTTTGGACACCTATTGTCTTACTAACTAAAATAAATGAAATTTTATATATAAATCTACTTGTTTACTAGCAACAGATATACAATATGGAGTAAAACAGAAATACTTATGGCCCCTTTTGGTTGATAAATTTAATTCCTTCCAGGGTGTGTGTGTGTGTGTGTGCGTGTGTGTGTGTGTGTTTGCATGTGTGTGAAAGAATGTCAGGTCCAGCATGTGGGAGATTATTCAAAACTAACACAGTGCAGCCATGGGAACAAGCCTGGTTGTGGCGCTGCCTCTTCTGCCTCTTTGGGCGACTCTGGCTCCCCTGTAAGAAGCAAAATGACAGGTGACAGGAAATTCAAAACACCCTCAGAGATACTCCCTTTAAATTAGCATTTTTTTCAGGAACATTGGAACATTGGAACATTGGGTAGTGAGGGCCATAACTAAAGATCAACAACAAAAATGAGAATTCTCAATTCTTCTATTGTGTTTCGTGGAAAGGATGTGGTATGAGTGAATGTCGCTGTATAAGCCAGAAGAACCTGATCATTCAAGGAGGGAACACTTTTTGTGGTAAAGAACAGTTAATTTCTACCTTAAATACTCTCTTCAGCCCTGCTTTTGATATCGCTTGCTTTTATTGCAGCCCCAGAACCTCAGACATTACCACCACCACAGTCAACAAAAGGTAATGAAGCTTCCTTTAATCAATGTAAAAGGATGATCTTTTTTTTAATACCTTCTATCCTCAACTTTGTCCTTAGGTTTAAAATATATCTTAATTGTTCTTCAGATCTTTTTCAGCTACTGTTGCCAGATTATTTTGTGCCCATGCTTGTCTGAACAAAGGCTCTGAGACAGACACCTGTGCAAGCCATACTAATTTTGATTGATACCTTCTTTATTTTCCTGCCTTATATTTAAGGAATTTGTCTTTGGCTTGTTCTAAACTGGTTATTTTCAGTGGAGTCTGCTGAGTTCCCTAGGGAATATTTGCACTTTTTACTTTGGGAGTTGTTTTTCCTAACTTTTCAAAAATTCTAACATTTTCAGGCTTTCTTGGAAAGCATTATGATCTTCCCAGATATAAATACCCTGATGTGTCATTAGGAAATCCATTCAAAGTGAAACGTGCACATGCACATGCACACACACAGACACACACACACAGACACACACACACAGACACACAGACACACACACACACACACACACACACACACACTGGATCTTTAGATCTTTTTTTTCCAAAAGAACAAAATAAATGTATTCTGGTGCCACCTTAGCCAATTACCCAGATTTTCCTCTCACATGAACTGGTTATTTTATTACATTCACATCTGCCAAATGAGAATCATGCCTGGCTTTTTTTTCCATTTCTCTTTCCAAATTGAACTGACTGGCTACATTTTTATTCACTTCATCTAAAAGCACAGGAGTCAATTTAAATAGAAAAGGTACTTCTTGTATGAATAAAAGTCCATTATTTATATTTGCTCATTCTAATAATTAAAAATTAAGTGTATCTTATATTTAAGTATCTTTGTCATTTCTTCCTTTATTTTTATTTCTTCTTAATGATTGTTTATGCAGTTTTAGGACCTGGAACACTGGAAACTAAAATTGACATTAGGTTATACAGTGAGTGGGTGACCTTTGTTTTCTCTCTTCCTAATCGCTGATGTCTTTATTGGCAGGGCCACATTCATGAATTTATTCATTAGTGTCCACTTGTGTTTGTGTACTCTGTTCTTATTTCTGAAAAAAATTAAATACTATACAGTTTATAAATCTATGTCATTTTTAAGTTGTGTCACTTAAAGGAACTTCAGAATTCAAAGCTGTTTGCGAATATTTATTGATTTGTGGATTTTAAAAATACAAAGTGAAAAACTTCTTTTGAATATTAAGCCTAATTTTCATTACTAATATCTTCTCAAATAAAACAGCCTTTCTAATGCTTCCCTTCAGCATACACCTTCAAAGTTTTATGTGAATTTAGAGACTGTGTCCTCTAAACTGTGCACAATGCTTCTGAGGTTTCCTGTCTCAAGTGAAAGAATGGGAGGTCTCTTGGACAGCTTACAAATCTTGGACAAAAAAAATGCAATTCCTTATTTAACTGGGTAAATAACAATAAAAACTTGCAAAACAGAAGGATGTGTCCATGATAAATCAAAAGGCTTAAGTAAGCTTCTAAGATATAAGTAAAATTTATTATCAGTTTGTAGAGCCACCCTTCCTGTATTAACTAGCAATTTTCTTTCTTCAGCTCCACCAAAGACCAAACGACCAGGTCGTCGCCCCCGCCCTAAAACTACACGTAGTCCAGAAGTGCCCAAGTCCAAACCTGGTAAATGTGGTGTTCAGGGTTCCAATTGATACAGAAAGTGAAATATGGTAGCTTTTAATTCAATAGCTACTAGCTACCTGAGAAGCTGGGCTTTGGGAACCAATAACAGTTTATTTTTATATTTGAGCATCTTTACTTACTTTTTAATGCATATTACATATAGTAGCATATTTCATTAAGTATTATACTTTATTAGCAGTTATTAAGTACACACAGTAGAAAGGCCCCCTACTAAGTGGGCTATTAAAATGAGGCACTTTAAAATCTTACATTTGATATATATTCATAGAAGATGAGGTATGAGAAAGCAAGCAGGAGAAATGGAGTAAATGGGAAAATTTTTAAAGGGAAATAACATTCAGAAAAAAGTATTTGGATGAGGTAGAGAATCCTAGCTTGAGGCATGATGTTTACTTCCTCCTGATGCCAATGATGTACTTGGTGTTCTTGGTTTTTTTGCTTCTATAGCTCTGGAACCAGCCACAGTATACCCGGAGTCCCTGGTACCCAGAATCGGTAATTCTACCCTTTTCAAGTGCTTTCACAGGTTGTCGCTTTTGCTTTTTCCATCTCCACTCCAGGCATTTCTACTATTCACTACAATTCCATCCCATGCTTCCTTCCCACTTTCTATCTGGGTCTGAAGGACCTGAAGATAGGAGAGCTCTACAGGAATCTGATGTGCTCATTTAGGGAAGGTCTGTGTTCTTGGACGTGACTTACTGATTCCCACTGACTTTCTATCTTTCAATCACATGTGTGCTGGTATTAAGAAAGCCATCAACTTTCTCAGGGACTTCTGTGCTGACTTCAGACTGAAAAAAAATGACAATTTTTTTCTTAGTGCTATGCTGTAATTTCATTGCTTTATTCATTCAGCATGTAAGACTTTCTCTAAAAAGCTGCATGAATAATGATTTCTTCAGCTTTTTTGTTTCTTTGAAAAATGTTTTTGAGTATATTTGGATAACCATAGGCTGTTCTTGGTCTAGGGTCCAATATGAAACTTGTTGTAGTCTTTGAAACTTGAGAATATTAAAAGTCCCAAGATGATTTTGTTTTTGTAGTACTGATGACTATAATTATTTCATTGTAACTTCTCAGCATGCACAATCAATTTGTCACTGCTTTGCTTTGAAAACTTTCAGAAATCAGTAGCCATGTAACATTTTTTCACTTGTGTAGCATCAAGTGTTTATGTATTATTTTCCAGATGTCCTCCTAAGCAATTTTTAACTTTCTATATTACTGTTTTTGTATTGAAGACAACCTATCAAGAAAAATAGTACTCATGAACTTTGTTGTTTTTGCAATGATTTACATAGGAAAAAATATCTTATGGCAGTTATCATTACTTATTCAAAGACACATTGTAAGTGTTCTTTGAAAGGAAAACTTAAGCTTTTTCCTGAAAGGAAAAATTAATTAATGTGTGTAGCTAAAATGAACACTTATTCCAACACACTATGAATTAACTTTTACATATCCATTGAATTTATACAGTGTCTTTATTTAACTTATATGTTTAATTTTGACAGACACAGCCAGGACCATTCTGCTAATTTTTCATACCTTTTTCTTTAGTACCTAAACCACCTAAGAGACCTAAAACTTCACACAGACCAGATGTATTCCAAATCAAGCCTGGTAATCATTACTTTCAATGCCTTGACCTATTAATAAGAAAACTGTCTGTAAGTAACAATAATATTCATGCCTAGAACTAATCTATGGCATTAATTATAGCACCCTTTTCTCTTCAGATTCAAAACCACCAGTTCAATTTCTTCCTAAACCCCAAATCACAGCAAATCCAGGTATGCCAGCAACAAAATCTGGTAAACAATTTCCATTGCTTTAGCTTAACAAAATTTTTTCATTTGGAAATGTTATTGAAATTGTTGTTGTAGGTGTTTACATATTATATAAAGCAAAGAAACCCAAGTACCACAGTTTGGTTCATATTTTCTCAAAACAGCTGCACTAATGTTTTAATTGCTATGTAAATAAATCAATGCATGGGTGAGAAATTAGTAAATGTTATACCTGATTGTCTAATAGATACGATAGATTCCTTTTTTGTTTGGCTTTCTTGTTGGTGGTGATGGTGTTTTGTGGGGTTGTTTTGTTTTGTTTTGAGATAGGGTTTCAGTCTGTATTCCACACTGGCGAACTCAAAGAGATCCTCCTGCCTCAGCCTCTTGAGTGCTGGGATTACAGGAGTGTGCTACCATGTCCAGCTCCATTTACTTAAAGCATTTTACATCTTATCTTGTAAACTTGTAATAATTAGAAGGTTTGATTTTTCTGTATACGGAAAATTTTTGAAAGTGGTGTTGGCAATCACTATTAGATGATGCATACAGAAGGCTGACCCTGTGTTCTTCCTTAGTAGACTGGCTTCCTCTAAAATACTCGATTGAATTTTAAACAGTAATTATTAACTGACTGATTTTTTACTATGTAAGAAGATATTTATATAAGAATTCTGAAAATTCCAATATTTTTAGTTAAATTTTTTTCTAAGTTTTCAATTAGTATAAAGTTCTAATTGACTAAGAGAGCATCTCTCATAATAAATAAACTATGAAGAAGCCAGTTTATATCAATTTAGAATGATCCAGGTTCTGTATGCTCTAAATCAAACATTAATGAGTACCCAAGAGTTACTGACTTGTTCCTTTTCTGTTTGTTTAAATGATGCAGCCTTTGAGCTGGCTACATTTCAGACTGAAGCTCCGTCCATAACCTTAGGTAACAATGCCTTCTTGGTCTAGAATTCTCTGAGCTTGCCCTTCTCATCTCTTTCATCATTGTCTGTGTTTTCTTATATGCACAATCGGCATTCAGCCTCTTTTCCATTTGTTTCCAAAAATTGTTTACTATTTCCAACAGAGGCCATTTTAACATCAAGTTAGGCATTTTTACATCTGTTTAGCTTCTAACACTTGAATGTTATCCTTTCCTCTGAAGGTGACTTTCACATTATTTGATACTGTTAAAAAGTCACAAGTGCTTTGTCGTCTATTCTTTTTCGACCAGAAAATTGTATGTGAGTACAGTTTATAGATACACGAGGAAGCAAAGAAAAAGCTGATTGGTTCTTATCCTTTGTGAGTTTGTTTATAAGGAGCTTGTGATGATGGTACATCATTGTCTCTGTCTTGTGTAACTGCTTTCTTCCTGGGTTCCATACTATTCAATTGCTGTTCAACTTTTCTGTTGATGAATTTATTTTGTGACACTAGGTTTCAGTCAAAATAAGGATTGTATATTTCTGTTTGAAAGCAAATCAGTTATAAATATTGTTTTCATCTTGTTGTTCTAAGTTCCTCCCTCTCCTCTGTATGCCATTAATTCTTGAATATGGCTTAAACCAGCTTTGTGCTGTGGCATTTAATCAGGAAAAGTCAGTCTCTGTGTAAATGCTTAAAGGATTTTTGATGATGAAAAATTTGAATGTTATATGTGGTCTTCTAGTTTTCATAAAAAAATAAATGGAGACACTAATACCAAAGTTGTGATTCTTATTGAATTTCATATCTGTCCATAATTATTCAGAATAGTATAGAAATATAGAAATCTTGGGCCTGGGGCTCAGTGGTACCTCCACCTGCCTCACAAGCACAAGGTCCTGAGTTTGATCCCCAGTACCAAAAATATAAATACTGATATAGATATATAGATATATATAGATATACATATATACTGATTAACAACATTTTCTGATACTCCCTGCAACTACCACTGCTTTAAACAAATTAATAATAGTGGCAAAAATCCTTTCAAATAGCTACAGGTTTTATAATACTTTTTTTCAGAGTAATTTGAACACAGAAAAATAGTTTTTATGTGCCTTACAGGTATACAATATGCCTATCTTTTGACTAAACATTCTTTTTCTTTTTTGGTACTAGGGATTGAACTTGGGACCTTGCACTTTCAAGGCAGGTAGTGGAAGCACTGAGCTAAATCCCCAGTCCCTTGCCTATTTTTTGAGATAAATGGATACAACATTATGGCCAGTTAGTGGACATAACAAATATTATTTTCCAAGAGTTCAGAAATGCTTTTCAAATATGATAGACTTAAGAAGATTCTACTTTAAGATAACTTTTTTGTATTTCTTAGTCTTTGTTGTTTATTGTATTGCTTTTGGTTAGTTTCTACCACAGATATTGAACCTGTAATTCTGAGAACCACAGCTCCAGTGACAACATTAGGTAATAACATTTTATGTCTTCAAGCACCTGCATTTTCTACTCATTATTTGTTCTGTCACTATTTTGGAGAGCTAAAGGGTATTTTCCTTCATAAGATTTTTCTCATCTTTCTGTCATCATTCTTTCATCTTTCAACTATATTCCTCATTTTAAATGTATTATTGGAAGTGCTGAAAACTGGTTACTTGCTTATAAACCTGTATGTAGCTATTATAGAGACTTTCCCATGTTATCCAGATTTGTGTATGTCTTACAGAGCCCATGGGTTTACTCAAGTAGTGTTTGAAGTGTTAAAGCTGAATTTCAAATGCAACTAGGAATGCCTGTCCCTTAAACATTAATTATAATTCTGTGGGCTTCTTACTTTCTTTTTTTTAGGATACGCGGCACATTTTTATTATGTACCAGTGATTTTAGGAAACGAAATTTGCTTATTTTAATAATTTTTATGGATTTATGCCAAACCAACTTATTTCTAAATACAATCTTCCAAAAGCAGGTGATCCTATATTGTTCAATGATATGATATTGACATGTGATATGTCTGAATTTCTTAGTGTCTTGACCATTTTTGATAACCTGATACCAGAAACTAGTAATAAATTTTTCAGAATAATAAAATGATATTATGTGTTTGTCTTTCTCAAAAGAACTGTCAGTAGAGCACAAAAATAAAAAGTCTTTCTGTACAGATGACCAGAAGAAAATTTCAATACAGAGACATATTTTTGTTGTCTTATGAAAAAGTAGGAAAATTTTAGAAAACCTAACATCACATGTAATTCTTTCTTTAGCTTCTAGAGTTCTGAAACTACAATAATCAGTTTCCTTTCTTTAGCTCCAAAAATAACACAACGAACAAGAACTCATCGTCCACGGCCCAAACATAAAAGCACATTAAGCCCAAAGATACCTCACACTAAACCAGGTAAATAATATGTTGTTTCCATTGGGGTGGCAGTTTAACATGCTGTCTAGTAACGTATATGACCCTTAAGGGTGAAGACCCAAGGCAGTGATGGAGAACCTTTTAGAGCTTTCAATGATACAAACAGCCCACTGCAGTACATGTGCCAGAGGTTTGCCACCACTGGCCCAAGACATAGAAAGCAACTACTACATGCCTGCGACTTTCTCATGTTGTTTGCAGAAGGATTTCCTTTTTATCTGAGTATTTTATTTATTATTCTGACATTCAACTACATTTTGCTTTTCAGAAAACTTAACTAGTTAGGTATCAAGTTAACAAATTTAATTCAAGTGGTCATAAATTTTTATTAGATACTGCATTAGTAATAAATTACTTAAGAAAGTAAGCTATTTTTGGAGACTTCATAAATAAATGTAGGCAAAAGCAAATATTTACATATTGTTTTACCAACTTTTAAGCATATAGTTAACACTTAGAGAAGCAAAAATTCCTTGGGCTGACATATGTAATGTGGACCTTAAAATGAAGTGTTTGTAGATTTGTTACCAGGATGAACAGAAATTGTATAAACAAAGAGGAAGGTGTTATGTGTGTAGGTGACAGTAGGCTACAAATTAGAAGTTCAACCTGACTGTGAGGAAGGTAATGTTTGCTCAAATAGGTGGGGCTGCTACTTTTAGAAACTCCAGGAGGAGGACCTTGAATGCCTGCCTTCAGTGATTGGATTTGAGCCACTTAACATGCACTTGTATTGTTCAGAGTTTGGTTTTTCTGTCCTGATAATAGAGAAATGAACTAACAAGCTCCATGGACTAAGTGACCTCTCTACTTCTTTGTATGCCTTCTTTAAACAAAGATATTGTTCTTTTTCCAAAGTAGACTCAACCAAAAAAAAAAAAGCATTGTTTATTTTGGTTCTTCACCACTATGTCTGCTTAAATATATCAACAGTTGCACTTATCATGACCTAGGCTTTGTTTTCCAATCTGTAGTGTTGTGCATTATACTTTCATATTCTTTGCTCATAATTGTCACACATGATGTTATTAGGTGCCTAAAGAGTTTTCTAAGCAGGTTTTTCTGTTGTACTATCAAACTATATTTTTAAAAAGTAAAACTTGTAGCTAACCATGTGAAAATTCTAGGAATATAACCATGTCTTTTGAATAAATATCTATGAACCCTCACTTAGAAACTTTGAAGGGCCGAGGATGTAGCTCTGTGGTAGAGCACTCACCTAACATACGTGAGGACATGAGTGCAATCCCTGGTCCCAAGAAAAATAAAAGAAAAAGACTTTCAAATTTTGCTTTTTGGCTATAGAAACAATTCTAGAATACTAAAGTTCATTTTTAAGAAAATTTGGTGGATTTTCTCATGTGTTTAACATTTTCTTTTCAAAATTGCTTGTGGTCATTTCTCTCATCAGATTTTGGACCTATTACTCCTGGACCATCTTTAGGTAATGAATCTCTATGTCCTTTAGCAAGTACTTGTTTTTATTTCTTTTCAAGCTTTCCCATGGTTCTGAATAGATGATTGTGCCATCCTCTGTTCTCATCTTATTACACAATTCATCTTAAAATATTCTTCCTTTTTATAAAAATGTGCCTGGGCTTAACTCAACACAGCTATATCTCAGTTTGAAATTGTTTCATATCAACCTGAGTCTCTAAACAGTACTGTTAGAGCCAGAATCCAAATATAAGTTCTCATATGCCTCTCACTTAGACTGCAAATTCAGTGCCAATGATACCACGTAATTTTTTTAAACAGATTACTTTCTATATTTCAAGTTCTAGATAACCCCTTTGGCTTTACTGATGTTTCAGTGAATTTTATACACTTATTCTAGCAAATGACCAAGTGAAAATATTGCTCAGGCCTAGTCATTTTAAATTATAAGTGAATGTTATAAAGTTGGTTTGAATTATTCTAACATTATTAGAGTTTGTAACCAGTTTTGGGTTAGGAAAACTTTCAAGAAAATAATGATAGTCCCTAAAATTTCTTTAACATAATTATATGTGTAATTTTAGTCTCTGGAGAACTGTCAGTTATCAATATCAATATACTAAAGAGAACATTTTAAACTAAATGACAAAGTTTTCTCAACTCAAACTCTAACAAGTTTTAGAAAACTTGGAGCCACATTATAATCATCCTAGTTACAGTTTGTGGAGTCACCAGCACCATATTAACCCTAAATTTTCTTCCTTCAGCTCCAACAAAAAGTACCCACCATCCACATCCCAAATCTAAACCCACGTCCCATCCAGAAGTACTTCAGACAATACTAGGTAAATATGTACTATCCACTTTAAAGAATCTGTGCAGTCTGTCCCAGTTGGGACCCTAAATTCAGGCCCACACAGTACATTAGGATGTATATTTCACATGGGGGAAATATGCTCTATATATTTCCTGGAAGTAAAAGCTTCTTGGGGCCGGGGATTTAGCTCAGTGGTTTTACTGCCTGCTGCGCAAGCACAAGGACCCAAGTTCCATCCCTGGTACCAAAAAAAAAAAAAAAAGGAAACAATGTTACATTTCTGTAGCTAAAGAAATAATTTGGGCCGGGGATTTAGCTCAGTGGTTTTGCCGCCTGCTGCACAAGCACAAGGACCCGAGTTTGATCCCCGGTACCAAAAAAAAAAGCTGCTTTAGTGAAGAGAACATGAGATGGCCAAGGGCTTCATGTTTCCTTCTGAGGAAACTTCTCTATCAATGGCCATGTTATTCACTTTTCTCACTATTAAATTTCATCTCTGTCTTGAAGATAAAGTTGTTCAGAGTAGTATTGAAACAATTTAATCAATTCAAATTAATTACTTACATCTTTTCTAATTCCCCCAAACTATATGAGCCCATATATCAGAAATAGAAGGAATGTTTTGTTTACCAAATAGTTTACAATAGTAAATAAAAGCTGTTCTTTCATAAACAGACAGAAATATAAGGCAGCATGTTCATGCAAATATAAAATAACTTTTTTAATGGTATAGTGCTACATGCTAGGAGCATGGTGAATATTTAGAGGGGAAATATATCCAGGATAATTGGGAAGCAATCAATGTACAATTTGAATAACTGGAGGGATGAAGGAACAAAGGCTGAGAAAAAGGCAGCATGTTGAACGTGACTCCCCAGGCACAGGGTAACTTATTGATGCTCTTCTATTTAATTGCCCCATAGCATGAATTAAAGGGGGCTTGGAGCCTAAATTTGACCCACTGGGCTTTAGTGATTTCTACTTCTGGGCAGGAACATGATTTTTCTGTCCTTTGAACTGAAAACATCCAGCCTAATGCTGACAAAAACTGAGAGGTGGTTCTTCATCTTATGTTAGGTAGGGATGTATTCTCAAAGAACTTGAAGGAAATAGTCTCAGCTGCCTGTCGGCAGTTACTATATGTGATGGAAAAATCCTAGCATGACACCCAACAATTTCTTCCTTTAGTGTTAATACCTTTTTATAATTCATAATCTCCGTTCTCTCTCTCTCTCTCTCTCTCCCTCCCTCCCTCCCTCCCTCTCTCTCTCTCTCCTGTGCCAGCATGACAGACACATAATGGAGTGACAGCCTATCACCTTTTCCTTTTTCTATTAGTTAGAGGCAACTCACAGGTTCTGCACATAGTCAAGGGGTGAGGTGGAGGAGATTACACAAAGGTATTAACACCAGCAACAAGAATTAGTGGTGCTCACCATAGTCTGTCTATTAGACTATATTTATGTTCAAATATCTGAACTGTTTATTGCATCTGTTATTCTTGATTACTGCTAATAGTTGATTTTTTTGGTTTTGGCTTGTACAAAAGTGCGAATGTGTTTGTCACATAGGTTTCTAATAAACAGATTTTCGTTGTTAGAATGCAGAATTGTTCATGCTAGATCAAATCAAATAATTACCCAACCATGAGATTTTAAAGTTGCCCCAAGAAGATGCTCAGCAGTCTAAAGGGTATGACTGATTATCTTCTGAATGAAACAAGAACCTGGTTAGTTTGCTGATATAGTCAAATGAAAAAGTACATTTACTTTCTGTGGAGTTATGAATATTAAAAATTAACTTTGAAGCCTCAGAAACCTTATTTTTACTAGTAAGATTAATTTCTGACATTCCATGCACTCACAATGTCTCTTTGGTTTTTGTTATTTCTGATCAGTTCCTGCCACAATTGCTGAACCAGTTATTCTTAGAACCGAGGCTCCAGGAACAACACTAGGTAATGACATGTGTCCATTAGCATCTGCATTTCCCGCCCATTTCATCAGCATCATACCCATGCCTCTTTCACTTCACAAGGTTTCTGTGTCATCCCCTACTGTTCAGTTCATATGTTAAAATAATCTTTGTTTTTAGTGAATCCAAGCATGAATTTACTTTGTCATCTGCAATATAATATCTTTGAATTTGTGGTATCTGCTCCCAGGTAACATTTTATTCATCACATTTTTTGTCATTGAGTTTCAAACAATCAATTGTGGGGGTGAGGTGTCCAGGCCTCATCCAGGCTAAGTAATTGGCACAACTATTATGGTGCCGCAGTTCTCTCGCAGATCTAAATTGCTACATTTGTACTATCTGCTTGGTTTTGTTTTTGTTTTACCATTTTAGATAATGACAAAGTTTTGTTTAAGGAAGAGTAAGATAGAAAATATTCCTGGGGCTGCTGAATTTGAATTATAAGTGCCACCATTAGTATGAAATCGCTCTACATGGTCCCACACACCCAAATATTCAACAAGATTTTGGAACTTTTCAAAAGTCAGAAATCCCTATGAGAATCGGTTTGAAGTATATATCAACTCATGTTCTGTTTGATTTTTGTTTTTCAGAAAATGCAAATAATTTACAGATCATTTACAAAATAGGGGCAAATATTTCAAGTGCAAAAGAAAAGTTTCCTGAGACTCAAGAAATTAGAACAAGTATAGGAGGCCATAGTATCTGGAATCCAAAACACTATTAATCTGAGGTTTTCTTCCTTTAGCTCCCAAAATTCCTCAAAAAACACATTGTCCACATCCCAAACCTAAAACCACTTAGAGTACAGAAACACTTCAAACAGAACCGGGTAAATGTGTGAGACCTGGTTTAGGAATCTCAGCAGCCCATCCTAGAGGCTCACAGAAAGTACAGTGGCAAATCAAGAGCAGTGGCTGGTTCCACATTGGACCAGACAATGAGGGCAGGGGAGATGAAGTGGTACCCAATTTCCATATTCTCTGTGAATTAAATATTCTATCCAATATCTATTTAATTTACTTCTCAATTCTATTCACCCTTTAAATATTGGATATGTGTGATAACCTGAAATAACTAGAGTACATATGTGTCTTTGTACCAATGGGAAATTATTTCTTCATAATTCTAGTCATGTGAGTTCTAGTAAGTATCTAGGCCAGGCACTGGTGAAAGTATTTTGTAACAGTGTCCAAGAGTAGGTATTCAGGCTTTGTAAGCTATAAAGTCTCTGTACATATTCTTCTTTGGTTTATTTTTATTTTCCCCAACTATTTACAAATAGAAAAAATAATTCTTAGAAGGAAATCATCCTGGAGTGGAGGTAATCTAAAAGCATAGAAGGGCAGGAAATGTATGGGAGAGTTAGAGGAGGTGGAGTTTCATTCACCAATGGAGGCTTTCAGGCTTCTAGGTGTTTATCAGAACATTTTAGTGAAGCTGCTGTAGCTAAATAGCCTCAGAATTAGACAGAAGTTTGAATGTGGAAATCAGGAGTTTGGGTTACATCTGAGAATCCATACAGACAGGATTTCTCAGGGTATTGGACAGAGAGATGTCCTGCTCTGTCACAGAGTGGCTGCCCTTATCTTGCCCACTTAAGTATTCAAGTTGGACAAAGCTAGTGGCCTTTTCCAAAGATGAGTTTTCAGTCAGATGAGTTTGATCCATGAATTTAGTACCTTTGTTCATTATAATGAAGTACTTGGCACAAGCTACTTAGAAAGAAGTGGTTTATCTAGCTGATGGAATTGGAGGTTCACAATCCAAATGGCATAGTACAGTTTCTGTGGTGAGGGGTGTTCCTTGGCTGCATTACTTCATGGCACAGATGGCAGTGGCAAGAACATGTGGAGGAGCAAGTGATTACATCTCAGACCAGAGGCAGAGAGTGTGAAAAGAGCCAATCTTGCTTCTTTTATAATACTCTTCTCTCAAGGACTCAAGGGATTGCACAAGAACTGCCAGGGTACAAACTATCTCACACTCCTGGTGACCTAAAGACTTTCTAACTAGGTACCACCTTCCAAAGGTCCCATCTTCTCTCAACAACATCACCTCGCAGAACACAACTTCAATCACAATGGACCCTTATAGGACTTAACCTAGCAGTCTACATTAGTTAGGTTTCCAGTCATCAAAGGACAGAAAGTTTGCATGGGCCATTATTGTTACAAAGTTAATGAAATCTCAAGGCAAAGATGCCTTGCTCCCTGTTCAGGTTAACCACATTTGTTCTGAGCTAGAATTCTTTTGTAAGTGAATGTTCTGAGTTTTATGAATTTTAATTTTTTTTGGTTTGATTTGTTATTTTTGGCCAGTTCCTACTGAAGTCTTTGAACAAGTTACTCCTGTAAAAGAGGTTCCAGAAACAGCAATCGGTAATCCCACTTGCCTACCTTCAGCATTTTCTCTACTACTGTTAGACTTATTCTCTGCTGACATCTAATTCATTCTTCATTTTATGAGAGTTGAACATACATACACAGCATATTGTCTCTTGTTTGTAACAGAGCCATGCATCAATCTATTTTGTGATATCACCTGCCTTATAACTTACTTAAAAGTTTTTCATATCACTGTTTTTTATTTAACCAGAATTCATTATTAGAGTAAATTTCATATATCTTTAGGAGTATCTGACTCAGATGTATGCAAAATAAGCTACTACAATAGGAAAGTTTCTCTGTGCCTCCTTTTTAATCTAGCTTTTTCTTGTTTGTTAATGTTTGAGTAATGATTTTAGTGTGAAATAAATAACCGATATTTATGATACAGCTCAACAGATTTAAATAACAAACCACATTATACTGTGCAACTGACTTCTCTCCCTCTCCACCATAGTTTAGATGACTCTCAACCTTTCTAATCAGGTCAAGGAACTCCAGTAAGATGACTTATAGAAAATACCAATCTTGACTTTCTGAATTGATAACTTTATTTTATAGGTCAATTTTGCCCCCAAAGTGTTTTCAGTAACAAAAGTAAATGCATCACCATATTAGGGATAAAACTTTTGCACTAGAAAAATACATTTCTTGAAACTCAAGAAAATTGGTTAGGGTTTGGAAAACCTGAAGATTTTTAAAACTATAATCTGCAGAACCAGAAGCTCGAAAATAACTAAAGGTTATCTCTTTTTACTTTGAAAAAATGTTCCAAAGGATGCAAACATAAACTTACAATCACTCCAAGTCCAGATGTACCTTAGAGGACACCAACAAATACAGCATCTTTGGTTTAAGGGACTTGGGAGCCAGTCATCGGTGAAAAATGTAACATACCTCCTAGTGATGGAATCCTGAGGGTCTATTATGTGCTCATGTTTGGTAAAGAGTTTATGTTTTAAAAAGATGTATAGAATCTTTCCTCTAACTAGAGGTGATAGGAAAGATGTTTTGCTTCTCAGTCAGCCAGGTAGATGAATAATTTTTAGTCATTTCTTCTGCTTGGATATTTCAAAACTTTTTCTGCAAACATAAGTTCATAAACCTAGTAGCTGTCATCTTTATTTAGAGTCCAAACAAATGTAAGTTAACCTTTCATGTGCTTTTTGAGAATGGTTAGAAACACGTTTAAGTACACAGGTAAAAATGTCCTAGTTGAAGTATTTCTTATTGGATTCAGATGATCAAGTACTGTAATTAGAGGACCTGTTTGCATCTAGTAATGCTAAATGAGACCAAAGATGATGATGATCTCATGAGATGGAATACCTAACTATACAGCCTAAAATTATATAAAATTATATATAATATACATATATATAATTTGAGGCAATATTTCACTGGCAAGGTTCATTTTGAAGTTAATGTTATTGCTCTATCTATCTATCATCTATCTATCTATCTATGTTTTTAAAAAACTCCAAAGCTCTTTTATTTTGTTACTTCAGTTCCTGGTACAGATGCTGAACCTGTTACAGAACTTGAACCTGTTACTTTTAGAACTGAGACCTCTGAGATGACATTAGGTAACAAGCCTATGCTCCTTGACAAATGCTTTTGCTGCTCATTGTATTTCAGTCTCTGTCTCCACAACATGTCTTTTCCACACTTTGAGATGATTTCCATCATCTTCTGCTGCCATTCAGTTACTTTCGTCATCCGAAAAGCTTGAAGTATCTTAAAAGCAAGTTTTTGTTGTTGTTTTTATAAGAGACAAGGTCATGAACTTAGTTCAAACATTAACTGGCCATATAGCACATTTGAAATTGTTCTGTTATCTTGAGCTTCATGTAACAGTATTCGGTGTTACAGCTGAGTTTAAAACAAATTAGGATCTATTTCTTACCTAGGCTGATCAGCAATGACAGCTACTCTTATGATCCTTTACACATCTAAGCTTCTATATCTTTTTTAAAAAACTATTTGTATAGTATGTTTGCTTCTTAGTTGGTGCTGTAAGTCCTGGTATATTTTATTACTAATTTAACAATTAGGAAATTGCCCCAAATCTGAAATCTTAAATTATAAGCTCTCTTTAGCATGAACCAAATTTCATCTCTCTTTTCATTAAATACTCCCCATTTATTGCCAAGTGAGGAAGTTCTATGGATTTCCGAAAATACCTACTAATCTTCATGTCTCAAGTGAATATGTAAACTGTGTACATAAGCTTTTCCCCAAGGCAGTATTAATGATAAAAAAGACACATTGGAATAAGTAAAACCAAAAGAAAAATTTCCTAGAACTTTAGAGAATTTGAAAAGTTTTAGAGAAACCTCTCCTCACTATCCAGAGACACAAGATCTAGAGTAAAACAAGTCTTTTCTTTCTTCAGCTACCAAAATAACACAAAGAACCCGTCGTCCACGACCCAGACCTAAAACCACACCAAGACCTCAAGCACCTCAGACCAACCCTGGTAAATTTGTAATTACTTGGGGTAAGAGTGTATGTTACCAGCCTGCCTTAATGAGAATCCAAAGCAATGCCAGTCGTGGGCATTTGCAGTTCTTATTCTCCCTGAATGTGAGGAAATGTGCATCATCTTCTCTGCTTGCCTTTAAAGAAAACATGACTGGGGAGACCCAGCTGATGCCATAAAACTTTATTCTTATGATGTGACTTTTTAAAAACTATATATTTAGTACATTTCTTAGTATTAAATTATATTCAAATCTTAAGATGAAAGTTCTTTAGCAGAGTCAGTTTATTTATTTCAAGTAAGCAAATTCTAAGTTCTTTGCATATTCCCAGACCACTTTGACAGCTATGGGCAATATGCCATCTGTGGGTTTATTTTACTTCTAAAACAGGGGGATTGAGGATGTGATTGAAACAAGCATAAAGAAATGATCTAGCAAAGGAAAAGATCAAGATTAGCTGGATTTGGACCTTGGGCCCCCTGCAGGATTAGTATTAATGGAGGGAAAAATGAACCAAATCAGGAGGAGTGGATACATGTGGTAGTCAGAATATGGTGGTTAATGGTATATTTTTAGTATCCATCAAGCCAGTTGAAAGAGGATTTCTTAATTTTATTCAGGAGCTTAGAGATGATAAGGAGACTTTGATTTCTACTTTTGCTGGGCTTAGGGCAGACAGATGCTTTTCTGGGTTTTATAGACTGGCGATCACCTTTATCCTGCTCTCTTATGAGCCATGATTTGAACAACAGCTTCAGACTCTTTCTATAGATGAGTTCTTGGCAAGATCAACACAGGTCACTTTGACGAATAATTTTTATATCTGTTTCAAATAAATAAACTGCCTATTGCATTTATTTTTACTTAAACATAGTTCTGGTGTGTTCATCTTCCATACAAGAACAGGGCAATTACATTTTCAAACATAATTTATTTTACGTATATATTAAGCAAATGTATTAAAATACTTGCCAGTGCAGAGTTTTCCATATCAGTTACAATTTATTAGTTTAAAACTTAGGAGAATTTCATGTTTACTTAAAGTAATTCAAAGATAAGCCTAAAACCAACCATGACTAAAAGTTGGCCAAATCTCCACAGAACAAATAAATACTCTTGCCCTTAGTTGAGGAGTTAATTTGTTTTTCTTTTTTCCTTAGAAAAGTTAATATACCAGTAAAATTTGTTTGGATATGAATGTTCTGACTTATTATACCTTTTAAAATTTCTTTGGTTTACTGTGTTATTTTTTGTCAGTTCTTGCTATAGTTATTGAACCTGTCACTTTTAAACCAGAGGCTGCAGGAACAACATTAGGCAATACTGATGCATTGTTTTTTCAACAAGCCTTGTCTTCTTATTGTAAAGCCTAGATTTTCATCTTGCTTCATGTGGTGACAGTGTCATTCTTGTGGCCATTCAATTATATTCTAAAAAGTATGAAGACTCTTAAATTATACATCATTTTTAATAGAACAAGTCATGCATAATCTGCTTTAGATCATTTGTTTTCCACATAACCCTCATGTAAGTCTCTCCTGTCATTCTGAGTTTTGTTCAAGCAGTGTTTATCTTAAAGCTGTGTTTCAAATATATCACAGGTCTCTGTCACTCATCTCAACAGATAGTCACTAAGAACTTTTATAAAACCAAGAACATTTACATAAAACATTTGCAGTTCACCTTTTTCCCTCTAATTATTGTTTCATTTCTATTTAGGTAGTTGTATGTTCTTATTTTAATGGTTACATAGAAAATAGGTCAAAGATTAAATTATAAATCACAGATTTAGTGTCCTTCACTATCCATTCAAATTTAGCAGTGGGTCCTAGCCTTTTTGGTGCCAATCAAGCTGCCCTGTGAGATTTTGATTGTAATTACCCACCTTTATTTCTTGAATTAAAAGATGATTTTTGTCCTTAAAGAATTTCCTATGATAAAAGAAATGTATATTGAGTATATATGACAGAAATATAAAACTAAAAATGGAAATATATAACAAGATATAAAGTCTAGAGTCATATTTTCAGTTCCCATAACTTCCAGAATCATAAATAGTGTAACATGTAGTAACACAAAAATTTCTTCCTTCAGTTCCCAAACCATCACAATGGACTCGTCGTCCCCATCCCAGACCAAAACCCATACCAAGTCTTGAAGCACCTGAGTCTAAACCAGGTAAACCCTGCAGTCTTAGCGTAAAGAGTCTCAGCATCCTAACCTAGCAACACCTCAAGTGTAATCCTACTGGCTGGGAGTAAACATTTCAGCCCTGTAAGAGTGAAGATGCAATTCATGTGCACCAGCAATTCCCACAGTGTAGATGCTAAGAGGAGCACAGCACGGAGATCCGTGGGGGAACTAAATATCTCATGTTTCCTAGTTACAACCTTCTCTGTCACTGTGTATCTTAATAACTTCAAATTATCTCTTGAAAATAAAACTTCTTTAGAAAAATTAAACATATTTAGTTCAAATTTAAAAAATTAAGTGTCTTCACTATCCTCTAAACCTGACAATTTTGGGTTATAATTCAGATATAGAAGAAATGCTTTGGTCCTCACACTGCAAGACAGTTCAGAAGAGAAACCTTTTCTTTAGAAATAATGTAGGAGATGGCATTAGGCAACATCTGCGTAAATATAATGTTGATGTTTGGATGCCACCAAAAAATTGTGTTACATAAATATTTGGATCAGGGAAATAAAAGAGTGGAGTCTTGAAATCACCGTAGGACATGGATGAGTGCAAGGAATACAAATCGGAGAAATAAGTGGAAATAAACCAGAGAAGCCCAGCTAGAATACTGATGCAGTGGATGTGTTACTTCAAGGTGATATCAAAATATTTTCATGTCTCAGTGGGTTCATAGATATCCAGGGTGGAGATCTTTAGGTACCTGATGAAGCAGTTGAGATTTGATGTGATAAACACCAGCAAGTTCTTTGCCCAATGATGGCACAGTTTTTCTTTTCTTACAACAGAGGGATAACCTTCTCAGTTCATTATGCTGAGACCCCAGTCTCTTTCCAGAGATAAGTTCTTAGCAATATCCACACAGTCCATTTTTGGATTATTAATTAAATAATCAAAGAAGAAACAATCAGGACATAGGTAACTGACAAGTATGACCAAATTTTAGGAAATACACTGCCTACTTTTTTAGTTTAGTTGTTTCTAAGAGTTGCTATATAGTTTTAGAAACTACATTACACTAGAAAGATTCATTTTGGAGGAATTTGGTGTTTTATTCATTTAAAATAATCATTTGGTTTACTTTAATATCTTGGTCAGTTCCTACTGCAGGGCTTGAACCTGTGACACTCAGAACTGAGACTTGGGTGACAACACAAGGTAATAACATGTTGAGATCCTCAGCAAATGTTTTTCTTTCTCTTTGTGAGAAACATTGCATCCATCTCATAACCACAGGTCTTCTGCTTCATTAGACTAAGACATTGTCCTCTGTAGTCATTCCATTATTTTCTTCATTCTAAAAGTACTGAAAGCTCTGACTCTTCAAACAAGTTATTTGTTTTTAAGAGACTCTTGCATGAACTCAACTCAGATCATCTTTTGAGCATCTGAAATTATTTTGCATCTTGTGTGTTTGTTAACCAATATTTTGTTAAAGGTGACTTTAGAAAGGAATTGTCTTGACTCTAACAATTATTATGGTAGCAGGAAGTTTCCTTGTGAAGCTACAGTTCTACTGTTTAATTATTATTCATTGTCTATGTGATATTCTGATAACTTAGTTTTACAGTATTATTTTAGTAAACTATCAAAGAACTTGTAAGTGACCATCACTACCACTATGATGGTTTAGCAGTGATTTCCAATCTTTTCACTCTGTATTTATTACTCTTTACTTCTTGAATTAACCATTCTATTTTATATATGACTCTTACCCATAATAGACTCCCAATTATAAAAAGAAACAGGCTATTATAATAAGGCTGAAAGTTTCTAATTAAAAAGAAAAAGTCCTAAAATATGAGAAACATCTAATAAGTTTTAGGGAACATGGAGCCATGGGTCCTTTTACTCTATAACTTTTGAACTAATAACTGTAATAATTCAGCAGTAACGAGGTTTTCTTTCCTCAGCTCCTAAAACATCAAAATGGACTCGTCATCCACGTCCCAAACCTAAAACCACACCAAGTCCTAAGTCTTCTCAAATTAAACCAGGTAAATGTGAGTTTCTGCCAGGAGGTACTCTTGGGAGTAGAATCAAGCTCTTGGGAGTCCATGATCGATGCCATTTGTGGAAGTGATAGCCTGTGTGGGTGAAGGCAAAGTAACCTGTTGCTGCTGCCACTGTTGAGTTTAGACCATTGTGGCAGCTGAATTCTTTGTAAATTCTGCATGAGACTATTCCTACGAATCTTTTTTTTTAACTACCTCTTATTTAATTCTATTCTTCTCTTAAAGATAAAATGTCAGTGAGCCAGGAATTTAGCTCAGTGGCACTGCGCTTGCCTCACAAGTGCAAAGACCTGATTTCAATCCCTGGTATAAAAAAAAAAAGATAAAATGTCAGTGTCTTAAATAGAATCAGGTTTTATTTAAAGAAATAAACATTAATTACCTTCCTCTTCCTACAGTCACATTAACAGCTGTGAGGATAACACATTAGTAGGAGATTTGTTTCTACCTCTCAAATTGTGATATAGTCAAGGTCAAGTCCTGCCCCAGTATGAAACATACTGACATAGAAATAATAGAAACAAGGCACTTTGTGTATGCAAATCAAACTTGATTTTTAGGGTGCTATAAATATCTATGACCTTAGAGAAAGAAACGTTCATGAATGACAAGAATAAAGAGTTGCCAAAATGGGTCATAAAATCTTGGTGTTGAGAAGAGACAAAAAGGAAATATAAAGCCCAACCAAGGGGCACCAGCTTCTTGAAACAAATTTAATAATTTGATAATAGTTATGTCTGAGAAGATTCATAAGAGCAATTAAATAAAGTCCTCAAAGGTATGTTTCAGAAGGTTGGATCTGACTCAAAAAGCATTGGTGAGCTTTTCTATCTATCTAGAAGAGTACTACATTTTTTGTGATTAGAATGAAAAGCTGCTCTTCTGGGTACTACACACTAAGTGGATACCCATTATCTTTGTTGAGCACATTTGCCTCAAATAAGATCTCAGCCTGTTTCTGAATATGAATTCTTAACAAGATGAGTGTGTTTCACTTTGCTGTATTTTTTGTTACATCCCCTCTCAAACATAAAACCTACTTATGGTATCCAAGCTTATTTAGACATATTATTAAAGCTTCCACCAAAAAGCCAATAATTACAGAACAGTTAGAGAAGTAAAAGGGGTCATCAAAATATGTAGTGAATGTTTAAATTTTTAAAATGTTATTACAGTAAAAAACACATTCCCATTAATCCCCCTCACTTTGAACACACTTATCCCATCATTCTTGCCATTTTCTGAAGTAGTTCTGGAAGTTCTCTTTTGTAAGTGTCTTTGCAAGATGTGCTCAAAAATATGGTAAATGTTGTTGCCCTGTGTCATCCAATGCAAAGGTGGGCTCATAAAAACATTCCAGTGAGTCCTTATCCACCTATTCACCAAATCTGACACCCTGTGATTTCTGGCTCTGATCTGAAAGTCAAAATGATCATGGAAGGTAAATGTTTTTAATCGATTCAGGACATTGAGGCAACCATGTTAGTGCAACAAAAGACATAAAAGAGGACTTCCAGAACTGCTTAAAAAAGTGGCAAGAACAATGGGATAAGTGTTTTCAGAGCAAGAGAAAGAGTATTTTGAAAAGAATTAATGGAAATGTGTCTTTTGCTGAAATAATTTTTGAAATTAAGCATTCACAGTGTTTTTAAATCACCCCTTGTGTATCTTTGGCAAACTGTCTAATGTTTCTAGGGCAGTTTTCTATAATAGTTGGAATCGGGTATTCAGATGCCTAGAAAAATATCACGTTGACTTTATCGAGATGCTTCCTGGATTGAGTAGGCTATAGTTGAGTAGCTCTTAAAAGAAAGTTTAATTAGCAAATATTAAATTTCATAAATTTTCTTAAAATTGATGTATACTTCTTGAAGCAATATTATACTGATAAGATTTAATTTGCTGAATTTCACACATATTTATTTTGTTGCTGTTAATTAGTTTCTGCTACAGATCTTGAACCTGGTACTCTTAGAACTGGAGCTCCAGATACCATGGGTAATAAGAACGTGTGTCTTTCAAATAACACTTTTCCTCTTTATTGTCACACCCCTGAATCACAGATTCTTCTTCATCTTAAGACCATTCCATTATCATTCCTTCATAGTCTTTGTATTGAAATTATGCTAGGTTCTATGTCAAGTTATTAGTCGAATTTAAGACAACTGTACATGAAATAATTTCAGGACATCACAAACTGCCCTTCATTGTGTTGTGTAATCATGTGTATTTGTTTAAACAGTACTGACTACTTAAAGCTATGTTTCAAAGTTACATCTCTGGCTGCTATTTATGCTTTATCCCTCAACAAGCATGAAATACTATGCTTCAGTTCTCATATTCCTTTTGATTACAGTAGGATTTATGTGATATATTGGTAAATCTGTTGTTTTAGGGAATGATGCTTTTACCAGATTGTCAAATTTTAAAATGTCCCAAACTTGGAGCATTTATAGTTTTCCTTGATGAGGTAGACCGACTCTCCTTCTCTAGCAGCTTTAAAGAGTTTCTTAACTTCACTGAGTCAAGGAGACTGATATTATGGTGGCACAGTTCTTCAGTTAAGTGTTGTTCTTTATGCTTTCAAACATATGAACTTTTTATTGTGCCCATAATTATTTAAATAGTAGGCAAATGAGTAGACAGTTACCTCAATCTTTATTAAATGCTTATTTTAGTAAGTCAAAAAAATCATAATTTTGCTAATATATAAAAACTTGTACAGTTCATTCCCATAACAGCAAGGGTCAGGTAATCAAATATCTAAGAAAATGTTTTGAGGAATGCATAGTAATATTTAGCTCTGTGCAATGCTATGTTGCAAGTCTATATCATTACGTTAATGTGGATATAGCCATGGTTTGAACGAATCTACAAAGGAGTATCTCTTCTCTCAGTTCTGAAACTAAAATAAATCAATTTGTAAAATTAATCTTGCAATGATGTTTTTTAAATCGCTGACTCATTTTATTATTTCTGGCTAGTTCTGACTACAGTCCTTGAACCTGTCACTCTTATAACCAAGGCTTCAGAAACAACATTAGGTAATTATATTCTGTGTTCTTCAGCGATTTTTTTCTTGCTCACTTTCAAACTTTTTCCATTATCATCCTAATCACATTGTCATTGGCTTTTCTAAGACTGTCTTGTCATCTACTGTTCATCAACTTTATATTGCTTCTTCTTGGAAGTATTAAATAGTATTAACAGAAGTTACTTGATGTTTTTAAAAGCTATGCATGGACCTAGAATATCTTTTACTTTGTAATGTTGCTTGAATTCATTTGTACTTTTGCCTAAACAGCATTCACATCTGAAGCTGAATTTCAGACACAAGTTGGCAGTATCTATATCTTATCTAGACAGATTAAAATATAAAAATCTCTATGGCATTATAAATTTCTTGGATTATTTAAAAATTTTATTTTAGTCTAAGACCCCTGCACTCAATTTGGCCACAGTTTATTTTGGAGTTAGAGATTTATAAATCTCTTTGTTCTTTGACGTAATTTTGCTTGTGAGTTTTCCCTTTCAGAGGAATCTTTGGTGTGTACAAAACAATTGACAAAATAGAAGAAAATATTTTAACCCTATATATATACATTCAATCTCAAGGAAATATAATGTATTTTAGAAAACATAAAGCTTTTTTACAAAGCCACCTTCACCAGAATAATCCAAAATTTCTTCCTTCAGCTCCTAAAATACTACGAACACATCGCCCACGTCCCAGACCTAAGACCACGTCCAGTCCTGAAGCATCTCAGACCAAATTGGGTAAATGTGTAATCCCTTAGTTTTAGGGGTGAGTCCTAGAGCAGTGGTGCCCTAAAACAATGCCCTTCATGAAAGTATAACAGTTGTTATGTCCTTTAAGAGCCAAGGCATTAGGTGTGGTTAATATCTACTTCCTCTATAGAACTGTCCAGAAGAACATGATTTGGGGATACTGGTGATTTAGTTTGAATGAAATTAATTCTCTCTTCAAAGATGAGCTTACAGCAATATTGATATAAGCATTTATGATTAGTTATTGCCATATCTGCATCAAAACATTTTTGTTTTAGCCATGATTACATAAAAAGACATTTTTTCTGGGCCAGGATTTAGCTCAGTGGTTCTGACGCCAGCCTCACAAGGGCAAGGTCCCGAGTTCAATCCCCCCCTCCCCCAAAGAGACATGTTTTCAACTCCAAAAAATGCAACAAGTTACTTTCACATATATTTGTACACATATTACCTAAACAAATTTCCAAATCAATCTTATGCAGTATTTATAATCAGAAAACAAAATACAAAGAAAATGGTGCATGATCATAGTAAGCTACATAGAAGAATTCAAAGGTTATGACTATCTTCTGCAATTAACTATTCTGGCTTAATGTTACCATCTCATCAAGAAGCAATTACAAATTGCTTCCTGTCAATTCTAAAGTTTAAAATAATTGTTATTTGAAACTCTATTTTGAAAGAAAAGGTTTTTCACATGTGGTTAAACTTTGCTGTGTTCATGTTGTTCCTTTTAATTAGTTCCTACTCCAGGCTTTGAACCTGATATTCATAGTACAGGAGGTCCAAAAACAACATTAGGTAATAATTTTTGTAACTTTCCTTAAATGCTTTTTTCTTGCTAATTAAAAACCAGAGATAAAGTCTATGTAAATAAAGAAGGGTAGAGGGGGTGAAGGGTGCACAGGTAATGGGGAAAATATAAGAACCAAGATACATCATGTACAGGTACGAGCACCCAATGATAAATGTAAACGTATTGTATACCTAAAATGTACCAATAAACGAATTTAAGCAAAAAAAAAAAAAGTTATTCATTTCCTAAGATTGCTGTTGTCACACCATTTCATACTTCATCTTATTAGTAGTCATAAATCTTAATTCACATTTTACCTGTTGTTTTTAATGGTTACCTTTGGATTCATTGAAATATATCTGTGTGCAATGAAACTCTCTCTAAAATTGTATTGTATGACTGAGTGTTAAATCTAAGGTCAAAATTTCTCCTTTACCTTTTAATTCTTAGATCTGTAGAGTTACAACAATTAAGTAGCATAAACTTCTTCTGAGTAACTAACTTTACTTCAAGTAGTGAGGTATTTATTAATAAAATCAAAGTTGTTCCCTGGACGTTCCAGGTTTCTCCATCATCAATAAGCTTGACTACTCTTCCTTTCCACCACACTTTAGCAATGGATCTTAATCTTTACCAAATGGGGCTCTTCTGAGTGTATGCACATTAATATTTACTCCTTTAATTAATGTTCCTATGTGATTTTGGTCTCTAAAGGGACCCTCAGTGATACTAAGTAACAAATTAGATTATTAATATTTTTAAGTTAGAAAGTCAACTTGAGAAAATATAATTTAGAAAAAAGGTACACATACAATATTGTTCAGGGTCTCTAGACCTATAAACCCTGCAATATACCAAGCTGTTCTTTCTTCATTTATAAAAGCATAAGAAGGGAAGCTCTATTCACCTCCCAAACTTTAAACTTCCTGAAGCTTCTCAGTTGAAATGAAGAAAATCTGATTCCTGGTTTAAGGAGTTCCTCCAGTCAATTGCAGTTGGGTGTTAGAAAGGACAATGAGGTGACTTGAACTTCTGTGTCCTGTAAAAGAAAAGGCACTATTAAATTAATAACAATTGTGGAGCTAGCCATTAGGTTCATAGTTGAGAGAGATCTGTGTGGTAGCTAAATTTACATTGTGCCCTATGGAAGGATTGTCTCTGATGCATTATATCCACTTCTCTTATTCCATTCATTTCTTTTCAGTTATGGTAATCTACTCTTTTCAGGAGTTACTCTTTGTTTGTCTGTTTTGGCTTATGTAAATAACCTTTTCCTTTATTCCCATGTCCCCAACACCCTATTAGCAGTTGAGTGGGGTAGAGTAAGGAACAGAAATAGAGATCAAAAGTAAGGTCATGTTTTACCTGTTAGAGTAACAATTTAACTGTGAAGAAAACCTTTTCCCAAGGTTTTCTTTGTTGTAGTTTTCTGAATATGGGGTACTTTGACTATATAAGAACAGCTAGCTTAATTAAGTGGAGAAAATATTTAAGGAAATCAAAAATGACTGTGCCCTGAGAGAGTAGTTGTGATTTGAAATAGCGATAAGATTTGGATTAATGGGTGGAAGGGTGGGAATAAAAAAATAATAAATCTCAATGTCTGTTGAAGGTGGT
The DNA here is from genome assembly GCF_000247695.1 of Heterocephalus glaber. The sequence continues at coordinate 14,452,274 of NW_004624789.1, read as the reverse complement.
AAAAGAGGGGTAGTCAAACTGGAATATAGAACAAACACTCCTGGATGATACTCAAGGCTTTGTTAATATTACCACCATGGAATCAGCTATAGAAAACTCTTGGAGATCCCTCATGGGAACTAAGATTCAGATTCAGTAGTCTTTGGAGCCTAATAAACTCTTTTTTCAGAAGGTTGCTTTAAATCAGGAGTCAGATATTGTTTTTTCTGTGAGAGTTTAGATTGCATATATTTCAGACATTGCAGGCCATTCAGTCTGTGCTGTAACCACTTAATTCTACTGTTGTGGTTGGAAGGCCACCGGAGCATAGTCATGTAACTATGCTCTGGTCATCTTAGTTCATGATGTGGTTGTGTTTCAATAAAACCTTATTTGAACTTCACAACATCTTCACATTATGAAATATTCTTTTTACTTTTTTCTATTGCTTAAAAAATATGAAAATCATTCTTAGCTCACAGGTCAGACAGAGGGCTGAATATGGCAGAGCTACAGTTTGCTATTTTAAATAATGTACACTTTGCATGGTTCTCTATAACCTTGCAATTTTGAAGCTCTATGTGCTTCAACTCACTGATGTTTCTCTCTAAAATCTATGAAATAATTATTCATATTTAGTTTTACAACTTAGACCCTCTTCTTTCAGCTCCTATTGAACTGCAAACTCTTATTTTGAAACCAGTGACATCACCAAGCTTAGAAATGACATACATTCAACCCGGTAAATAAATTGTTTTATCTGTCAGTGTACACTGTGAGCTTCAGAGGACAAACTGTGTGATCCTCTAAGTGCTGTAGTTCCAAATGTAAAAAATACAAAAGGGATATAAATTTTATAACTCTAAATATTATAGAATGCTCATTTTATAGTTGCACATTGGTGTTTAGTAATACATTATGTTAATATTAATTATATTGCATTTATTATAGTATTAATTATATTGTATTTAACTGTATAAAAGTAATTCTTCCCACTGAGTTTGTTGTATATCATTATAGAGAATGACATCTCTGATTAAGTGGCCAATAAATCTTTTAGAAGAATTTATTATATACTTTATCCTTATTTTTTATCAAAAATTACAAATCTGTAGTTCTCTTTAGTAGTAAGCTTAATTTCTGCTCTGCCATCTATAAAGAATGATAGTTCAATTGTGACCATCAAGGAAGGAGAAATTTCTCATTCAGTTAAGATGGAAAAAAACCCTCCCCTTTATCAATGTGAACCCTTCAAAACATATTGCCACTCAAAATTGGAAACAAATTTTAAAACTCAGTATTAGCAATGCTGTTGCTCCTTTCTGATATTTGAATCCAAAAATTGGAGTCTATTTTTTCTAGCATAGAATTGTAATTTCTTCTATTTCTTCTGAGTATTTTTAATTGCATAAATAACATTTCATATAGGTATAAGATGTGGTTATTATTGGTATCTTGCAACAGTTATACCATGAATTCAATTCAGTTATTGGAGCTTTTCTTAGTGCTAATACAAATATCACTGTTACTATCATAAGAGTTAACATTGAGCACTTACAAGGTACAAGGCATCTTTCTAAGTACTTAGTTTGTACTAATTTATTTAATGTTCACAACTCATCCTTGATCAATTGTACCATTTTATGTTTTTTGCTAGTTTCTGATGTTATGGAACCAGCTACATTAAATACTGAGTCACCAAAGGAGACTATAGGTAAAACATTTCCCCAAGGGGAAGTCAACCATATGTGCTTTTCCATCTCATTGCAAAAATCATTGTTGAATGTCCTCATTCTTTGTGACATTTCATAGCCACCTGCTTCTCACATCTTGCAAATGCTCGTCCAGTGGGCTTGAGAGTTACTTTATGGAGCTCATGTCACAAGTGTCTGCTCTACTGCTATGCCAATTCCATAGTTTCTTTAGTTTTCTCTCACTGAAAAATTTTAACTTTTTAATATTCTGATCCCTCTTGAAATATATGTACATGCATGAATATGTGCATAGATGCACATCTGATACTTGATTGTCACTGCATCCTTAGGATTCATCTCCCTGCTTCCTAAAGACACATTCTATATCTCTTTTTCTTACTAGAATACTTACGCAAAAATATGTAAGGAAGTGAAATTACCTGTTTTGCTACAGGTAGAAACCGCTGGTTTTGTGTGGTATGTGTATTTTTCCACAGCACACTGCCTTCTTTTCTACCCTACTAAATTATACTAATCTTCATAATCTACCTGAATGTTATTTATACTCAAGAATGTATTTGCTTAAGGTAACTCACTTGTGTTTTCAAATTAGATACAGGGTTCTGTGATTTGTCCCTTGGCCTCCCCACCACTAAATACCCATTCCCTGTTTCTTCCCAAACACCAGCTGAAACAGATTATATGTATCCCAATACCAAAATACCTCTCAGGCCAGAGGAGCCAAAAACTGAAGGTGGCAATGTTTTTTTGCTTCAATTCATTCATTCACCAGATTTTAATTAGTATTTGTTACATCTATGGACTATGAATGTTTACACTGTGACACTTAAAAACTAAACAGATTTAAAGAGCTGTGACTTCCAACATTCTTGGGTTCTTGAAGTGACAATTAACTCTAAAACAGAATAAATTCCTATTTCTCCACTGATGTCTGAAAAGTGAGATATAATAATATTTGAAAATCAGTTAATAACAGTTAAAATATCAATGTTAGTTGGTAAGTTAAAATAATAAAATAGAATTTTCCTCCTTCCCCCCTTTGAAATCCATTATACTATCTGTGAAATTATGATGCACAATCTTGGGAATGAGGTATGTTGACATCTAAAAAGGAAATATGTGACTATCACTTAATATCTTATACTTTTTTAAAAATTGTTCTCCTTTGTTTTGATACAGCTGTGGAATCTGTAACACTTGTGTCTGAACCTCCTGAGATCACACTAGGTAATGACGGTCTCAGCAACCCAGCCCACGCGCTTGCCGTCCCCATTGCACCATCACCTGCCAACATCAGGGCCTCTCTTGTGAATTCACGTTGCGCCATCATCGTTGTCACACAGTTAATTTTCTTCTAGACATTCCCATTCATAACCACTGTCCAAAAATATCTCTTTTCTTCAGTTTTGTATCAAGACCTTGGTCTCTTTTTCTACTTTGCATCAGCCAAACTGTTGAATGTACAGCATCTTTTTTCCTAACCCTAAATATTCTACCAAAGTGGTATTGTGTTGAATGTGTCAGATAATATTTTTTGTATGATGATCCATTTATACTTCCTGACCTAGCAGCATCCTTTCCATTAACAATCATTCTATCACATTCATTTGCATGTTTTATTTATTTTTCTCTGTTACGTGAAATTCTGTACTTCATACCTTGCTTGTATTGTTACATTTTTAAAAATTACATTTTCCCTTCATGGCGCCTATTGAATATATCTTTCTAGAATTGTTGAAGAGTTAAGGTCCTAGCATGAAGTGAAGATTTCAAAAGCAATGATTTCATTTACTTCAAAAGTACATTGGAACATGACATTTTAAAAACTAAATGAATTATGAAGTAGAAGTGTTGTTTTGCTGCAGAAAATTCTCTTTGTTTGTAAAATTTGTCACCATCCTGTCCATTGTCTGTAATTAGGGTGTATCAAACATTATAGTAACCCCACGTACTTTCCTTCAATTACCATAGAAACATCTCCCCTGCCTTCTCAAACTATAGTCCTATCCAGCCCAGATGAGCCTCAGACTGAACCTGGTAAATATCCTATTTTGTATTTCATGTATGAGGTGAGTCCATAACGACAATATGTCTCTTCTGGATATCAGGGGCGCTGATCTCATCACTCCACTCAAAGTGTTTGGTAGATGATACCGGACTTCTGCATCTCTCATCAGTAAGCTCTCAAATGGCAGTGTTGTGGATATTCTTTACCATACTGTTTGAAAACACCTCTCAGCTATTCTTTAAATATTTACTTCAGTATCTAGCAGTGTTTCTGGGGAAGAAATCTATTTTCTATGCAATTTTAAGTATATATGTATCTCCTAATTTTAATTACTTTATCATATGACTAGTTTTATGGCTTCTGTAGTCATGTAAAAAAGTACTTTAAGATATCTAATTTGTGTTTGAGATTAAAAGGCACTTCCAGAAACAAGTTTTATAGTGTAATCCACATAAAGCAATATAACTGGCTACCTACATTGTCATTATTCAGGAACCTTACCATTTCATGCTTTTCTGCAATAATTTGGCCATTTCACTGTATATAGAGAAACTGAAATTATACTATTAACTTTAGATAGTCATAAAAATTTACTTGGTGGAGTTTGAAATAAATGAAAACAAATTACCAGCATGAATAATCAAATGTGCCTCTTCTTACAAGGAAAAATCCTTTCAATATATATGGGTTTTCATGGAATAAAGGTTCATCATAAATAAGCCCAACTTTAGTTCTGTCATCAATTTTTTTGCATGGCTTTATTTCCAGATGGTGTAGGGACATAATTTTACTCATTGCACTCTGAAACATCCTATTAAATATTGCCTATATCTGTGGTAATGTCTCCTAGATCTTAATATTGTAATTTAAAAAATGTATAACTGATATTGTGTAACAGGAAGAAAAGGTCTAAAAGAGCAGGGGAATTGGGAGGGGTAGGGGAAGGGAAAAAAGGGAAAGGAAAAAATATGAAAAGAGAAAAAAAATGGAAACAAGGTCTTTGCAAATAGGGAAGGGTGGAGTGGGTGAAGGGAGGGCAAGGGAAGGGGAAAAAAATAAGAACCAAGAGACTCATGTAATGGTACAAGATCACAATGATGAATGTAACTGTATTTTATACCTAAAATGTACCAATAAAGTTAATAGGAAAAAAAATTGCCTATAAACTCTATCTTTTTTTTTTTTTGGTACTGGGGATCGAACTCGGGACCTTGCACTTGCGAGGCAGGCGGTGGAACTACTGAGCTAAATCCCTGGCCCAACTCTACCTTTTAATTACTTTCCAAAATTCTATCTTGACTACAAAAATGAAATCTATCACTTATATCTGACTTTTTCAAAATTTATCTTCGATAGTCCTAATAATTTATATTATTAAAATATATAATTGTAAATATGTCAGTCAGTGATTATTATCCTGCATAATTTTTCATGGAATTGGTTCATGACATACCTTTACCTTCACAGGGTCTGTCATATTCACTGGGTGAACCTCAGCAAGCTAGGAAGTTGACAATCAGAAAATCATGACTGTACCAAACTCTAATCATCAAAATTTAGGATTGGAAAGATTCTAATAAATCATGTAACTTTTGATGAAGAACCTGAGTCTGTAAGCACAATGATTGGCAAAAGGAGCTCTAAACCAAAGTAATCTCACATATCTTGATGTTCATCTTTCTACAGGCAAGAAGATACTATTGAAACTACTACATACCTCATATATTTTTATTTATTATCAGGAAGAAGCCTCTGCATATTCATTTAGAAACTTCTGGTGTCTAATTACTCATTTTCAGCAAACTCTTCTTAAGGTGTCTGAGACTGAATTTTATTTCCTTTATCCCAAACACATTTCAGTTCAACAAAATGAGGTGTTACGCCAAACTGCAGCTTTGCATCTGATAATTCCCTTCCTTCCTCAGGATATATACTTAACTTCCTTGGTGAAGAAGCCATTGTTTTTTTACAATGAATGTCCTAAAACTTCTTTTGGAATATTCAGCAAAAGAATAATTCTGCAGAAAAATATCTTTGTTGTTCAAATTTTTCCCCCAATATAACCAATAAAAATTGTGTTTTGTTTTATAAGGTTGATTATTTCCATTAAGAGTTTACCTTAAGATGCAACCTATATTTGGAATATAATATGGCAATTTTCTTTTTTACATAGGAAAAATTGCATGTACTTGTATTTTATTTGGTATATCTGGGGATATAAAGTGTATTTCTAATAAGAATGAATTATTGTTATTATGAGGTTTAGTTTCACCCTATTTAAAAAGAATTTGCAGTAGATATTTTTAAACTTCTAACAGTTCTTTTTTGCCAGTGTCATTTAATATATCTTTTTCTTTTGTTTTTTGTATGTAAAAAATTATCTACCTCTACTTTGTAGACCTTTAAGAGCTTTAATTGTAATTGCTGTGTATTTTGGTTTTCAATCACTCAGCAAACATCTGAGCTTCCAAGACTTCGATAATGTGATTCTTGAAGGACTTAAGAGTTCCAAACCTATGTCTTTTGTTTAGCTCTCAGGCAGACACCACGTACTCCTCCCAAGACAAAAACATCACAACATCCAAGAATCACACAAACACAACCAGGTAAGTATGTATTTTACCTTGAAAAGTTTGAGGTTAGTGGGGTAGCAGGGTGAATTTTAAACTTTGTAAAACAAGTCTTGCTCAGTAATCAAAAATATTTACAGTACATTTATTTTTAGACTTGATCAAAAAGTACATCACTACAAGAGCTTATTCCACAGAGCTTCTCATTGTTTAAGATGGAGATGGTTAAGAATGGTATTCTTGGACAGAGTAGCCTGCCTACTTCATACTTCTCTCCCAGATCAAGATTGCCTCCTGCCTCCACTATCACTAACTGTGCTTCCCCCTGCCATTTAAATGACCTACTTACAAAAAATGTCTGAATTTCAACCATCCAGTATACTAGGAAAGGAAATTATACTACTATTAAAGGTTAGCAAAAGGAAAATATTTGGTAGCATCAAAATTGTTCTTTTTCCTGTACCAGGGATCAAACTCAGGACCTTGTGCTTGCAAGGCAGGTGTGGTGCCACAGAGCTAACTCCCTGGCCCTGCATCAAAATTATTCTTGATCTAAGTAATAATTCTAGATTCCTTGAGTATTCATATACTTTAATCATATCTCGGAATCTCTACTAAAGGTGGGAAAAATCTAGAGTTTTAGGTGGGCTCTAATATCTGATTATGGAGAAATTTTACCTGTTATTAATTTTTAAAGAAAAATTTCTTAAAAGACTATTTATACCCCACATCTAATTAACAATTTTAAGACTGCCTTAGTATATTTTTAAAATCTGTTCTAGCTAATTACCAAAACTTATTATGCTAATAATATACTCTGATACATAAATATATGAAGGTACCTAGCTGATACTAACCCAGAGAATAAAAAATTTGGTAACAATAAATATACTTGAAGCATTAAGATATAAGAATTCCTGGGAAAATGACTGATTAGTTATTAAACAAATAATGAATGGAATATAGAAAATATATAAAATTTAAAATAATTAACCAAGTTATTAAATAAACCAAGTATATTAAATTTATTGATAAGAAAGTAAAAATATTTTTAAAAATTAAGATTTTAAAATTACATTAGAAGTAGTTCTCAACTTTTTATTTGAACATACAGCATAGAACAAGAGTAGAAAAGAAGAAATAGGAATTTGAAAAGGATGAAAACTAATAAATACTGGAATATAAAAGATAATAAATAAGAAATACCAAAAGTAAAGACATTCAGCCTCTAAATTCCTGGTTCATAATTTTTTTAAGTGAAGGGGATAAAAGTAATAGGTAACATTTCTTCAAATTTTTATCTGAGTACTTTGTACTTATGAAAATATAGTGTAGTAAATTAGAAGCTTGCTCTAAATTATACTACAGTCTAAACTTCCAGTTTAATTTTTATTTGGAACTTTAGCTTTCTTTTCTTGACAAGATGTTGCAGCTTGAGAATGGATAGAGTCACAGATGCAATGCATTCCAGTCTCTACCTCTGAATTCTGATGGAGCTGCCAAACTGAAGGGAACCTCCTGATCTTGTCCCCATTGAGGCAGCTTCCAGACTGGTGGAAAGTAACTACAACCTAAATACTGCTGGCTTTGTCAGTGCTACTTAATGTAAGGGAATGAGTTAGAGCACTGATCATGATAAACAAAGTTCATTCTAATTATTTTTTTATTTAAAGTGAGGGGAATTAAGAGCTCTCTTTTCCATGATGAGAATATGAATATTACTTAATAGATCCTAAAAATACGTAGATTTTTATAATCTTTCAAGGATGTGTGTGTATTGTATACAAAGGTAACACAAAATATTTTAAACAGAAACGTTCAAATGTTCAAATGTTCACCTTTGGCTAGGTCTTGTAAATTTCAAGAGGCCATTTGGGAGGAAGAATGTTTTGCTTACATGTATAATACCAATGCAAAGTATGTTAGACATGAAATAACTATCATCTATCAATAGTATGTAATTCAGCATATGGCACAGTTTTATCCATCTACTGCATTTTTAAAATAAAGTTTCATAATTGGATGTGTCACTTTGTTGTTTTTAACTTTAAGTGTGCTTATAAATTGGATAGCAAAATTCAGGTCAGTGTTTGGCATTTGAGGGCAAAGCGGGATCAAGAAAATTTTGTAAGTCAATAAAGGCTTAATTTTTTTGATTCCTGTGCTTATAGGTAACAATGACCCTATTTTTAATTTTTAATTTAGAGGTTTTATAATTTTTATAACATTCAAAATTCTGGGGTTGTTTTGTAGGGACAAAGAATATGAAAATTGGCATATACTGAGATTCTTTAATTTGAAATTTATAAAGACCTTTGGAAATGGAAGAAATTTCATAATAGTATAATTTGCACATAGTTTTGAAATTTCATATTTGATTCTCACAGTTACCCTTTCAGAAGGACAAATTTATTATTTCTACCAAAAATGTTCTCAATTTTAAGCAAATTAAAATCTGACCAGCAGAATTGGGATATCTAGAGATCCCAAATATTTGAGCTAGTGGCTATGTCTAGTCCTCAGCATTTGGTTCAAGTCTTGATTTTGGTACTAAATAACCTTGTAACTTCAGGCACCAAACCAAGCTTTGCCTCTCTCTGTTTGCTACCTTTAAAATGTACCTGAAATTCCTTCCTTCCAGTATTATGTTATGAATAAAAGGGCATAATTGTATAAAAGCAGTATTGAAATTATAAAATGAACTGAAAATAAGTTAGACATTTTTTCCTATTATCTATGACATTTGCACTTTGTCATTCTAAAAGCATAATTGTGGAAAGACAATTTTAGTTTGTGAATATGTTCCTGTAAAAGTTCATTGGGGGCCTGAGAATTGGAGGAGTAGAGTGAAACTGTCCTTGCCTTGCATTGTTCACTTTACTTACATTTCTGCTATTTTCCAGAGATGACTTTCTCTGTCCTTGTAGAATTCTACTCTGACTTTACCAACTTTACCTACTTTAACTTCAGTGAAAGACATGAGAGTGAGATTAAATAGAAGTCAAGCAAACATAACCAAAAAGGAAAATCACATTTGCATTAATTTAATTGCAGTCTTCACTGAAATGAAGATTTTTTAAAAAAAATTCATGCTATCTTGATGTTTTGCCAAATTTTTTATTTCTATGACCTAATTTTCCCAAAAGTATTTAGATTTCCAATACATCTATTTCTAGAGTTTATGATTAACATCTGTGTCAATAGTACTTTGTTTGATCAGTGTTCAGGCTCTTCCTTGTTGTGCCATATGTGTTAAGCATAACTGAAAGACACTAAGACAAAATGACTTATGATCTGAGTTCTCTCTTTCAGTTCCTAAAGGATCCCCGCATGCTACTTCAAAACCCAAAATGTCACCACGCCCAGAAGTGTCATACACTACATCTGGTAAATAAATGCTTTATTTTATGGGGGGGGGGTGGTACCAGGGATCAAACTTGGGTCCTTGCGCTTTCAGGGCAGGCGGTGGAACCACTGAGCTAAATCCCCGGCCCTTGTTTTATTTTATGTTTAAGCCAAATGCATTTTACTGTTGCACTCAGCTGAACTGAAGCAGCAGAGTTGATGGATGTGAGGTAAATATTTCACATATGCTCAAATACCCTATTGTATCTTATATGGTGTGTTTATCTCAGAGGTTTCCTAAGAGTTGTCCAATTGCTCATTTAGTAAAGCTATTATTAAAAGGTGGGGAATTATGCCAAGAATAGAATGACTTTCCTGCACTGGAGGAATATTTTAGCATTAGGACTCTCCCTGATAGGAAACAGGTGACACTTAACTTGAATCCCAAACCCACAGTTTCTGACTCAATAGATCTCTGTGTTCCTTGTGGATTCTTTTCTACACAAAGATCTGTCTTGGCTTTCTGGTCATCCTGTGATGACTAGGCATGTGGACAGATTTCAGTCATTGGGAATGAACTCAGAAGAAAATTTGGATTTCAGCAAATCTTCATGAATGTCCTCTGTATTTACTGTATTAGTAAATTCTCAGTTGCAGTTACACATTTTAGAATTTTTGTAGTTAGTTTCACATTTTCAAATAAATAGGCTTTTTGTGTAAGGTAATTAAGAAAGAATGTCTAATTCTAAACACTTCCTTTAAATTTTGACTGTTATTGTTTCAAAGGATAAAGACTTGGACTTGTACATGTTAGGTATAGAGCCAGTAGGACTTGCAGGTGGGAACATCTAACTTGTAGTTGAAAATAGTTTGCTGAGTTTCTAAACGGAATTTAAGATTTGGGACATGGATTTTGGAATCATTTGTCTTCATGTGGATGGTTTTATCTTGGATTTAATAAGAACATGTGAGAAAATAAAGTCAGAAATCATTTGGGTATACAGTTACACATAAGGAGAAGGCAGAGAAAGAGGAGTCACCAGATGTTGCTATCAAAAACAGGGGAGTACCAGAAAAGGAGTTGGGAAGTGGTTTGAGAAAAGGTTTCAAGAAGGGAAGACTGCCCCAAAATGGCAGTGGGATGGGGAGGGATCAGATGAGGCTGCTGACCTGAGAGTGCAGGTCCAGAATCCCATTAACTGTACCTTTCAGGCTGGCTGCTCCAAAATTCAGCAGTTTTCAGATTTTAGGAAGTTAAAGGGACATGTATCTTTGATCACAAAAATATTGATATGTCTGCCTTGAGAAGTGTGAATGGTTGTATTAAACAGGATTAATAAAAACTGTAAATGCTGTTCATGTCAGTTCTAGTTATGTCTTGCTGTTGAATAGGTTTTTAAAAAAGAAAAAAAATGTTTTTCCAGTACTTCTTACACTTCAGCACAATAGATAAGCACTATAGTAAGCCTGTGGTTACAAATCAGTGAAGAGCAAGGCAGATCACAGTGGGTGAAGAGGACACAAGTCAAAAGCCAGGAAGCAGAGACAGACACAAAGTTTTTTTATTAAAAGAATGAGAGCAAGAGAGGGATAGTTTTAAAGAGAGCTCACATCAATGGAATGGGGTTTTAAATTTTGTTTTGTTTTCTGGTTTTAGTTGTAGTTCTTGTTTTTCTTAGTATATTGGTTTAGTTGAGCAATTGTATAGGTAAAGGAGAAAAAAACTTGAAAAAATGGCAATAAAGACTAATGGAGAAGAAATAAGATAATATAATTAATTGGAACTAAAAGGCTTCAGAGGATGGAAGGGAGGGTGGCCTGAGAGCACAGGAAATGCCTGAAACATGGCTTCAAAAAATGCAGAAGTCCTGGCTCCTCTCAGAATGGATTAAAGGGTACAAAACTGGAATAAAGGGTTCTTGAAATAAAAAGAGGACATAGTTTACATGTATTACTTTTCTAAGAAAAACAGCTTGTAGGCTATTGCTAGAGTAAACCTTATTGTAAACTTGATATTCCACCATCTTCATCAGAGTCACACATTAATTTTCTCTGTCTAGCAAAGTTTTCATGCACATTAATTTACTGCTGTGCATATTAGACATTGTCCATTCATAATAGCCTTTTGTTAAATTTTTCTTTGTAGTGGTATATTTTATTTAAGAAGATAGCTAATATAATACATCATTTGATATAAATGACAAATTGGCTCATATAGTTGAATCTACAATGTAGTTATAAATATGCTTAAAGGGAGATCAGAACTGCCTTCTCAAATAAATTATCATTACTTACATTAATGAGGTGCCCCAGCATGGATGGCATAGGTTGTAGGAATTACATTCTTATCAATTAATATAAAATTGAATGCCACATAGAGAAAAAGAAAAGAATAACTTGCATTTCATAGAGTTATCATGGACCAAGTAGGAAAATGATTCATATCCCTTTCCTGTAAATATTTCTATTTTTTTCCTTTCCACTGATTTCACCTGCTTCACAAAGTCCACTGTAGTAGTTTATTAAATCATCACTTTGTGGTTAAAAAGAAGGGCCAATTTTAGCAGCTGGAATCCACATTATCCAAGCCTAAATTCCTCAGTAAACTAAAGCAGCAGCAAGTAATGTATTTACAGTATGTGGATTTATTAGTAGCGTATCTTTTCTCAGCTTTTTCTTTCTTAGTCTTTTCTCTCCTCATTATAGTCTGGTACTATAATTAATTGGGGCATTTATAACCTACAGGCTTCCTTGTATGTTCATGACCTTTGCAGAGGCAAATCAAAGTGCCTTCTCCTTCAACCTTCAGATAAACATTTGGTTTGATTTACAATCAGGAATTGTTCATGTTTTACCACTTGAATCTTTTAAAACACTACATGGCAAAGTGAAATGTTCAATATCATGGTGGATTTTCTCCTTTGTGAACCACTGACCATTTTGAAGTTTACTGTTTTCTTTCTTTTTAATCTAAATTTTTAAATTCCTCTCCATGTGTTATCTCTTAGCCCCTGGAAGAGTGGAGGCGAATCTATGGCACAGGTGCTGCAGCGAGCTGTTTGTTATCATTTGAGGCTCTAAAAGTTGCCATTATTGCCCTAGAAATTCTAATTGAGGCAGTTTTCTATACAATATACACTTTCTATAACAGTTGTCTGCTACTTAGTGGCCTAGATCTAGGGCAGATATAGTGTGCAAGTTAAATCATCCCCCCTCCAAAAAAAATATGCATTTTATGAAACCTATTTCTACCAATGGCAACATGATGCTTGGCTACCTCATGATACAAAATTTTTCTCCATTCTTCCTTCTGAGATAGAAGTCTAGCAGAATCCTAATGATTTTGTGAAGTATAATAGAAGATTCAAGAAAGTGATACTGCCTTCCAAAGAGGCACTGGTATTTTCAAAATCTTCATTGTGGGAGGAGGAAAGCCTTTCAATGAGAGAGTAGGCCTGAGGAGGGCTTCCTTGTGGGGAAACTGAGCCAAAGAATGCTTTGCACTACTCTTGGAGACAAATTCTCTTATAGAAATCTGGTACAAATAATTTTTAAAAATCACTCTGGTATTTTCTCTAACAAGAAATAAAGTATCACATTCTCAGACTATTTTATTTTGTGAAAATTAAACACAACATTAAAAATATACTATGTACCATGGATTAAATGTGGATTTGTTTAGCTGGCACATTTGCCTGTTCATATTCTCACGTGTCAGACACCCATGACACCTAATATACTGGAAGCTGTAGCAATCAGGAAGACAAAAATCACCATTGCTAGCATTTTTCTAGCATTCACTCTGTAACAAGAACTGCCACGAACTTTACACATGGTATCTTCTAATGACCAGCAAATTCCTTTCACTTTGTTTTCTTGCCACAATAACTGTTAGTGCCATTTTGAATGATTTTGTTTTCGGATATTCAAGATTTCTGTCTTCCTTGCTGTTTTTCTTAATTTGTAGGTCATTTATGTACTTTATTTAAGATAATGTATTTTCTACTGCTATCAATGGAATTCTAGCATGAATGTCAAATGGCAGCTAACCATTCCAGGCAAAATTGAGTTTCTGTTTTGAAAATGACCTGAAGAAGATCTACCTTCATATTTTAAATTATATTAGCTATTTCCCCCATCTTTTTTTCCCCTCAAGTGAGACTTCACAATGAACTTTGATCAACTTTGTTTGTTTACTGCCACCAGACCTTTCTCTACACAATGATACTTTTCCATTTTGAAAGAATAATCATGTTCTTATCTTTGACCTTTAACCATCCTGAAAATACTTTTGGTCCCTACATATTTGAGAGATTTTAATATGTGGGTTGTGTTTATTTTAGGTGTGACATTTAGAGGACATGGTGCTTTATAATCTTTTCTTTTAGGTCCAGAAGATGTGCCCCTTCCCCGTGAACCAGACCCTGAGGTCTCTCGGAGTGAACCTGGTAAATGAATTATTTTATTTTCCCAGTTAGAAGTGTATTTTTCAAAAAATAGTCTTGTGAGTATATTTTAATGGCTTTGGTATAAAAGAAGCCCTCCAAAAGTAGTGTATATAAAATGAATATCTCTTTGAGGGAAGTTTAATCATATAATATGGTTGAAAATTTTTTCCTCTTATATGAAGGACTAACATATGATAAGTTTATCTTCTTTGGAAGTGTTTTTATTCAATAGATTATACTGAAATTATAAAACATAATTATTGAGTGAGCCGACTGTTTACATCATTTAAAAATATAAAGGTAACTACATTATGACTATAAAATATACTTTTAAGTAAAAAATGATGCCTATTGAAAAATTTTCCTTAAAATGATGGGAGTGAAATCTTTAAAGTTTTGGTTAAACTAAGTTCTCTTATGTAGAATTTGCTTGTATTTATTATGGTTCTTAGAGAATGTTCAAATGAGTAAATGAATGCATATAGAAAATAAGAAATTATTTTGGCTTTACAAGATAGTGATTCTCACGAACATGTTTCTTTGGTTTGCTTTTGATATAGTTTTGCAACCTGTTACATTTAGAATTGAGCCACCAAAGACAACAATAGGTAATGGTTTTTCCATATTGACCAACTCTTTTCTCTTTGCTACCATCAAGATTGTAGGTCTTTCTCATATGATCATAACTGAAACATCATCTCTTCTCAGTCCATTTCATCATCTAATTCTCATTATAATTATTCTTTCAAAAATAGAAAAGCTATGGTTTTATAAAGGTTTTGTGCTGACTACTAGCTTAAGATGGCTCCTTACTAAGTGGATCATGATCTGCCTTGTTATCTTCATAATTCTACCTTTCATGTCCCCATCTAGTGAACAATGTCTGCTGGGTTAGTGGTTCTTAGCTGTAATGTCATAACACATTAGATGTGACAAATTTGAAAGGTGCTGTAAGGAATTGTTAATATAGCTCAAAATATGGAAAACTGCCATAATTTTTGTGAAACTAAACATGAGCAGATTAAAAAATTATTCCAATAATTTTGTAATCCTCTATGCTCACTTGAATGGGAGATTAGAGGGACAGAGCTACCTCTAACAGACCAAGATCATGACTTACCTACACCCTGTCTTAACCAGGTATCCTCCTTGAGTGGGTCAAGCATAGAAGAGCCTCAAATGATAACTTACTATGTGTCTACAACTGTAGAAAACAGTTGAGAACTATTATTCTAATATTCCATAATCATTTTCCTCAAAGTTCTGTGCACATTTAGTTTTTGCCGTTATTCATGTTTCCCCTTTTCTGCTTCAAATGAAGGAATAGCATGTAATTCCACTCTGGTTTGGTGCTGGCTTTGAGTTAAAAGTTTATAGCCTTGGTATGGTACTTTTCTTTTGCAGCTCCATTAGAGACACGAGGGATTCCTTTCATACCTATAATTTCACCAAGCCTTAGTCAAGAGGAACTACAACCCACTCTTGGTAAATTTTTCTTTTTGATGTGTCAGTCAAATGAGGGATCTACCTTGAAGGAGTTGCCCTTAAAGTAGCCAAAAGTACATTATAGTAAAGGATTGTATCTAAACAATACAAGGTTTCTTTTTACCCTTATACAAAACATACCTGTATCTCTTTATACTTTCATATTAACTGTATTTTGTCCTTCTAATATTTTTGCTCATTATAATATAAAAATAATGTTTTCAAGTATCTTGTTAAAATTTCAAGTACAGTAAGCCCTCCATATTTGGGTTCTATATCTGTGGATTCAAGCAAATTTGAATCAAAAATATTTTTTTAAATGTCTGTACTAAATATGTTCAGAGCTTTTTCTTGTCATCTTTCCTTAAATACAGTACCTCGGCTATTTAGATAGCATTTACACTGAATGAGATACTGAAAGTAATCTAGAGCTGATTTAAAATATATGGCAGGATGCATATAGGTTATGTAAATTGTACACTATTTTATACAAGCAACTTGAGCATCTACAGTGGGGCGAGGGGTCCTTGAACCAATTCCCCACAGATACTGAGGGATGACTGTATTCTAAAAAGAAAAATGTTCCCAATTTAATAATATACTTTTTATTGTTGCTTTTTCCAAATTTTAAATTGCATTTAGAAAGAAAATTAGTGATCCTGTGCTTATTGAGCTTTAGCTGGTCTAGGCATGATGCTAAGTGATACAGGCTCCAAAAAAAATGTTTTAAATGTGGGTTTTTACCCAGAGAGCTCACTGTCTAGTGTGAGTTCAAGATTTAATGACATTACTGCCTACCCTGTGCCACCCAGTGTACTACATGCATTTTAAAATTTAATCCACATGATTCTGTGAGGTAGGTTCTATTACTTCATTTCGCCCATTACAAAATTGAGGCATAGAGCAATTTAAAAATCTGGTCAAGGTCACATATCCACTGTCAAGAGTCAGGCTTTTAAATTACACACTCAGTCACTAGAGTTTCTAGGATTAAACCAATGTTATATGTTGCTGTGAGTGTGGTAGTGAAATGAGCAACATACTGAAGAGCAAATTTACCTGAGGGCGTCAAGGAAAGCTTCATCCAGGGTGTGGGATTTACAATGGGTTTTCATGTTTGAAAGAGTTGGAAAGGTACAGATCCGAAGGGACCCTTCAGGTTAAAGAGGGATAGGAAAGAGGCACAGGTTTCTGGTGCTGCTGAACACACAGGTTTGCCTGAAGGAATGAGAATGGTTGGGTCAGGAAGGTCAGTTGGTATGAGTTGGATATGGTTTCATGGAATTCAGCACAAATACGTTCACTGTATAGGAAACTCCATTTTGCCTGAGTCATGGATAAAAATAAACCAAAAGGCGAAAGTTCCCAGTTCCTGCTTATTGGCTCCTCTGTCCTTGCTACTTCCTACATGGCTGTGTTTCAATCAGTGGCCTTATTTTTCTCCCTTCATCCCTTTTCAAGTAAATCCATTCCTTATGCATCTGCTCAAAGGAAGTTACTAAATATTTTAAACAACGAAATCAATCTTGAAAAAATTTAAAGTTGAATGAGCAGATATATCATAATTATGAGCAAATGTTCATCTATTTTAGCTTATGGTTGCAAAGTCAATATCACCTGAGACGTTGAAGTTGAAAATACTTTGCAAAATCCATTATGAACTACACTAATGATCTAACTTCCATGTGCTGTTTTGTGTGTGTGTGTGTGTGTGTGTCTTTGTTTACTGAAGGAAGAACTATCACCTGTTAACTAACATAGGTACCTTTCTTGTGAGCAGAATAATGAGTATAAAATAAAGCAGGAAAAGGCCGGGGATTTAGCTCAGTGGTTTTGCCACCTGCTGCGCAAGTGCAAGGACCCGAGTTCGATCCCTGGTACCAAAAACAAAACAAAACAAAAAGCAGGAAAAAGATAGTAATAGGTTCTTTAAACCAAGAATTTCTTTGAATCCAGTATATGACAAAGAGAATGATGTTACTTGCTGTGTCATTATGATGTAATAATTTCAAGACAATAAAAGTAAAAGTATTCTCACACTTATTTTGTTAAAAATGTTTCTGAATGTCAAAAACATATACTTTTATTTTCCCATACAAAAATAGAAAAATATTTATTCCCATAAGGTATAATGACACATCTTCTCATGTATGATCTATTTTTTCCAACTCACCTAAATGCCAGTGAATTTGTGGAGTAAGGAGGAGACAGAGAGAAGATAAATGCATAGACAAGAGATTTTCATACATAAGCCACACCTAAAAGTAGCTAATCCAGGGTCATAGAACAATGGTCCTGTGCAAGAAGCATTTGAAATCCTAATAATAATCATTAAAATAATAACAAAAGACAGAAAACATAATAATCTAGAATTATTAAAGTACACCACAAACTTTGAATTATGATGATTCTAGGGCATATTTTTAAATGTAATTTACTCTTTTGTCATTGCACGGGGCAGAAAAGAACATGGGCTATTTTTTGTTTTTACTTTTTTGTTATATTCACAGTGATAATTATTTCAAACAAGGCATCTTATTATGTTTTTCTCTAGAAGAAACAGATCAATCTACCCAAGAGCTCTTCACAACTAAGATTCCACGAACAACTGAATCTGCAAAAACAACTCCGGGTAATACTATTTCTCTGCCTCAGGAGAATGACTTTTCTTATTTGTTTTTAATCAAGAAAAAACTTTTTTTTTCAAAAAGTCTTTTCTCATCATGGTGAATTACTTAACTTTTTTCATTTTAAACGTAAAGGAGATCAGCTAAACCTGAATACTTATCTGGGTATCATTTGAATGTAGGAAGGACAAGTTCTTTAGTTACAGCTTTGCTTTTAAATATTTGTCCTCTAGATGCTGATAACTAGTAATGAATACTGTTTTTTCCCCTGGCTTAACCTTCATGTCTCATTTTCCACATCTGATAAATAAAGAAGAACCTTTATCATTTTCCTCCTTCCCTGCCTAGGTCCTCCCCTCCCCATTTCATCTTTTCTCCATTTGTCTCACTTCACTCCCTTAATGAAACTCATTTATGTTATGGCTCTAGAAAAGAAACCATTGATAAGATAAGAACAAAATCATTTTTTAATGGTGACAGTATTTAAACCTCCAAGAAGGCACTTTTCTCTAATTTTTTGTTATTACTTCTCTGTGACTTCCTACTCTGGAGGAAATGTACTCACCTACAGAAAGCCTTATCTTACCTTCATGCTTTCAGAAATCTTTTCCTTTTTGTATATTCCTACTCTACTTGGATTATATCCAGTTGTGAATATCTAATACTTTAGTGTTACTGTCGTTGTTATTGTTTTAGTGATCCCTTTTACCTACCCTTATTAAATGGTAGAAAACGAAAATCAAAGAAAAAAGCAAAGTAAACTTTTTTAAGGAGTTGGAATGTGAGAGGGAAAGTTGGTGGATAAAATTTGAATCAACAAGAGGAAATGACAACAATAAAACAATAAAAGAAATCTAACTTTGAGGTATATACGTAGACAATATTTATTCTAAACAAAGGCAACTAATTAAGACTCATACAGGACAGTTTCTTTAAATTCTACAAATCTTTTCTTGTTTGATGGTTTAGCTTTTTATTAAATTTTCATTTTATTATTTATTAATATTTTCTTTAACATTTTATTTCTTTATACATATACACAGTAATCAGAAGCATAACATCAGCCCTCGTACATAAACTGTTAATTCCCACACACCCTAAAAGATATGATGGTGACTTCCAAATGTTTTTCTTCAGTTTTGAGAGTTGACTGAAATTCTTCTCAGTTTAACCTATTTCAGCTTTTTTATATGAACCATTGTTAATGTTAGATTGATTTTGCTTCATGATTCATATTTGTCTCATTCTAGAAAATATGTGAATTTTAAAAATTTGAACAGGAAAGAGATTAGAGCCGAGCACAAAAATAAATAATCAGCAGTACATTCATTATTACAAAGCCATGGGGTCAGAGGGTATTTTTAGTCTTCACTTAAATCTAGAAAGAACTTTTAATAAGAGTTTAAATATAATTTAAGTAGGCTGGGAGTTATTCATATAACTTAATACCAACCACCACATGTCCTTGAGAAAACCACTATAGAGTTTCAATTTTAAGCTGGAAACAAAACAGAACCAAACAAAAACAGAAGACAGAAGGGCTATATAACAATGCAACTACATAAACATTACCACATCATTTGGGGTGACCAATAATAAAAATAAATAATTTTAAAAGATGACTTTCTATCTAAATTGTTATAAAAATGACCTTTTAAAAAACATAAAAATACTGAATAAAGAAAACATAAAAAATAAATATAAAGTGATTACAGAGAAATATTTTGAAGTTCTCATACCCTGCCCCCTTGCAGGGGACAAGGAACAAGAAAATTTCCCTGGGTTGGGGAGAGACCAATGGCTGGAAGAAAATAACCAGATGACCCAAAGCCTTTGGAGAAGTGGACTGCTACAGTGGGTTGAAATTAGAAAAAGGAGGAAAAGGAGTTGAGTTACAGAATCCTGCAGGGAAATTGTCTCAGTAGACACAGGGGCAAATCTGCCACACACATACAGACACACACACACACACACACACACACACACACAGAAAGATATGGGAGATTCCACTGCCAGCCTTGTAAGTGCAAGGTCCTGAGTTCCATCCCCAGTACCAAAAAAAAAAAAAAATGTGGGAGATTCCACTGGTGACTCATGTTATGGGTCATAGCGATACTATTGCTGAGGTTTGGAGGCCACAAAGCCACAAGAATCAATGGTACACACATGGAAGTCATCATCATATCTTTTAGGGTGTGTGGGAATTAACATCAGTACCTCTATTCACTCTGATTATAACTCTTGGGAAGGGTCAAGATGAATCTCTAGAGAATTTCAGTATGCCTCTGCTATTGCTGTCTTGCAGTATGGCAAAATCCTGCTCATCATAGTCTTATTGGAAGCTTATAAATGAGCTATATTATAACCTATTTCATGGGTGTATTTTGTTTCTGAAGCTGGGTAGGCCAAGCTTTGCTGATTTATGATGGTATAAATACCCACTCAAGATGTGAACAAAATCATAAAAATGATGTAATCTACATACATAGTTTGCAAGAAAAATTCTTTCCAGTCCCAGGTAAAGCTTTAGCATGAAAGTTGGTTGTAAAAAGCAGCATCTGGTATGAGGGAAACGGAGAAGAGCTCAAGCAGAATGGACAAATTCTGGGGTGAAAACACACCTTAAAACCTTAAAAAAACAAAAATATTCAGCAGCTTTTATCAAGTTTGCCGGCTTACAATGGTTACCTTTTTATTAATTCATTAAGATCTCATTAGACTTCGTGTGCAAGGCCTGCATAACAGGGGTAGAGACTGAGGAGGTGTTTTGGTCTCAGGGCTCAATTCTTAATCCTTGCTCATGTTTCCTTGATGGTGGAGCACCAGACATCATGTTCTGTCATTCCTATGCACATCGCCAATATGGAGGGCACTGAATGTTTATTGTTTTCAGAGTTTATGAGTAAAGACAATTCAATAGAGACTGCTGTTTCTACTTTTCACATCTACTAAAACTTTATTTCTCTTTTTGGTCTTTTTGTCTTCTTTGGGAAACTAATGTTTCACAGTGATTCCTTACTGAGAGACAGGGATGGATGGATGGATGCATGCATGCATGAATAGATGGCTTATGTGTTTATCACATTAAGCGACCTTCTGGTAAAATCAATGCACTTGAAATACATGGGATAGATAACTAATCCTTAGCACATATTACAAATGATCTACCTCACTATATGTACATATTTGATTTTCTTTCATGAATATGTTCATTTATTTTATATTTCTTTAGCGTGAAATGTATAATGAATAATTCAAGATTTCAAAATGTTCTTTTTATTTCCTTGCAAAGTCTATGAGTTGTTGATTCATAGGGTGATAAATCTCTAGTCAGTGGGCTTTGGAGTATAAATAATTAAATATAAAGTGTTTCTTCTATTTCAGCACCACACAGATTGTACACTACTCCTTGGAGGTTCAGAATACCTGACAAACCACACATCAGACCTGGTAAATTGTATCTCTTTCTCAGATGATCTAAAGAATTCACAGGTTGGGGAAGATATAAAGTGGATTTAAACAGCCAAATTCACCACAGGAGATATATAGGAGATGCAATAACAAATATACAGAATCTCTGATCTTTGTAGATAATTAGAGTGATACTAATGAATCCATGTAAATGATAGAACTTAATTAAGGTTTTTCATGAGTGTTCAGAGTCAGAGACCTCTATAGAACTTTACTGATATGAAAATATTTTTTAAATGGTATTTATGCATAAATTATGTACCTTCAACTCTCGTTTTTTAAATTTTATTTTATTGGTACATTTTAGGTATACAATATAATGACATTCATCATTGGAAATTTACACCTTTACATAATCTCTTCTGGCTCTTATTTTTTCCCCCTTGCCCTGGCCTCCCTTCAATCCCTCCATCCTTCCCTATTTACAAAGATTTTGTTCGCATTTTTTCATTTTCTTATATTAATTCCATTCCCTTGTTTCCTTTCCCCTACCCCTCCAACTTCCCCTTCCCCTTTGCTCCTTTTCTATCTATTTCACATTATCTATTAAACCATTTAGTCCTTATTTACATTTTCAGTTTCTCTAGAGAAACTATTCTGTATTTACATGTGTGTCCTATTTACTTCACTTAAGAGTATCGCCTCAATGTGCATCCATCTAGCTATAAATGTCTCTAATTTCTCATTTTTTTATGGCTGAG
>NW_004624789.1:14365666-14416218 GCF_000247695.1 Heterocephalus glaber | reverse complement strand
AAAAAAAAAGAATTCTACCTATTCTATCTTCCAACAGATTGTTTCTGTTTTGATATTTAGATCTTTGATACATTTCAATTTTAGTTTAGTCCATTTGAGAGATACGGGTCTAGGTTTAATCTTTGGCATGTGGAAAGCCAGTTTTCCCAGCACCGTTTATTAAAAAGGCTATCTTTCTTCTGTGAAGGTGTTTGGCCCCCTTTTCAAAGATAAAGTGGCTGAGTGTGTTGGAGGAGTTGTTTTTGCAACTTCCAGTCTGTTCCATTGGTCCTCAGGTCTAATTTTTTTTCCAGTTCCATGCTGTGTTTATCATGGTAGCTTTGTAGTATAATTTCAAGTTAGGAATTATGATGTCACCCCCCTTGCCTTTGCTGCTCAAAATTGCTTTAGCTATTCTAGATCTCTTCTGGTTCCATATGAATTTTAGGATTGTTTTCTCTAGTTCTGTGAGGTATACTATTGATATTTTGACTGGAATTGCATTAAATCTGTATAACAGTTTTGGAAGTATGGCCATTTTCAGTTTACTGGTTCTGCCTATCCAAGAACAAGGGATATCTTTCCATTTCCTGATATCCTCTCTGATCTGCTTTTTCAGAGTACTGTAGTTTTCAATGTAAAGATCTTTTACTTTCTTTGTTAGATTGATTCCTACATTTTTCATTTTTTGAGGCTATTGTGAAGTTGTGGTTTCCCTAATTTCTCTCTCAGTGAGTTTTTTATTTGTGTACAGGAATGCTATTGATTTTTGAGTGCTGATTTTGTATCCACCTATGCTACTGAGTTTGGTTATTAAATTTAGAAGTCTTTTCATAGCCCAGAAAAATTTTTAAAGTTAATTCATTAAGCATAAACCCAAACACATTGCAATTCCAAGGTTTCTATGGGCATGGAGTAGTTGGAGGAATTTTTTTAAACACAAAATGTACCCACAAACGTTCGCAAAAAGCAGACACTTAGCCAAAGATGAAATTCTGCCTGGCAAGGCAATAATGCCCAGTAAGGCAGTACAGGAGGAGGGTCATGAAAAATTGTGACAAACCAACAACCTACAATCCTTATCTCTAAGGAGATAATATAGCCAATGAATGTAGGGTTTTGAATTTTTTATATACCTAGATAAAGGCCAATTAAAATATCTGGGCACAAAAGCACTAATATCCCTGCTCTGGCCAGAATGTATATTGTCACTGACTACCAAGTTCTGATGAAGAATTTAGTATATTTTTGCTATATATTTATTCTCTTTCATTATCTCTGCTCATAGGGGCCAAACAACCACCTAAGCCATCAGGCAGTGGTAGAAATGTTTCGGTGGATTCTACCCAATACACAAGAAAACCAGGTAAGAATAAAATGCTGACTCCCCTACTGCAGCCCAAGTTTGAAACTTGCACAGTAATTGCAGTAGAATTTGTTGGATCAAAAATAGCAACATCCATATGGCCCTCAACATGTCAGAGCCACATTAAAAGTATATACATACTGTGAGAAAAATAGTCCAAAATATTATCTTTAGGGGAATGAAAAGTCTCTGTGCACAAATTAAATGTTAACAAGAACTTCAGGTGGGGTACGAATTTAATAATTACTTTACATAATGTTCTGTCACTGTGGGTTCCAGTTTTTGTCATGTTTAAGTTTTACTGTTGTGTGGTTTATTATGCTATCCTTGTCCAGTAATGATTTCTGTTCTTGATAGAAGAATATACCGTGTGAAATAGGTAAAATTATGAAGCTAGCAATTTTCAGAATACCTTTGGTTTTTCCAAGGATACTGAGATATATTCTTTTTCACTAATGTCTATCACCATTCTTCCCCTTCTCCCTCCCTTTCCCCTTCCTTTCCCTTTCTCGCCTTCTTTGTCTCCCAGTACCCCCAAGAAATCCTTAAAGCCATAAGGCATTTTCCTCTATTGACTATTATTCTTAAAGGTTTAAAAATCAAATAATGCAAAGAAAGAAAACTTCTGAGTTATAACACAAGACTTAAAATTTGGGTTAAACACCTTTATCCCTGACAACTTTTGTGGAAAGTAGACAACTTTGTGCAAATGATTAAAAGGCACTTATTTCCCTTGCTCTTTAGGCAGATGAGTTAGAAAAACAAATGTGCCTTTCTCTGAGCTGGCAGAGCTTTTGGTGAAGCAACAGAGCTTCTATGTGAATGAGCAGAATGGGTGAAACTTTGGCTCCACTTACAGCCTCTAGCCAGGAGTCATGCTGCAGTGCATAACCACCACAAGTGGCTCTAGGGACCCTGCTCTCCCCAGGCACAGAATTATTGTTTCTTCCCTCAGGGCTATTTTGGTACCATCATTTGAGAGATTCTGAAGGTGTTTATTTAACTATATAATAATAAAGTTAAGGGATGGGTTTAAACACCTACCAAAGAGAAATTATATGCTTAACAATTTGAAGCTAAAAATGGCATAAAAAATGTGGTCTCAAAATCAAAAGCAATTGAAAATAATGAAGTTCACAAATTCCAGCCTATTCAGGGAATGTAAAATGTTAAATTCTATATATCTACACAGCCTTTCAAATGGCAGATATACTTAGATACTTGCAACTGTAATTATAGAATGTTTTACATGTACTGATTTGCTTCACTGGTAGATGAACAGTATTAATTTAGAAAAAGTCAGCATATTTACTTATATGTACTTTTGTACAAAATCTACTCTGTCATCAACAGCTACTTCTCAAAGGTTATTTTTTAAAGAAAACTGTGATTTTTGTATAGTGAATGTTTATGATGAACTTATCTGTAATATAATCTTTTAGGTACAATCCCAAGGACTCACCACCCACCTTTGCCATCTAGACCTGTGCCCCCACGAAGAAAACCTTTACCACCAAATAATGTCACTGGAAAGCCAGGAAGCTCAAGTATGTCCATTGTTTACTTTCCTTCCACCTCCATTATTTCAGTTTTGCTGGCCATGATTTCTTTTTGTTCCTTTCATTAAGCTTATTGGTACATTTTAGGTATACAATATAGTTACATTCATCATTGGAATCCTGTCCCTTTACATGATGTATCTTGGTTCTTATTTTTTCCCCATTCCCCTGCCCTCCCTTCACCCCCTCCTCCCTTTCCCTATTTACAAAGACTTTGTTTCCATTTTTTTTCCTTTTCTCGTATTTTTTCTTTTCCTTCCTTTTCTTTCCCCCACCCCTCCCACTTCCCCTACTTCTTTAGACCTTTTCTTCCTATTTCACAATATCAATTATACATTTTGATCCTTATTTACACTTTTAGTTTTTCACACCAGAGAAACTATTCGATATTTACATGTGTGTCCCATTTATTTCACTTAAGAGTATGGCCTCAATGTGCATCCACTTAGCTATAAATGTCTCTAGTTTCTCATTCTTTATGGCTGAGTAGTACTCCATTTTATAGAAAAACCACATCTTCTTTATCCAATCTCCAGTTGAAGAGTATTTGGGCTATTTCCAAGTTTTAGCTATTACAAACTGTGCCACCATAAACATGGATGAGCATGTATCACTGTGGTATGATTCTTTTATTGCTAGCCATGACTTCTAATTTTTACACTGTTCTTGAAGCACCAGATAACCCACTGATGTATGTGACACAAGCTTCTGTGGGCCCCACAGATTGAACATTATAAATTATAACTTATAGATTTATATTCTGACTCTGGATTGGTAGAGGAAAGGAAACTATCCCTCTGCATCTAAGCTAGTTTGCTGCTTAGATGTTTGCATGCTTGAAACCTAGATAGAAGATGACTCTAGCCTGTCAAGTGGATTCTACTGGAGGATAAGATAATATACATTGCAAAGCCCCCAGAGATAATGGAAAATGTGATGCCCTGCCTCCTGAAATGAAGTCCTATATATATCTCACCTAAAGTTGCCCTAGCATTTATGCTAGCCCCAGCATTATGGTGCTTAGGGGAAGAGTTAGGACTAAATTACTGAGGTAACTGAGCAGGCCTAGCCCATGTAACCAAACAGGCATCTGTCTTAGAAGTCAAGCTGCTTCTCACCTCCATACCTGAGTAGAAACTGCTCCTCCACATAGCATGAATCCTCTAGACCATGGTTACTCACACATCATCCCTCCTCTACCTCCCCAGAGAACCTTTGGCATTGCTTTTGTATGTGACCTTGATACATACCTCTGTTAGAGCAAAGAACAAATTGTTTTATATCTGTTTGTTTGCATACTTGTCTTCCCTTTAGACTAAGATGTCTTAATCATTTTCTCCTTGCTGAGACACAATACCCACATCACAACTTTAAAAAGAATAGGTTTATTCTGGTTCGTGGTTGTAGTCTGTGGTTAGCTGCCTCCAGGGCAGAAACAACATGGCGGAGGGGCATAGTGAAGGAAAGCTGCTCATGCCATGGCTGTCAGGAAGCAGAAAAAGACACAGAGACAGAGACAGAGACAGAGGTGAGGAGCCAGGGAAGGAGATAGACCATTCTAAGTCACATGCCCAGTAATCCACCTCTAACCAGGCCCCACTTCCTAACAGCATACATAACTATTGATCTCACCAGTGGGTGAATCTACCCATAGGTACATCATCCCCTTGATGCAACCACCTTCCTAAAGCACCATCTCTGAACACATGAGGCCAGGGGCAGGGCACTCCAAACCTTAACTGCAACACAAGCTCTGTGATGATAGTCTTTGGTATATTTTCCTGAATTTCCAGTACCAAACCCAGCACTTAGCACATGGAGAATATTTGATAAATAATGACTGGAAATGAATTGGATTAAGAGTCAGTGAAAAATGATTTGGTTCAAAGGAAAACTCTACCATATTTTTATTAGGGGCTTTTTTCCCTGGGACCTACCATCAAGTTATAGCATGTTCCCTATTGTTTTTTCCTCTCCCCAAATCTCTACTTCCTAAATAGTTGGTAAGTGGAATCAGAATAAAAGTATAAAAGACAGTTGTAAAGGATAAAACTGATGAGGGTTTGTGTGAAGGAGAATGGATATCATTCATTTTTTAGGATAAAAAGAGGTCATAGTGATGGTGAACCTTTTGTAACATGTCATAAACTCTAGATCATTTTGCCCAATGTCTGAAGGAGGAATCAGCCTTTCATCCATGCATCCAGTGTCTTTCTGAGTGAAGGCCTAGTGACACAGTCTCATGCGGAAAACAGGTTTTACTGAATAACATGAGTGCCAGCTGCCTTCAGATCTGGATGAGTCACATACCTAAAGTAATGCCTGGATGCGTAAACCACCACTCACCTCTAATGCAAAGAAAATGGCTGCATTGAGGAGCCAACAATAAACAAGGGCAGTAGTACAGACTGGGCCTGATTAACATTACAGAATGTATATCCTGAATTCAGGAAAGTCACTAAATGTCTAGGAGTGGTTGAGAGCACAGTTTTAGGCTGCTGCATGGAATCTGTTCCCCATCTTGCACAACTTGTCCCCCGTCTCCAGATCTTCCTATCTCTGAGTTCCAATTTTCTTGCCAGGATAAAAAACATTGCCAGTATTTCCTGATGACTCTGCCATCTCTGAAAAGCTTATGCCAGCTGAAGTGCAACTTCTTTTGCTTGTCCTCTTAGTTCCTCATAGCAAACCATGAACTAAAATATTTTATAGGAGGAATAGAGTCTCAGTTCCAGATCTTCTATTTTTCTCAATGTTATGACTAATTTGTGCCTCTTATTTTCACTTGGCCCCTTATTGTAGTTTACTGCCTCTAGAACCAACAGTATGTATCTCTAAATGTAGACCAGAGGCTTGACTTGCCTGTGATTCCATGATGGACCACCAATCTGTGTGGCCCAAGAAGGACTTTTTTCCCATGACAATATAAAATCCAATCTAAACTCTTTTCTTCTCTAAACACTTAGAATCCTTAGACCTTGAGGTCGATCCAGCTTTAGAGAAGTACAGTATAAGTAATTTTAGAGTGGAAGAATCACTGTTGAATATAGCAACTCAGGATAGCTCTGCTCTGGGCACCAGACACATCATATGTCTACCACCTAATTTCCAAGTCAAGTCATTCCATCTCCTTGATATTTCTCAGTCTGACCTTTCCCATCTAGTCTCACTGCTTCTGTTGTGCTTCACCTTTTCTTCTCTCCCCTAAATAACTGCCTTAGCCTCTCTCTCCCTCTCCCCGCCCCCCGCCCCAGGACTTACACTCTAACCATTCATCTTCTCATCCTATTTCTTTCCTATTGAAAATATTTCCATAGCTCCTTATTACCTTAAAATAACATCTGAACCCAAGGTGTGCAAGATATTTGATAATCCGTCCTTCTCGATTTCTCCACTCTCCGCTCTCACTGTACTCTCTGGGTTCTCTCTTCTCTCACCCCTTCAAATTAAATAAACCAAGCTATTTCATCTCCCCTACATAGCTCTTACAGCAACTTCAGGCTGGAATAAAACTCTCATCTCTATCTGCTTATCACTTCTGCCCTTACTGGGTCATCCTCTGTAAAGACATTCCTACCGACCATAACACCTTCTGTCTTTTCCCATAGATGCAACCACTCCCTCTTCTTGCCCCCCTATGACTTACCTATTTCTTTCGCAATGTCTATGGTGTGTCAATATCCATGGCTCACACATCCATCTATATCAGGAACCAAGTTCTGTTTCCTCTCTAAGCCTGGCTAATAGTGCCAAGCTACATAGTAAGGAATTAATAAACATTTATTGCATAAATAAATGGGAAACTTGGAAATGGTCCTATAAAGACTTACTACTTTGGCTCTCTGTTGTTACAGGAATCATTTCATCACGAGTAACTTCCCCACCCATGAGGGCAACACTCAAACCTACTGAAACCACCTCAGAGATAAAAGAAGCAGACAAAAGGCAACCAACACCTCCTGCCTCTGGAGAAGAACTTGGTTAGTATGTTAGTCCATTCTCATTGGATGCTTTGCTATGAGGACCTAAAATATTTTATAGGAGGAATAGAGTCTCAGTTCTGGATCTTCTATTTTTCTCAATTTTATTATTAATTTGTGCCTTTTCAATTTTAAAATTATATTTATTTTCAATGCTTGGTATAAGATATGCTTCTTCCCTTAACAGACATAGAAGAGCTAAGTTTCTTTCCTAAAAAGATCTAGACTATCCATTGCTGCTATGGAATCATATGTCATTACTAACTACACATATCTTAATTTATTAGTGGGATTAACTACTTGGTTGCAATGTATAACTCGTGATTTATTATATTCCAGAACATCTTATACTAAGGACACACTTAAAGGCTTTTTATTGTAGATGAATATGTATAATAATGATAAAGGAAATTAAAATTGCTGGCAATTTAGGAAGAATATTAAATATCTTTAGTCCTTACTACAGTTTTGGTTGCATCATGAAGCTTTCCTTATCCTTTACCAAAATTGTTCATAATCCTGCATTCTCAGGTAATACAACTGACTTCAGCTCAAGTCCAACAAGAGAAACTGATCATCTTGGGAAGCCCAGATTCAAAGGTATGTTTGGCTCCCAGTCTTGAATTTGATAAGGCTATTTTAAGTGGGTCAATCAGGCAGGTATTGCTATGTAATAACCAACAAAATTTAGTAGCTTAGTATAATGAAGATTTACTTTTTAAGTCTCTGTAAGTCAACTGAGAGTCTGCTGACCCAGAATGTGCCTGGGCAGATGCTTCTGCTTCTAGAAGTAGATATAAAGGTCTCTGGTGGGTTGGCCTCAGGTCCACCCCACATATGTTCATTCGGGTGCCTGGAAGGAGAACCAGCAGTGACCCAGAGAAGTCATTCTCATGACAATACAAAGTAAATAGTCACCTTTCAAATATATAGTCACCTTTCAAATTTCTTTTTGTATCTGCCAGTATGTATCAACTGAAAAGTCACTTAGCAAAGCTCAAACCAAGGACTGAGAAAGTATATTTCTCCAATGATCATAAAGTATTTCTTGAAAGATAAAGTAATATAACACAGTAGGAGAGAGTATTTCCCTTTGCTATTTTTTTCTGAAGTCTAAAATTTGATTAATTTTAGCATATATATTTACCCAGGACCATCATCGTAAACAAAATAATACCTGCAGAAACTGTAAAACTTTTGTTATGTACCTTTGTAATTCCTCCCTCTCATGTCTACCACCTAGTCCCCAGTCCCTAGTAACCACAGATGTGAACTACTATACATTTGTATGTGCTTAATGGAATTGTATATAAATGAAAACATACATTATAAACTCCTGATTTCTTTTGCATAGCATAATTATTTAGAGATTCATCCATGTTATTCTATATACCAATAAATAATCCATTCCTATTGTGAAATAGTATCCTATTGTATGGGTATATAATAATTTGTTTCATTATTAAACCTATTAATGACATTTTGGGTTTTTTTTAACATAACCAATAAGATTGCTGGGACCATTCATATATAAATCTCTGTATACACATATGCTCTCATTCCTTTTGGAAAAATATCTAGGAAAGGAATGGTTACATTATAGTTAGTTTATATATAACATTTTAAGAGACTGAAACTGTTTTCCAAAGTGAATGTACTGTTTTACCTTTCTGTCAACAATCATGAGGGTTCTGGTTCCTCCATGTTCTTGTCAATGCTTATTATAGTCAGTTTCAAAATGTTAGTCATTTTAGTAGGTGTGTAGTAGTATCTAATTATGATTTTAACATGCCTCTCCTAAGGACTGTAGGCTCTGAACACCTCTTCACATGTTTTTTTGCTATCTGTATTTTTTTTTGGTTACATTCAAATTTTTGCCCACTTTTTAAATGGAATTGTTTGCTTACTTATTGTTGAGTTTTAAGAATATTTATATTTCCTAAGTATGTTCCAGCTATATACATTGCAAATATTTTCTCTAGCATGTATGTTCTTTTTTCTTTTCTTTTTTTTGATACCAGTGATCAAACTCAAGACCTTGTGCTTGCCAGGCAAGTGCTGTACTGCTGAGCTAAATCCCTGGCCCTCTTCTTTTTAAATTTTAATTAAGCTCAGTTCTTCAATTTGTTTTTTATAGAATTCAGTTTCTTTAAAAAGTATAGCACTTTTCAGAGTATTTTTTCTTCCTTAGTGAGCTTTGCAATTTTGTGTCTTTCAAATAATTAGTCCAATGTTTTATCAAATTTATCTACATAAAGTTGCTTATAATATTCTGGTTATTCTAATTCCTGTTTTTGTATCATATCTAAAAATCATTGATTAAATCAAAAGTCACAAAGAGTTTTTGCCCCATATTTTCTAATCGTTTTATACTTTTACATTTAAATTTGTGATTCATATTGAGTAAAATGTTGTATATAATACAAGGTGAATACATGTTCTTTTTCTTGCTTATGAATATCCAGTTGTTCTTAGATCATTTATTGAAAAAATTATCCTTTCGGGCCAGGGATTTAGCTCAGTGGCACAGCACCTGCCTTGCAAGCACAAGGTCCTGAGTTCAATCCCTGGCACTACAAAAAAAAAAAAAAAAATTATCCTTTCTCCACTGAATTGCCTTTGCCAAAAATTGTCAATATATGTCGATCTGTTTTGGGACTGTCTAGTCTGTTCTATTGATCTATTTATCTACCAATATCACACTTCTGGGTTCCTGTTGTTTTGATGATTCTGGGTCCTTTTCATTTCCATGTGATTTTGGAATTAGCTTGTCACTACATAAAAGGTAGTTTGGTTGGGTTTTGTTTAGAACTGCATTGGATCTATAGGTCACTTGGGAAGAAGTCACAGCTGAACAATGTTGGGTCTTCTTATGTATGAACATAGTTTACCCTGTCACTTATTTAGGTCATGCAAATTTCTAGCATCAAAGTCTTATAGTTTTCAGTGTATAGAAAATTATAAAAGTAGCATTTTTTCAATCTCTAATTGTAGGTTGCTAATAAGTAGAAAAATGATTGATTTTTGTACAGTCATCCTGTATCCTGGAACTTTGCAAAGCTTGTTAATTCCGGTAGCTTTTTTGTAGACCAAATGGATTTTCTACATACAGAATTAAGTTATCTGAGAATAAAGTTTTACTCTTTCCTCTTCGGGTTGAGTGTCTTTATTTATTTATTAATTTATTTCTTTATTTATTGCTTGCTTTATTCCACTGGCTAGGTCCTCCAGTAAAATATTATATAGAAATAGGGATAGGAGATATCCTTTCTTGGAATCTTACAGAAAAAGCATTCACTCTTTAACTTTGTGTAGTTTATTGACTTTTCAGAGATGCTTTGATTGGACTGAGAAAGTTCTCTTTTAGTATGATAAGAATTTTTATCAGAAATTGATGCTAGATTGTATATGATTTATGGGCTTTTATTGAGATGATTCTGATTTTTCTTTTCTAGTTTGTGAAGATGATGAAGTAATAGATTTTTTTAAAAATAATTTAAATGAACTTTGTATGCTAAGGACAAACCCCATTTGGTCATAATATACTCTCATTTTTATATAGCGTTGGATTTAATTTTCCAAGATTATTTTTAGAGCTGTATTCATGAAGGATATTGCTCTGTAGCTTCCTTCTAATGTGCAATCAGGTTTAATCAAAATAATGTTGAATTTCTCTCTTCAGTTTTCTGGAAGAATTTGTTTAGAACTGATACTACTTCTTTCCCAAATCTTTAGGGAATCTGAGTTTAACATTCTATCTGTGGGAAGGTTTTTATGTATAAATTAACTTTTTAAAAATAGGCATGGGGTATTCAGAATATGTTTCCTTCCTTAGTAGTTTGTTTTTAAGTCTTACTCCATTTCATCTAAGTTGTCAGATTTATTGGCATAAAGTTTTTTATAATATTCCCTTATAATTTTAGCATCTATAGAATCCATATTAATGTCACCTTTCTCATTCTTGATATTACTAAAATGTCTCTTTTCTGTCATAATGTGATCTTTTTTGTTTCTTAAAATAGACAATACTCAAGCAGCATCCAAAATGTCTTGATAAGTTGTTTTTTCATTTTATTTGGTTCAAACTGCTTTTTAATTTTTCTGTTGATTTCTTCTTTGACTCGATTATTTAGAAGTGTGGTATTTAATTTTCAAGTATTTGGGAATTTTCTAGAGAATTATGTTATTGATTTCTAATTTAATTACATTGTAATGTAAATCCTTTTAAATTTGTTGAGATGTTTTTATGGCCTAGACAGTGGTGGTGAATCTATGGTATCCATGCTACAGTAGCCTGTTGGTATCATTGAAAGCTCTAAAAGTCTCGCCATCACTGACCTAGAACATAGTGCATTTTGACACATGTTCTAAGTGAAAAAAAAATGTATATTCTTCTATTCTTACATGGGATGGTGAATTAACTTGTCAGGGCTACTGTAATAAAATGTCACAGATTTGGTGCCTGAAACCATAGAAATTTATTTTCTCAAGTTCTAGAGGCTAGAAGTCTGAGACTGACAAGTTTCATTTCTCCCAGGGTTTCACTTCTCAACTTTCAGGTCTTCACGTGGCCTTTTCTTTCTGCTTGTGCACCCCTAATGTCTCTTTCTCTTTGTATAAGGTTACCAGTCACATTAGATTAGGGCCCCGCCCCTATGACCTCATTTACTGTTAAGTCCCTAAGTCCAGATAGAGTCACACTGGAGGTTAGGGCTTCAACATATGAATTTGAGAGTAATATAATTCAGTCCATATGAAGCATGCTATGAATGCTATCAGTTAGGTCAGATTGGTTGGTTGTATTGTGCAGTTATGCTATATCCAGCCTGATTTTCTGTGTACATGATCTATCAAAAAGGCATAACAGAATAGTATTAAAAACTGTGATTATGGATTTATTTCTACCTGCAGATCTGTCAGGTTTTTTTGTTTGTTTGTTTTTTGGGTTTTTTGGTACCGGGGATCAAACTCTGGAGCTTGTGCTTGCAAGGCAGGTGCTGGAACCACTGAGCTAAATCCCCAGCCCAATCTGTCAGTTTTTGATTCACATATTTTAAATATGTATATTGAAATACAGATGTAAATTGTTTGAGAATCTTAAAAAATCCTCCTGATTAATTGATTGTTTATCATTATGAAGTGACCCTTTCTATGTTTGATAATATTCCATGCTCTGAAATCTAATTTTTTGATATTAAATATCCAGTCAAGCTTTTCTCATCCTATTATTAACATTTTAGACTCTTTATAGTTAATGTCTGTTTCTTATAGACATTGTCTAAATATTTAGCAATACTTATCAGTGAAGCCATCTAAGCCTCACATTCTCTCATCTTGTTTTTTTTTTAAATCAAATTTAACCATTTCAGAACTTTCAGAACTTTATTTGGCATGTATACAACTTTACATTTAATATTATCTGTATTGTTAGACTTAAATCTTCATCTTGCTTTTGTTTTCTGTGGCTCATCTATTCTTCATTCCTTCATTTCCTCTCCTTCAGCCTTTTTTTTTAGATCATTTTATGATTCTGTTTTATGTTTTTTTATTTTGTTCAGAATTGTATTCTTTATATTTAAAATTGTATTTTTGTTGTCTTATTAGTTGTAATTCTTTGGTTTTTTAGTTATAGCTTTTAAGGTTTATAGTATGCATCTTTAACTTAACCTGATCTTCTAGTAATAATTAAAAACTTCACGTATAAGATTTTGTCCCCTCCTGCCTGTGGGCTACTATTGTCATACTTTATACTGTTAGATGTTATATAAATTATAATAAATTATTTTATTTTTTAACAGCAAATTATCTTTTACA
The DNA here is from genome assembly GCF_000247695.1 of Heterocephalus glaber. The sequence continues at coordinate 14,403,520 of NW_004624789.1, read as the reverse complement.
GACTTAAGTATCAAGAAAATGTTGTATGTATTTATAAAGAGTTACTGTTTCTGGTACTCTTTGCCCCTCTGGGTGGATTCTTATTTCCACTTGGTATCATTTTTACCTCTAACCTGAAAAACTTTATTTAATATGTCTTACAGTGTGAGTCTGCTGGTAACAAATTCTTACAGGTTTTATATTTCTTAAAAAGTATTTTGCTTTTGGTTCTTTTAGATGTTTTCACTAGTTACTGAATTTTACATAATAGGTTTTACTTTCCATATCTGAAGATGCTGCTCCATTGTCTTTCACTTTCATTCTTTCCAATGAAATAGCCACTACAATCTTTATCTTTGTCATTCTACATATAACATCTTTTGGGGGTCCTCCAGTAAATATTTTCTCTTTTTCATTGGTTTTGAAAAACTTGATTTGATTAGCATAATTTTCCTCATGTTTGTTGTGCTTAAGTTTCCTTGAGCTTTTTGGATTTATGTATTTAGAAGTTTTATTATATTTGGAAAATTTGGGGCTATTATATTTTTTCTGCCTACTTACCCCCTTGTCTAACTCAGATATTTCAGTTACATGTATATAAGACCATTTGAAGCTCAGTGTTCTTTATTTTGAATTTCTTTTTTCTGCCCATTTTTTACTTTGGGTAGTTTTATTGGTAATGTCTTCAAGTTTACTATTTTTTATTTTGTAATTTTTTTTTTCAGTACCAGGGATCAAACTCAGGACCTTGAGCTTGCAAGGCAGGCAACAGCACGGAGCTAAATCCCGCCCCATATTTTGAAAAATCTTACGTGCATTAATTATTTCCAATGTATTTTGTTTCCTATATATTACAGTTTTCATTTCTATAAATTTGATTTTGGATGTTTTTATATCTTCTGTGTCTTAACTTTTTGAACATGAAGATTATAAGGATAATTGTTCATTGTTGTTTTCTGGTGAGTCTAACATCTATAGAAGTTCTAAGTTGGTTTCATATGACTGGTTTTTCTCTTTATTATGAATAACATATTTTTGTGAATTTCACCTTGGTGAGGCTGGATATATATGTATTTTTTATTCCTAAAATATTCTTGAATTTTGTTCATAGGTACACTTAAATTACTTGGAACTACTTGATCCTTTTGAGTCTAGCTTTTAAGATTTGTTAGGTGAGACCAGAATTGTATTGAATGTAGGGCTCATTCTTCCCTATCACTGAGGTAAGACTCAATGCCCCAGAAATTATATGAGTAAGCCAAGCCCATAGGGACCAAATTGTTTTTTAATATTAACATAAAACTATTTAGTAAATAATTCAACAACATCTGTATCATATATTCCAGATACAAGATTTTGGATTTTTTACGAGTTTGAACCATCCATAGCACTGCTTTCAACCATCTGCCTATGAAACTGGATGTCCTTAGAGAGATAATTATATTTATGAGTTAATTTCTATCTTTACAAGTTTCAAAAATGATGAACTTCTTTCTCTTAGGTCCTCATGTGCGATACATCCCAAAGCCTGACAATAGGCCCTGCTCCATCACCGACTCCATCAAACGCTTCCCCACAGAGGAAGTCATGGAGGGGAATGCCACCAGCCCACCACAGAACCCACCCACCAACCTCACTGTGGTCACTGTGGAAGGGTGCCCCTCATTTGTCATCTTGGACTGGGAAAAGCCATTAAATGACTCTGTCACTGGTAAGATTATGGTGATACAGGGGGATTAGATGTAATTCCCAAACCTGCCAGATATCTGAAACACAAGTTTGTGTTCTCTAAAATCGAAGAATGAAATCTAGGAATAACAGAGGTTAAGAGTAGGAAAATTTATTGAGAAAAAGATAGCTTCTATCTAAGAGAGGCAGAAGGGCGACCAGAAAATGGGTTGCCTTCCCACCTCCACTTTTCAATGGTGTTTTATACGGCAAACCCATGAGGTGAGGTGGCTACAAAGTAGAACAAAACTATAAGACCCAATGGAAAATTACAAGTTGGGCATGAGGTGGGACAAATCCATGATCAACCAATAAAATTACAAGTACAGTCACCCAGGTAATGTTGATTAAATGGGGATCAAATGGGAAAAAATGAATAACATACAAAGAATTTCCCATTTAGAATATAGATCGCTGCTGTCTATCTCTAGGGGAAGTAGCACCTCTTTTCTTTTTTATAATGCTAACCAGTGAATGTGCCTCAATTGTTCTCCATGTTGGCTCCTCGCTGAGTTGGCTCCTTGAGGACTGGCTCTTTGAGGACTGGTGCCTTGAGGGTGGCCCTGTCTAACTGCCTATAAGATATCTCATTATGCCACAAGGGACTTGTTGCTGTGGTGGGAAGCTTACATAACACAATGATGCTTTGAGAGTGAGGTACATACCATGTGAGGCCTCTCTGAGGAGAAGGGAGCCCTAGAAGTGTTCTGCTGTTTTATGGCTCATTGTCCTAAGTGTCATAGGTTGGGAAAAGTTTATTTTTGTGCTTGTTATGGAGCTCCCTTTTAATTTAGCAGATCACTTTAAACTATTCCTTCCATCTTCTCTTAGAACTCCTTTGCAGAGTTTGAAGATAGAGCTAGTCTCTCATTATCAAGAAGATTAAAGAAAATATATAGGGAGTTGCTATTGCTGGTGATATTTATATCAGTTTTCCTTTAACCAACCCAACTTCTAAATTGACCCAGAAGTTTCAGGCATGCTAAAAGTTATTTCACCTGTTGTCAGAAAAAAAATTTTTAAATCCACTTCTGGGCAATTTTCTGCTCATCTCAGAAAATTTTGATTCCTATTTTGATATCCATCCAATTTTCTAGAAAGGATTGTGACAAATAAGAAACCATGAGTTATTCTTTGAATTTGTTATGTGCCAGTTTAGTCCTTCATAATGAACAGGATAGTGAAACAAGAGAAGCAGAAATAAAAGACTATCAACCTAAATCAGGCTAGTCCTCAGATAGCCTGAGCTCATGAGGTTCCTGCTACAGTCCTTGCCATGTACCTGGTGCAGGGAATAGAAGAGTTAAGGAAAACACTGCTAGGAGTAAGAGAGGAGCAGTATACAAGGTGAAGTGGAAAAATTCAGGATCTGCCGGAAATATTTTCTACTGTGAATAAAGGGGGAAACAGCAGCTATTGCTCTATAGCAGAAACCACATGATGCAGGCAACTTTTATGTAAGCAGTAGATCTTTGCCTTAGCTGGCTTTCTTTACCTTATTTTGTGAACTTCCCTTTCTTATGCAAAATAGCCTCTGTTCTGAGAAAGAATCCACTTGGTTCCTGTGTTACCAGAGATCTGCCTAGTCCTGCTTCTTTATTTGGGACTATGCCTGTTAACCATCCCAAACCAAAAAATCAATCAGTGTTGGTTATCTGTGATGTATTAAAAACATCCAGAACTCGTGATCCTTATACTTTGGTAATAAGGAGTTCCTATGCTAGTCTGAAGCTTGGTTTCATTAAGCCAAAAAACCTACAAAATTTCTTTTTCCCAAAAGATGCTGGATATTAAGCTGGGATTGGTTAATCTAATGCATTTTATCTACTATATATTTACACAGATAATATCTCATTTGTCTTTTTCAATATACAGGATTTTCTTTTCTAAATTCATCTGCAATAAATTTTAAAATTTATATAAGTATGTAATCTTGAAGGATCATGAATAGAGTATATTTTATACAACTAATACTTTATACATGTAGCTAACTGCTTTTATAATGTGGTCACTACATGCTAATGGGTTGTTTGGGATCCTTCACAGGATGTAAGACTTACAATAATTTTTATGGACAAGGATCACATCTCTTTAGGCCAAATATTTCCTAAATAGAAATAAGTTCATCTTTAACTGTTGTTTCCCTAATCCACAATTCAGCATTGGACCATTTGCCTTAATGATCTGCTCCAGTTTTTCCATTTTTGTTTTAGTGTTATATTAAATACCACTTTATTTCAAATATGGCTGTCTATAAACCAGCAGTTTAGATAGTATAGAAATTAATTTTTATGACACTGGAACCGGTGTTGCAATAAGGGATTAAGAAAAATAAAGAGAATGAACAGTAGCCGTCATATCTGGAATTGACTTCTGCCAGTAATCTTTTTTTTAAGTTGACAGGCACATATTCCCCTCCAATGAATATATTCCAACTCAGTTGCTTTTGCATGTCCTTTCCATATGCAAATAGAAAAAAGGTACAGTAAAAAGTTGATCATAGTTAGGGTCACTGAACAACTTAGAGTTAGGTTAGTTATAAGTTGTTGCCATATTCCAAGAGCAAGTTATAAATTGTTGTGTCATATTCCAAGAGTATGCTAATGTGGATTTAAATCAAACACTGGCTATATTTTAGATGTCCAACTTGGACACATAAATGATCTCTGTGAATGTGTTTCCTTATCTGTTATAATAGTAATGATTCCCATCATTATCAATGTATCCTAAGGAAAAAACATTGAATTTGAATATACAAATAACTGTTAAATTAATGTTTCTCAGTAGACCAATAGTAGAACCCATCTTTGTGTTTGAAGATTTATGGAAAGATATCACTTTAAAGAATTAAAAATGGGTCAGGCGTGGGGGCCCACACTTGCAATCTCAGCCCTTGGGAGGCTGAGACAGGAGGATCAACACAAGTTTAGGCAGCCTGTGCTACATAGTGAGTTCATGGCCAGTCTGAACTACATAGTGAGACTGTCTCAAAAAACGAAAAAACAAAATAAACAAAAGAATTAAAAATGAAAGATAAATTTATAAAGCACAAGACAAGCATACATATATTTAAAAGCTAGAATTTTGAGAGGAATTCTAAATATTTTTAATTTTAAAGAAAACTCCTAGATTCATTTTGAAAACTCAGATCTTCCAGAGGAAAAATATTATTAACATTTAAAATTTGAGTCAAATGAAAATTAGAGATGTTTGCCGGAAGTTTCAAATACTAAATCTCTGGGTTAATACTGAGAAAGAATATCAAACAGTTGATGAGGGAATACCCTAAGCCAAAATATATTTTGAAGGTGGTTCATTTGATATATAAATAACTAGAATTTTATATAAATTATTCTTTTGGTGACTGAGCAGCACTTGCATCTTTCCAATTGGAAACTTTAAAATTTTTTGTGAATCTATTTTTAAAATACAACTTGGAGATAGAGAGAATAAAAGCAACAACAGTACTAAGTACCACCTGTTTAGCAAAATCATGCACAATATTAGGTGCCTTCCATATGTTTCTGATTTAATCCCCACAAACAATACTATGAAGAGATATTATTGGCATATTACAGAAGGGGAGACTGAAACTAAATTCAAGGTAAGTGGCTTGGTTTGTCTCTTTCCATTAAGTCATGTGGTTTCCATTTTTTTAAGAACGCAATTTGCTTACATCTTTTTTTCTAGCAAATATCCCTTAATAACTGAGGAAAAGATATAAAATTTGCAATTTTGAACTAATCTTCCCTCCCACCCTTTCCATGCTCTTCTAGAATAAAGAGCCAAAGGGAGAGAAAAGAGGTTGGAAACAAACAAATCTGAATGTTAGTTAATTATCGGTCTTTAGTACTTTAATACTTGAAGTGACATGTCTAGATACAGTGTTCACTGTCTTCCTGTTTTATTTTGATTTTCAGAAAAATGGTCATAATAAATTGTTCTGAGGAGTTTTTAAATAAACTACAAAAATCCTTCCTAAATTAAAATTGGAAATTTTAGCTTTACCTTAGCTGTTATAGTTTCCATTTTATTTCCAATATTCATCTCAATACAATAGCAGAAGTCCCTAATAGAACTTGCTGGCTTTTTTTTCCAATCTTTCCACCTTATGTAATGCCAAACTCTTGTTTATTTCTTTGCATCAATGGAAGTGATTTTGAGTAGTGTGGTGGTTTTATTTTTTTTTATTTTTAGTTCTATCATCTTGTCACATGCATTAAGTTTAAATCTCAGTGGAGAGCAGGGAAAACTAATTGACAAGTCTGTAAATTATATTCTCTTATTCTGAGTTTTTTTTTATAAGCCCCAGAACTTCATAGAAACATGCCTTTATGAAACTTATGCACACTTCTATGCACAGATGGATGATTTTCCTTTACAACGAAGAAAATTATAAAGGTAGCATGACTCATATAAGCAATAGGTACAAAATCCTCCTAATTCTATAGCTCCAAATAATGAACTACAGAAAAATAGCTTATTATTTGGTTAACTGTTATTTATTGATGTAGTAAAAACAGCTTGTATTTTTACAGCAGTATCACATATTCCATGACCTTTTCCTCAGTCTGCATCATAAAGCCCCATAGATTAGGAAACATGGCTTCTACATAAGTATCACCACTCATATAGTGCTTTCCCCAAACTGGGCTTCCTGATGGTAGCAGACTATCTTTCTTACCTAACATTATCACAGACTATATATCTAAATCAACTCAGGAGGGTCATTAGTCTTTACCAGGCCTTCCTCTGCTCTGATAAAGAGAAAGCAGAAATGGCCAGTAAGCAACTCTCAAAGTGTTTTAGGGACCTTTATCAACTGGGATGACCATCACTTCTGGATATTGATAATATATGGGATCAATGTGTCTCTAGAACTGTAATTTCAATTGCTCACTTTTATATAAATGGTTATATTATACTATTAGCTTCAAAAGCCATTAAATCAACTAGGGCATGAAGACAATTATTATTTTTGTTTTCATTTTTCAGAATATGAAGTTATATCCCGAGAAAACGGCTCATTCAGTGGGAAGAATAAATCCATTCAAATTACAAATCAAACTTTCTCCACAGTAGAAAATCTGAAACCAGATACAAGGTAAGCCTCAGTGCTATTCTGAGGGTGTAAAAAAGAAATGAAATTATTTCTTCTTTGCTGTTTTAAAAGAGTTTGTGTTTCACTCCAGCTTTCTAAATACCTCTTGAGACATGTTTTGACAATATGCAAATTATTGGTGGGGATAAACAGACCAAAAGAAAATGGCCTTGTAAATTATCAACATTAAAAAAAAGGCCAATGATATCAAATGTTGATATTGAATACCACAAATTAGAAACTCTGGAGCAGAAATAAATGGAATGTGATTGATGTAAACTAGATTTGAAGCACTGAAGAATTTGGCTTTCATGCTAGAAGAGGAAAAAGAAATGGAAGCCATGTGACAAAATTTAGGTAGTTTTTAGTAGTAAGTAATACTTTAAATAACTACATCCTAGTTCCAGATACAGCACTTCTTTGCTTTGAAAGAAAATCCTTTTATCATTGAAAAATTGAGAATAGAGTTTTGACAATGGAGTTGCATACATTTTTTGAGGTGGTGGTACTTGGGATGGAACCCAGAGTCTTTGTACTGAGCTACATTCCCATCCCTTTTTTTAAATTTTTAGTTTCAGTCAAGGTCTTGCTCAGTTACTAAGTTACCCAGGCTGAGCTTGAACTTTCAGTCTTCCTGCCTCAGCCTCCCAGAGTGCTGTGACTACAGGCATGTGCCACCACACCTAGCTGAGTTGATATTTTTAACATTGTTTTATAATAAACAACTTTTCTAGGTAGCTATTACACATTGATACCAGATTATTCATAATACTGTATAGTTCTGTGATTCCTTTTTAAATCTACAACACACAATATTTTATCAGTTTATTTTATTATTGAGAGAAAAAGAAGGGCCTTGGAGAAAAAGAAGGGCTTTTTTTCATCAAGTTTCACTTCTCAGACCTCTCATTGTTATCAGTTGACTGAATCAAATTAGTGACCCTCAGAGGAGTCTATTTTAATTCCAGTAGTAGAGGGGTTCTTCTAATCCTTCGAGGAAAAAGAAGCATCTAATTTCTTATAGATGGTTTACTGTGTATAAACTTTAGTCTGATGTTGCAGAAATAACTTCTACCACAAATGTGGTTTCTTAGCATTTTTTAGTTTGAACTGTAACATGGAAAATTTTGTTAATTGCTAATTTTCTTAAAAAGATTTAAGTTGGCCAAAATAAGCATTTTAGTAAAAATCCACTTGATAGTCCTGGTTGTTTCCTTACCAAAACTGAGAGAAAGAGCCCAATTTTACTATAATACCATTTTAGGAAAAAAGAAAAAATTTAATAATAGGTTCATGTGTGCTGACAAACTTGGATAGTTTTTCTTTTTAGTTTCCTGCTTTTTATTCCACTTAATAAAAAGTGGCTTGTGTAATACAATTGCTAATGAAAAGTGTCCAATTTCTAAATGTGCATTGTGTTCCTTTTCTGAATCAGGCTGTTCTCAGAACTTTTCGCAGTACAACCATTAGCTCATGATAAAAATGTAGAACACAGTCTTTCTGGTGAAATCTTAAGGTCAATTTGTTTGTGAAAGGTTTGCATTTCCAGTCAGCTAATATGTATTAAGTGTCGAGGGTATGCTCAGCAGTGTGCTCGTGTTGTAGCTACAAACTTGAGTACCCATGATGCCTGCCCTGGAGCTCAAGTAGCAGAGAAGCAGCTAATTAATAACCAAGTACACTATTCTACCTGGAGTGCTGGAAGACTGGTGGAAATATGCCAAAAGTCACAGGGGAGTCCAGAGTGAATGGTACTCCACAGAGTCTGGGGAAGTTAGGAAAACTGTCCTGGAAAAGGTGACATCTAGGCTGAGACTGATAGATGAGTAGAAAAAAGCTAGCTGAGTGATTGTGGTAGGCGAAAGGAGTGTCACAGACAATAGCAAGTCTCAGTGCACAGATGCAAATTTTGAATTATAGCTGCTGAGCTTTTGGACTTTCCTACTTGAAAAATTGGAAGATAATATGCTTCTGAAAGAATTACTATAGCTATGTTCCACTAATAGGAGATAGATGTAAATCATTTGTCATGGTAACATTTTTTCCACCAACTGAACTGATGGGGAAAAAAGTGAACTAGCTGATGTTTACACACTGACATAGGTGGAGTAGAGCTTGGAGTTTAACTCAGAAGAATATAGACTGGTTGTGGTCAGAAATCCTAAATGACCACACATTATTCCAAAAACAAAATGACAGTAGATTGTGCTCCTTTTTCCTTGTCACAGTGAAAGCCAACCTTCTCTTGCATGTTTTTAGACTTAGCCAGGTTTTTATCTACTTTGCAGGAGCTCAAAAAATAGCCCACAGCAAGGGACCATTCAGCAGCTCTTTTGCCAAAATGAGAGTGGCTCCACACCAGGCATTAGGTATCCTTATGCTTAGAGAGTAGAACCATGACTGGGGACATGGATAAACCTACAAAGGCAGCATAATGCCAATAGCCAGGCCAGTGGCTGCCTGCAGCTGCAGTGGGCTGTGGTTGTATGAGCGAACAGGGGAGAGGAGCCATAACTTTCAGTCAAGTGAGGCAAAAGAAATCTGTTAACACAGGCAAACTCCATTTTTAGAACATCCATCTTTCACCCTTAAAGAAATGTGGAAGTGTTGGTATCAAAATCAATCAGTGCCTACCTAGCCTACTTCCAGTAATTACTTTCCATTTATTTTCTTCCACTCCTGTCCCACAATCACCCAGGATCACCAATCCTTTCAGTCTTTAGGCTCTTGTTAAACTAAAAGAAAAATCTTATGAAGGGCTTTTCCAGTCTGGTGCAACCTACTTTGTCTGGAAGATCGCTGGTTATTTTTAATTCTATGAATAGAGGAACTGATAAGATATAACAAACCATAAATCTTACACCAGTGCATAGAAGGACAGGCAGTGTGCTGGTCTCTTAAGTCTCTTCTAGCTCATAATCAATGATAACTAAAGCCATGGACCAAGTCAGTGACAGAACTGGAACTGAAAATAAAACTAAAACCTATGCCAGTCCCATAACAAAATTTTCCAAGTAAACTTTCTTTTGACTGTCTGTAGTTTGCAATGTTTTCAGATAAATTGGTTTTATATTTTGATAATGCACTGATGGGCTGTGTTCTTTCTGTTGAGCTGGTTGATAGTATAGTTGGACACAACAATCACTGACAGTAAAAAGGCCTTTTAAACCCACACTTTGGTTCCAATAAGCCTACTTCTCTCCTCGCTTTACTGAAAAACTGAAGAATCCATTGTGTGTGCCAGCCTTTATATGATCCAACAATTTCCTATGGAAAATGTATTCTGTCTGGTAATTAAGATAAATCAAATTCACTTAATTTTCCCAAGTACTTTTACTGACCTCTGTTGGCTTGGGAGGATTTTGGAGAACAATTCTTCCAGTAAGACTAAAACCTACCACAGTGGCAGCAATAATTGTTTGGGACTCTTTATGTTGTTTGATTCAATAAAATGTTGGCACTGAAGATTAGCTGGAATAGAGGCAGCAACTTTTTATAAACTGTAAATCTGGCTTAAGGAAACAGGCATGTGGAATACTCATAACCTTTTCATAGTGTTTTTGTGAAATTCTGGTCTCTGGAAATTCTGTATTAACTTTTCAATGTCTCTTCTCATCTTGTGGGCTTTGTAGAAAGAAGTAAAGTAAACTGCCAAAGTATCAGGCATTTATTTAGTTTTATTGTAGGTGTGAGGAGCAGAAGAGTAATTCCTTCCTTGTTAAAGAAGAAATTGAGTTATATAGCTCATTTTAGCAACTTTTCATTAGGCAAAAGAGCAGTTCAGTAGGAGCACAGAACTCTGCTAGTCTATAAAAACATTAGTTCTTCCTCTCATATCACTGTATACTTTTTATTACATTTCCTTAGACTTCCTTAGTCTCTATGGAGAGTGGGAGAAAGTCATGGCAGCACTACAGAAGTGAAGTGCAGCTCAACTCTGGAATTTCTAGTCCCTCACAGAAATGGGGGACCAAAGAAATATCCCTTGGGGTGTAGATAGCAGATACTTTATGACTTCCTATGACTGCTAAGTCCCTGTTCTTCCTTCTGACTCTGATTTTATGAAATGAGGGTCTTGCTATGTTGCTTATACCAGCCTCTCATCTCAAATAACTGGGATTATAGATGTTTGCCACTCCCCTACTTCTGTGAGCCCAATTTTGGCTTATTTGGTGCTCCTTTTTGTTCAGTTTTGCCCTCTTGCTCCTTAACTGTATTTTGAAATCTATAAAATGACTTTGCATGTCCTAGGTATCCAGAAATGCTTACTATTGTCCTCCAATGTCCTTGAAAATGCACTTTCACAAATTGGTTGAGTGCATTTCCCTGGACTTTTTGAGCAGCCCTTACTCTTTTATTTTTTCCTATTCCACTTTCCCATTTCTTTTCATTTGATGGAAACCTCACCTCACTGGGCTCAAATATTTCAAGACTACATAAAGGTAAAATCACCAAGTTAAATAAGTCAAACCAATGAGCAACTACGGGGTCGCATTTCTACATATAAAAAGCAAGCTGCTTGAGGCTGATAAGGCCTTTGTTAAGCCAATTTTTGAAAAATCAGTAGGGACTACGAAACAAAACAAGTTCATCCAACAATGAAAACTATATTTTGGGAAAGAAGAGAGTGAAAAGGTCCTAAAGAGAACAAAGTGGAGGAAGGAATGACAGAAAGAAGTGTCCTTCCCAACTAGACCTAAGGCTTACCAGTGAGCCCCCACACCCACCCCACTTTGAAGACATTAGTTTGAGGCTAGATCCTGCACAATAGACATCACCTGTCTCTGACAGTTTAGCTCATGAACCAAGGGTTGAACTTTCTGAAACCTTAGGCTTTCACTTTTAAATTAATTGATGTATTATTATTATGCTTTTTATAGTTGCTTTCAAACTTGGTCTCAACCTCTCCCCTTTATTCCTTTCCCTTTCAGGATAATGCTTTAGAACTTTATCTCGACTTTTCATTGAATTCTAACTTTATTTTCTTAGTCTAAGGAGGTAAAGGCAGAAAGATTTATCCAGTAAAATTTCAATCTTCCTAATAATTCAATGGCTGTGGCCTTATGATAACTAAGTAAAACACAAGTAGGTTGAACGTAAAGAATTCTACTTTTGAGAGTTTATGGCAGTGTTTCTCAAATTCAGTAAGAGCTTTTTTAAAAAAGTCCTATATAGTACAATACTAGCAAGTGTTTATAATCACTATATATCAGGCATCTTGCTTTTATTTATACTACTTCATTTAATCTTCATCCAAACCTCTATCCTTGTGAGGTTATCACAACAATAGTATGCTCACAAATAGTGTTATTAGCCTCATTTTTATGTATGAGAAACCAGGACTCAGAAAAGTCCATGAACACATTTTAAAATCACGTATCAGTAAGCTGTGAGCCCATCTTTCCGCCTACGGAGCCCATGCGCTTGACCACTGGATCAAGGCAGGCATGTATGGGAAGACTGTTTCTGTTGAGAGTCACACCTATTCAGGTAGGTATTCGTGTATGGTATTCTGAGAGGGGTTTTAGGTTATACCTGACTTGTCCTTGATGGGGCCATTTTCATCTGGATTGTACTCCATTTAGATATTCATTTCTATATAGTGGGTCTTATAAGTGGCTTTTTAATGTTCATTTCTTTCCAGAAATAAATGTTTTGTTCCTGCTTATACCCCTGAACACATCCTGGAGTTTAATTGTTATGAGTGAAGTATTAAGAGGATGGAAAATTAATTTCACTGGTGTTATAGAGGTGGGACCTTTGGAAAGTGGTTAGGATTAGATAAGACCTTTAGGGTGGGGCCTCCATGATTGAATCTTTACATGGAGGAAGAGAAACACCAACAGGCACACTGTCTCTTGTCATGTGATACTGTGTTCTACCTCAGGACTCAACTGTTAGCAAGAATGTCATCACCAGGTGACCCCTAGACCTTGTACCTCCAAAACCATGAGCTTCTTTTCTTTAAAGAAGCCTGCCTTGGGTATTTTGTAGTGGTGACAGAAACCAGACTTAACCACTTTATCATGCTGCCAGTATAAAATAAACAGTTAAGGGCTGGGAATTTAGCTTAGTGGTACTGCGCCTGCTCCCAAGCACAAGGTCCTGAGTTCGATCCCCAGTACCAAAATAAAATAAAGTTAAAACTCAAACACTACAAAAGGAGTTCCCTTCTACCAGAGTTTTGTTTCCTGAGGCAAACATTTTTTATTACTTTAGCTTAATTTCTTCAGTTAATTAAATCTGTAGTTCTAGACTGAACATTTCTCAAAATAGTTAAATATTCAAGTCATCTTTTTGTTTGTGCACAACAACACCGCTTCTGGAATCCCTTACCATCTTTTGCCTATGTCAAATGCCCTAATTCCTATATCTATGTCTTCCTTGTTTGTTTCCTTACTTTGTGGCTTCTGGGGAAACATACTTTGAGAGTTATGAGAGACAGTATTTTTTAGTCTCTACATGTTTTAAAAGCCCATGCTTTACTTTGATAGTACTGTTCAGCTGAATATAGATTTTTAGGATTAAATCATGATAAAACCAAGACTTTTGAAGGCAGTATTTCTTTTTAAGTTTTCCTCCCTAATTTCCATTGTTGCTGTTAAAAAGTCAAATAAACATCATTCTGATTCTGGATGGGTGAATGGGACCCGATGTTTTGTTCTGTATTTAGAACCTTGATTTTATCTCCTACTATTCTGAAATTTTGCAACTTCTGTAATACCTTTGTCCTTTTTTTGGTACAAAGCAGTCCTTTTCAGCTGGGAAACACATCTTTCAGTTCTGGAAAATTTCTTATGTTGTATGATTTCTGGAACAATTTTCTACTATACTTTCCTATTTTCTCTTATAGAACTTCCACTAGGTGAATGCTGTATTCTCTGGAATAATCTTTACATGCTTCCATTTTGTATCTCTGTTATTTGCAGAATGTTTTCAAATTTATAATTTCTAATTTTCCTTATATTTTTTATTTCAAAAAACTTTGCTAAAACTTTACATATCATCCTGTGCTTACTTTCTGTGTACAACCAATACTTCCTCTTGAGACATTAGAGACTTATGGTATCATTCATTTTGAGAAAGTGTACATTTTGGGATAGATTCTGCCACAGAAATATTTTTTATTAATCTAGGGTTTAGTTAGGTAAGAATGTCCTCATATTAATTAAACTTACTTTTAAATTATTTCAGAACTTGTCAAGTATCATAAAATGTTGTCAAAAAAAGTAGCTTATAAATATTTGTGGCCATGCTATGAATAGAGCTTACCTGTAAATAACTGTGAAATAAAAAGACATGCAGATGATTCCAGCAGTCAGATTTGGCCAAGGCATAGGGCTGTTGGCAGTGGTCTGGGATGAATGTGGAATGTGTTCCCACTTGACTCCATTACCAGATGCCTATAATTGTTTTTCTCCCATTTTCAGTTCACCAGTTTTGTGAGATTTTTTTTTATTTTTTGTGTATGATTTTATTTTGTTCTGAGGCCCTTAGTACTCTTAGGAAGAGCTGAATCTGGAAAATATTCCATGTGTAAACACTGTACATGTGTGTGTGTGTGTGTGTGTGTGTGTTTTGATTAAATGAATGGCATAGGTATTTCATAACAGTATTCTCTGGATAAATGATAGTGGTACCTTATACCAATTGTTCAGTTTACAAAATGTTTTCATTTGCATTCATTCATTAAAAACCTTATAAGGAAAGGTAAATTTTAATTCCTGTTTCACTAAGTTTTAAATTTTGGAAAAGCAATGATAGTAATAGTACAATGGTTATGAGTTTCATTTATCTCATCTGAAAATCAAATAGTATTTATCACGAGTTTGTGTTAGATTACTTTACACTGTACATGCAGACTGTATATACTGTATATGCCTCTGACACATAGTAAGTGCTTCAAAAGCACTTGCCATTGTTGTAACACTAGTATCTATCTTCTTATACTACATTCTAACAGTGTTATAATGCAATGCCATAGTGATCAAGAAAGTGACTCCCCGGTATATGAGAAAATTCTTTTATTATTCAATTGGTACCATCTGTACCAAACTGAGAATTGTCAACCTTGTTTTCCACTTGCTTATAAACTATCTTTTGTGTTCTGCATTCTTATTTAATGCAAAGATGTAAATTATGTTATAAAAACTTTGTTCAAATCTGGGACTCACACAGTATTATCAAGTGACTCAAGATGGTTTTAAAATCCAGTTATTTTGCTGCTAAGTTTTCTGCTCACAGGAACTCAGTTTTAGGCAAATGGCAAAGTGCTTTACTGTTTGAGTTTCTTAGAATTTTCGGTTTACATATCTTATGAATAAAATCTGTCAAGTTCTGCACAAGTCAATGAATAACTTTTAAGGATAGAATCAAAAGTACTTATAATTCCAAGGGATCTGTGTTTTGTTTTTTAATAAAGGGCTAAGTACATGTTCAGTGTGAATCTGGTTTATCAAGGAAGTCTGTGGTTGTGCGTGGGCTCTGTGTAAAGTAACACTACCAAGCTCTTTTTCTCAACATTGTGGATTCCTATGATCCATAGAAGACCTGAGTTCCACGAGATACAAAGGCTTGTAAAGAAACCTTTTCAAGAAGCAGGGGTAGGGCAAGAAATCTGCATTTTAAACAAACTTTCTCTACTGCCACCCTATCCTGGTTCTGACATAGGTAGTTCAAATGAGAAATACTACCTAAGAATACCTAAGTTCACTAGCTAAGTTTAAGGTACTTCTACGTCTTCATGTCACGAAATAGAGTAGGTATTTGAAAGAAAGTGAAGGTTCCTCACTGATGGAATTAGGTTGGGTCAACCACGTATTTCTTATGTCTTATTACCAATTTGACCAGTTCTTTCTAGTTTGGTGCTTTGAAAAGCACCAAAATTAAAATGTTTCTCTTAAAAATGTTTTTCTTGTATAAAGTATCAGATAAGATAATGTATGGAACTACTTTTTTTTTTTTTTTTTTTTTTTGGTACTGGGGATTGAACTCGGGACCTTGAGCTTGTCAGGCAGGCAGTGGAACCACTAAGCTAAATCCCCAGGCCTAAAGATAATGTATTTAGAAAGTAAAATTAAGAAAGCACTAGCATTTTAGAACATATGTTGTAATCATAATTTCAAACAGAACTAGAAGAGATGTCAGTATATCAAGGGAATGTTGCTTTCTTACCCTTCAATAATATGCAATTATTTTTATTTCTCCCTATATAGTTATGAATTCCAGGTGAAACCCAAAAACCCCCTTGGTGAAGGCCCAGCCAGCAACACAGTGGCATTCAGTACTGAATCAGGTAATCACACTGGTGTTAATCCCCAACAAAAATGTAAAGGGATCCAATGGAAGAAATGTTTTGCATATGGAATTTGTTTGAAACCAAGCTAAACTCTGTATACTCAGTTTCAGGAATTCCTAAAAAACTATTTATGGGAAAAAGCTAACTGATGAAGGTAGCCTCATGACAACACCACTTAAGCTTTTCCTCATTTCTTTTGATATCAGAAAAAAAAAATACATTAGTTTAAAAAAACATAAATTATACTAAGAAATCTAGTGAATGAAGGCTCTTCAGTATGCCTAGGATCAAAATATCAGTGAGTACACCAAGAAAGGGCATTTGTGAAATTTTCCAAGTACACATTCCAAGCTCCAACTCTTTAAAAAATACATCTGTCAAGGGCTGGGTTTTTAGCTCAGTGGCACCATGCCTGCCTCACAAACTTGAGGTCCTGTTCAATCCCCCCTACCAAAGGGTGAAAAAAAAGATACATCTGTTAAGTACAGCATTATTATTTACATAATTTTATGCCAACTACACTTCATGGCATCTTGGTGACTTTACCATGAATATTTTTTTGTATAAAAGAGGAAACTTGAAATTGAAGGCTAGAATAGTAACAAAGGCTCCTCACTTCTTCTCATATAACAAAGATACTTTTGAATACCTGACAAATTATCCAATCAAGAACCTTTTCAAAGAAAACTTTCAACAGTCTTTAGCAAGAGTGTACCACTTTGCAAGTAAGACTTAAATCATCATCATGTCTCTGGAATCTTAGGACTTTACTTAAGAATTTTACTTTACTAATGGCTGATTTCTGTGTTTGGTGTTACTCCTTAGCTGACCCAAGAGTGAGCGAGCCAGTTTCTGGTAAGTACCTGTCTCAGTTGCTTTTCTATTTTTTTAAGTACATGCTTTTCTAAATGGACTGAACTAAAGAGACAGTAGAATTGGGGTTATGATTTCTTTTTATCATCAATCAGGTGTGAATAACTTGATGAATATTGAGAAGCTATGATATTCCAGGGGCAAGTCAGATACTTTGAAACTTACTTTCACTCATGTACCATGCCAGTCTAAATTTTAATAACTAAGTCAAGATATTACACCCTCATTTAATAGTGCCATATTGAAGCATTTGTTCAAATCTTATAATATGCTGCAAAAAAACCCAAAAACCTAAATTTGTTCCTAAAGGACAGTCTACATCTAGCACCTAAACATATTGCTTTGAGATTTATCTCACTGTTGACAGGAACTTGAGTTTGTTTAAACTTTCACACTATTTTTGGTGCCCATACTTAGCAATGGAAAAAATGTAAGTATCTGCAAGTTGGCAATGAACTTTGCAGACTGGTTTTGTAAAACTCTGAAGACAGCTCCTCAGTACCTGAGAGTCAAGACAGTAAACTCAAACCATGCCTTCTCCTAATGCAGGAGGAAGAGATGCCATCTGGACTGAAAGACCCTTTAACTCAGACTCTTACTCAGAATGCAAAGGCAAACAGTATGTCAAAAGGACATGGTATAAAAAATTTGTAGGCGTGCAGCTGTGCAACTCTCTTAGATATAAGATTTATCTGAGCGACTCCCTTTCAGGTAAGTAGGGCTGCTAGCTGTTTTGAACCTTTGCCTTCAGAGAATGTTTGCTGTACTCTCTACCTTGACCTTTTCTGTTAAGTTTGAGGCACTAATGGATGAATCAGCATTCTACTGAAGTTTTCCTCTAATCAAAATGTTATTAAAATAGTTATGATCTCATCCTAGAAGATTAAGGACTTAGACCTGCTATTAGAAAGTAATGAAAATGCAAGTTGACACAGTGCTGTCATGGCACATTTACTATGTACAGGCACTAGCACTTTCAAATTCAGGTTTTTTTGGTACCGAGGATCGAACTTAGGACCTTGTGCTTGCAAGGTAGGCATGGTGCCACTGAGCTAAATCCCTGGCCCCCAAGTTCAGTTATTTTATAGTCACCCAAGGATAAAAAAGTCTATTGATAATAAAATGATTACTCCTAGCAGTAACTGTGGAAGAAGTACAGCATTTTTAAGATGCTAGAAGGACTCTAGCTCCTTGCTTGATACCCAATAATCTATAATTTTTCTCCTATATCCATACATAAAAATTTTTACAAATATATAAGGCTGGCCTCAACATTAGGAAGATTAGATATTGGTACACTCATTTAAAAAATACAGTATTATCTACTTTGTGCCAGGCACTGTTGTAGGTGACAACAAAGTAGCAAACAATACACTTTCATGTAGAATACCTTTCTCCCCCTCTACTTAGGGAGACAAATATGTAAATAAGAATTTCATACAGGTCCTTTGAAGACAATTTTAAGAAGGGTAAAAGAATGACTTAAGAGAGATTACAAACTCCTTTAGTTAGAATGGTTTTAGGGAATGGCTCTCTGTGAAGGTATCACTTCTGCTAAGTAGAAAATTATGAGAAGAACCAACCAAAGGTCTAGCAAGAAAAAATGTAGAGGTAAAGACAAACTGCACAGGCCTGAGGCAGAAAACCCTTGGCCAGTTCTGGAGAATTCATAGAGCTCTGAAATGAAGTTTTATTCTTAGTGTAATGGGAGACTGCTAGAGAAAATTATTGGGAACGGGGAGGGGGAGTCACCTTACTTGCATTGTTTTACAAATCACTAATCTGTAAAAAGGGGAGGGAAGAAATAATATAGGAAGATGAGAAAGAAGTCAGAGACATCAGTTGGAAGACTATTTTGTAGTTCAGTCAAGAGACATTGGTGGCTAGTAGAGAATAAGAGAAAATGTACAAGAATGGGAAAGATTATTCTTTGAAACAATTTATTTCAGAATAGTCATATATCAAATTTCTGCTTCTTCAGGAAAATTTTATAACATAGGCGACCAGAGGGGCCATGGAGAGGATCACTGTCAATTTGTGGATTCATTTTTAGATGGTCGCACAGGACACCATCTCTCTTCTGATCAATTACCCACCAAAGAAGGTATGTTTTCTGATACTTCTCATAAGCAAGAGGGCTTTATAGGTTAACTCAGAAATAAATTAAGTTAGGAAAAGTAATCAAGTTAAAAATAGTTCTGTAGAACTACTGTTCTAATTATCTGGCTCAAAAAAAATGAAAAAACTTGAGACGAGGGCAGTAACATATATAAAAGTACTCTACTTTTAAGCAAATCTGTATTTGCAAAAAAAGCTATAAAAGATCAGTGTTTCTCAAGCTTAAATCATTCATGTATTAACAATGTTTTTTCCTCATATGTGCACACCTGCATTATCTTTTACTTCCTTAAAAATTTTTAAATTTTATTATAACACATGGAACACAAGTCTTATAAATAACTAAGTATAAATAAAATGTAATAATTTCAGTGAGGAATAACTTCTGTAATTTGCTAAATACACATTAGCACCCAACTCTGTAATGAAGATTGAAAAAGACTGAAAATTAACTTAATCTTTGTCTAAGCAGTGAAGAAGGGGGGTAATTTAACTGTCTAAATTACTCAGGAAGAACCAAGAGGTTCTTTAAATACTTTCAATTATTTGATTAGACTTTGCAGTAACACAGTCCCCCTTCCCCCCACTGGTACTTAAAAAAAATACTAACCATACCAAAAGAAGACTTAAGATCACTGAATCTATTAATGGGGCACTTGAAACTGTTCTCAGGTACTACTACTGACAATCCCATTCTAACTTAGAATTTTGGGGGTTCTGATTTTAGGCAGCCATTATACCTGAGGAAAGACAGCTAGTTTACTTAACTGCTTCACCCAGAGTTTTTCAGCCATTCAACAATATCCTTCAATTTATGAACAGATAGGGCAAAATGTAACATACCAACTATTAAAACTGAACTATTTTTTCTCTTAGGCTATTTCAGAGCAGTTCGCCAAGAACCTGTCCAATTTGGAGAAATAGGTGGTCACACCCAGATCAATTATGTCCAGTGGTATGAGTGTGGGACTACAATTCCTGGAAAATGGTAGATGCTACAATCATGCTCCAACTACTTCTGATTCATATGGACAAAAAGAAAAACCCTTAAAAAAAAAAACCCAACAAAAACACACTATGGTATTTTTCTCATCCATTTAAAGCAATTTGTTTACTATGTATTAAAGCCTGCAATCTAATAGCAATATTAGGTGTTTAGAAGAAAAAGATTGCTGAGAATATTTATCAGTTTTTACAAAGTCATTTTAACAAAGCAAGATACTGACATTAACAGAATAACATTTTTAGGGAAGCTGGCTCCCTATTCATGGTATTTTAAGAGATCATTTGTATATTATTTATCACACTGTTGTAATGATGTTTTGAGATACTTTTATTAACATCAAAAACATAATATACTTTTAAAAATATTTACTTTTATTGATGTGTATGCTTCCTACTGGCAAGTTAATTCTTTAAATCTCTACTTAGTTTAACTTATTAGTTCAAATTATCTTCAGCACAAGTATCTGGGGAAAACAGATCTTTTTTGGGGGGGGGGAGGTACCGGGGATCGAACTCAGGACCTTACACTTGCAAGGCAGGCAACGGAACCACTGAGCTAAATCCCAGGCCCATGGGGAAAACAGATTTTAATGTTTATTTAAATAATTTTTTAAGCAACAGCTGAACAGATGTTCTGAGGAGTGTAAATGTTCACACTAATGTAAATATCCATGAAACATCAGCAATTACTCAAAAAAATTTGAATCAGTAATTTCATTTCAACTAAAAATGGAGCTCAAAATCTGATATATTCAGTTTTAAAAGTATACTAGTATCTGAAAATACGTTGTCAAGCTAGCCCTTTAACCAATTTTCATGTTGTTTTTATGATTCTAATCAAACTATATGTAGATGATAGTGAAGTCTGAGCATAAAAAGATAATGCAAGATGAGATTCCTACCATTTTACAAATGGCTATTTGCTACATATTTATACATTAGATCTCTACGAATGAATGTATCAGGGTGTTTCTGTAATTCTCTTTAACTCAAGGTGTAATAAAAATCTGACTCATTTTCATTAAAATGTATTGTTTTTATTCATGCTGGAGAGGGAGATGGAAATGGTACATTGTTTGTTACCTTTATTACAGAAAGACCTTTTCCTATGTTTATCTTTCAACAGGGCTTAATTTTATCAATGCTACAATTTGTATTTTTCAAGTAAGTATAAATTCTTCAATAAAGAGATGTAGCTTTTTTAAGACTGAGTTTTTTTTTAAATTTCTGAATAATTCATCTATATGTAAACATACCTTTACCTCCATAAGAAAGAAAATCACAAAGTTAGGATCTACTAAACCCCCTTACATCTTTTAACAGTGTAACTATTGTGCTTATATCCTCAACTGTGCTTAAAAATCTGTTTATCCCTGGAATCTATTTTGTTTAAACCAATGATGGTTAAATCCCTTTCTTTCAAAAATCAGTACAAAAACCAAATGGCACTGTTTGTCTGAATAGAAATCTGTAAATATTTATAGTTCACTTTAAGAAGAAACATTAATAAGGATTTCTGTAAAATATGACTTTCTCACTTAATGATCAAATTACAAGACGATTAATGGGTTCAATCACTTTTATTAATCTATCAATGTTACATTTTATATATAGTATCTAGTCATCTTCTCAAAGGGTTCTACTTTAGTACATCAGGTTAACAGTAAAAAGCCAAGTAAGATGGCTAAACCTCAACCTAACATTTTAATATCCTCTGGACAGGAGAAGCTAGAAAGCCAATCACTTTACACACATGTCAGAATAGTGTTTCAAAATAACTAGAAAGCTGCTACATTTTTAAGCATGGGAGGAAAAGAATTTTCATTTTTGTCTTTTTTTGTGTTCCAGCAAATTATACTTTCAATTAACAGCAACAATGATACCATAAAAAATGCTCTGCTTTTTAAATTTCTGAACTTCAATACAAATTAAAATAAAATAGTATTGGAGTCTTGGGAGGCAAACTGCTATTTTAATCAGGATAGCTGAACCTCCTTATCGATAACCAGGTCCAGGCTGCGTATAGCCCTGACTAAAGGCAGGACGATTGCGTGCATAAGGGTTAGGCCCACTTGGAGGAGGGGCCATGGTACTTCCTGGAGGTGGAGTAAAACCTGGTCTTGGTTGATAAGCCCCGGGTTGGCTTGGAGCCATTCCAGCCTGAGAAGCAGGGGGCACAGTGTAAGTAGCAGGCTGAGAACTTTGGGTAGTATAAGTTTGTTGAGGATAACTGCTCGCCTGGTATTGTTGTGGTGGTTGACCAGACAGTTGTTGAGGCTGACCAGAGAAGGCAGGAGCTGGTGCCTGGGAAGCTGGTTGCTGGCCATATCCCTGGAACTGCTGAGCTTGTTGGGGTCCAGTCTGCTGACTATAGCTAGCTGAAAAGGCAAAACAAATAGCATATATACCTTGTTTCTCTTTTGATGAAAAGTTTCCAGAGAATTAGTCTTACTGTTATGGATCAAAAATGATTAAAAGTTTAATAAACATTACAAAAATGTAATGAGTGGTAGATTCCTTTATAAAATATTATTTCAAGACCAGTTTAATTAAAGAGGCTCTTTTGAAAAATTTTTTAAACACTCTAATATTAAAATGAACTCAATATATATGTATTTATTATAACTGCTTGGAGACTTTATAACCCTCAAGAGCAAATTTCTGTTTCAGTATAATTTCTAGTGTAAAGACACTTGAATAATAAAAGGAATTAACATACTTCCTAGGAAGACCAAAAACATAAAAACTAAACAGTCATTAACATGGTTTGGATGGGAGGCCTATTTACAACAGTACTAAAGAAAAATATTGCAGAGAATGAAATGATACTATAAACACACTTTATTACACTGAGCTGCTTTACATTTTATTCACTTCGTTATTATGCCATTTAAGAATAAATACTATGTACCATTTCCACAATCCTTAAAATTTTTCATTTCTTTTATATTTGATATCTGATGGCTTTTGTACAACTAAAACTTTAACTTAGCAGTACAGCATAACATACAAAAAGCATACCGTATTGCTCGACAAAATCAACATCTACATTCATTATTTACAGGGATGTAATTTTTTTAAAACAAAGTCTGCTTCACTGAAAACTTTATCTCTACCATGAAACACACCTGCAGCTACTTGCAATGAAACCTCTCCAATGACTGGAATCCTGTCAGCATTAAATACCAGATACATAAGAAAATTATTAAAATGTGTACAACCCTGAATTTAAAAAAAGGATTGAATGAATTTGAGTATATTCTGAACTCACCTTGAATTTGGGTTCAAAATTTACTCATGAAAAGAAACCTTTATGATATAGTCCATGAACAAAACTGCAAAAGGTTAGAGGGAAACTGGCAAACCAACAATGTCAAAATGGTCCAATTTATTTCCATAACTCTCAATCAAATTCAAGTTAATAGGAATACTGGGATCAGAAATACAAAGATAATTTCAAAAGGGCTAAATTTTACTGAGTGAACATCCTAAAATTATTAATAGCAAGCTTAGTTGTTAATATGACTATCAAATTAAAAGCATTTTATTCAAGGTAGCATCTAAATACTTAACTAAAATAAAGTCATGATAAAATCTTGAATACCATACAATTTCTCCTATCCTCTACATAAAAGTTTTGAACTTCTTTATTGTTAATTTTTAGCAAAACATAAGAATTCAGCTTTATGCTGAAAATCTCTACCTCATTTAAAACTGAGGGGGAAATTTAAAAAGCTGCCTTTTTATCCTGGCAAATAAAATCTAAACTGAATCAGGAAGCAACCAGATCCTTAATTTCTATGCAAGAAAGTGACTAACCCTAAGCGCTGAAGATAGCATTTCATTATCAACCTCCTAATCTTTTGATTATAATGTGGCAATGCTTTTTACTATTTGTATTAATCTCCCACCTCCATTCCTGCCCCTGCAAAAAAAATGAGTAATTTTTGGTAAAGAATATCCATAATTCCAAGAATCAGAAATTCTCATTTCTTATTTTTATTTATTTATTTATTTAATTTATTTTTTTGGTACCGGGGATCGAACTCGGGTCCTTGCGCTTGCATAGCAGGTGTCGAAACCACTGAGCTAAATCCCCGGCCCTCTGATTTTTTAAATCAATAAGAAAAGGATCACACAGTGTACAAAGTCTAAAATATTTATTATCTAGATTTTCATGGAAAAAAATCTGCTAACTCTTGGTCTAGATTAGACATTGCAGGATGACCTAGGGAACTACAAAATTCAGAAAACTGGGGTTTGATCCACCAGCTCTCCCACTGAATGGTTATATGTCCTATGACAAGTCACAACCTCTTTGGCCCTACTTGCCTCATTTATAAAATGAGTAAATGAGACAAAATGATTGATCCCCAGGTCTGGCTGCAGATGACCTGCGATGCTTATCAAAGCCTGAGTCCAACCCCTAACCAAATACCAAACAAAATCTAAGCAAATAGGGCCCAGTCATCAAGAAGCTCCTCAGTGATTGTGAAGCACAGTATGGGCTAAAAATCCCCTCGTTTAGATGATGACTACATCTTAAGTTTATTCCATTTGTTTTATACAATTAAAACGTACCAAATGATGGGCTGGGGATTTAGCTCAGAGTTCAATCCCCAGCACCAAAAAAAAAAAAAGTACCAGCCACAGGTTAAGTCATACTACCCAAATAAACAAACTCATTAGTGTTAAAATACATCAAACTCCAATTTATGACAGAATTTTATGGTCTAGGTCAGGGTCGGCGAATTTATACAAAAAAGGATACTTTTTAAAAGGAAAAGAGGCAGGTTTAATTTGGCAGAGAAATATTTTTAAGGTTTATTTACATCCTCTCCTCATCCAAATACTGAAGCAGATAGTAAATATTTTAAGCTTTGTGGACCAACATCCTATTTGTTGCAACTATTCAATTTTGCCATAATTGTGCCAAATTAGCAACCAAAAATATAGAAATGTTCTATTAAAACTATTCACAAAAAAGGCAAGTTTGCTGACCTCTGCTCAATTTGATAATATAAAACTTTGTAAAATAAAATTTAGACAAAATTCAACTTATATCTTCTTTTTGACAGTACTGAGAATTGAACCCAGGGCTTCACACATGCTTTGTGAGCACATTACCACTGAACTACAACCCCAGATGTTTTTTATTTTTATGTTAAAACAGGGTCTCATTTGTCTCAATTGTCCAGGATGGCCTCCAACTTCCAGTCTTCCTGTTTCTACCTCCCAAGTAGCTGTATTATAGGCATTCACCACTATGCCCAGTTCATAAACTATTTTTAATTACAGTTTAAAGTTTTATTCTTAAATTTCTGGCTGTAAACCAAGACTTGGAATCAAACTCTCTGGCATAAATATAAAATTACCTAAAGTATAATCAAAGCTACATTAAAGAGATTTATCATATTTAAATACAGATAATCTTCAGTAGACAGAGGTATAACAAAAGCAAAACACCCTGGATACTTATTTAAAACAGCTAAACTTAATCTTCTTAGTTGACCGAGTTACATTCTAAGTTACTTTTACAGCCAATTTTTGGTATTCCTACATTCTTTCAGGAGACGTAAACACCGAAGTAGCTTATTTCACTTTTTGTTTAATAAGATTACTTTTGTAAGCTTGAGAGAACTGTTAGTATTTCTGCAGGCACTAAGAATACACTGGAATCATGTATTACATATAAATGGGGTGGAATCTTGTATTTTTTACAGGGCTAAGCTAATCATGTTCATAAGAGATAGCTTTGTATTAAAAGCTTTATTATACTACAAGTTATTACAGAATCATCTACTGTCTTATTTGCCTACAAGAGAACAAAATGTTAATCTTTCCAATAAAACATTTACATATAAATTTTAAATAAAACAAATGTCTCCCCTGATAAGTATTTAATACCTACTATGGCAATGTATTACAGTCAGGTACTTAAAGGGAAGGGCTTAAAATTTAGAAAGTATAGAAACAGATCGACAACCATAAGCCACCTCCTTTTCAACACCTGCTCACCTGAATATTGAATACCATACTGCTGAGGTTGCTGAGGCGGAGCCTGAGGCTGCTGTGCACCATAGCCAGCTTGTTGCTGGTACTGTTGATACATTTGACCTAAAAAAGAAAATACAAAGAAAACAGGCCATCTAGATTGGCAGAGAAAAATATTTTTAAAGCACATTTATATTCTCCCTCTCTCCAGCCAAATATATAAACACACTGAATAACAACACACAATGTTATCTGTTCCCCTTTAAATGTCTATGAAGGAGAAAAATCAATAATTTAAGACCGCAGAGAACTCTTAATTGGCAGGAGACATTACATGATTTAACACTAGTAGCTCCTACTTCATAAACTCTAGAAAAACAAATGTTTTCAAACCCAAATGCCATAAAAAAGTACTGCTATGTTCAATGAAAATCAAGTGATTTAAAAAATCAATAAATAAAAATCTGAGAAAAGGGACAATAATTCCTCAATCTTTCCCAAAGTGCTACATTTATCCTTTCATGAATGGTTACTATGGTAGCGACTAAATAACACTTTTTGTTCTAGAACTCAGAAACACCTTTGGAATTTGCCAATGGTTTGATTTTCTATGATAATTCAGTATCTTAATATCCTAGCCAATTATGTGGAATTGATAAAGCCTAAATAGTTCTTCATCGCACTTTTTAACAATGACAGACCTCTTTAGCACTGGGGATGTGTTGTTGGATACAGAGTTCTGTTTGGGCCAGTAGATCACAGTTCCTTTGAAGAAATCTGTTAAGACACGTAATTTTTCAAGCAAGAAAGGATGTATTGATTTATGTCTTTTTCATCTCTACTTCTTTAAAGTTTAATGGATTTAATTTCCACCTAGCTAGTATTTAAATCTTTAAAATGATCATGTTAGCTTATTCTGTATAAAATTCAAATTACTTGCTGTTAATCGAAAGACTGGGCAAATCAGATACTTATGGTCAGAAAGTAAGACAAGCTCTGGAAAAATAAAAACAAATGCTTTACTAGTATCACTCATATCCAAGTACAGTAGGCAGTAAGAACTCACAGACTGAGATCAAGACATGGAGCCCACTGTGTGTACTATAGTAGCTGCTCAGTCCTAAGGGTGTCTTTGAGGGCTGCCAAGTGAGCAGCACTAAATGAGATATGCCTATACTTACAGCCAGTTTATTTCAGACCAAGAAGTCATATGTTTTTCAAGTAATAAAAATAAATTTGCTCAACTATTTTTAAATTACTAATCTTTTAAAAATAATAAAAACAAGTTTTCTTCAATGTTTTCTTAATAGTATTAAGACAACATCAAGGGCAGCACAGAAGCTAACCAAATTTAGATACAACTTTAATAATGGATTATATTTCATAACTCAGTTTTAGAATACAAGCAACAAAAATCTAAAATAAGGTTAAAAGGAATGAAAATAAAATCAAATGGGAAAATTAAGCAAAAGATATGACAATAAATTCTAATTCTTAGAAATTAGAACAATTAATTCTACAATGGAAGAATTTGCAAAGAATAAGCAATAAATACATGGGGAAAAAAAGCTCTATCTCAGTACTAATGCCTGCTTCAAATACAGAATGATAAAGCAACTTACGTGAAGTCAATAGCTAAGAACAGAACCATCAGTAGCTAGAAGCTGTATCATTGTAAACCAGGCATAATTCCAAAGCTTTAGCTTACAAAGGTTTTTCACATTGTTATGGTTTAAATCTAAAATGCATCCAAAAGTCTCATGTGTTCAGTGAGGGGACTTTTAGAAGGTGAATGAATCATGGGGGCACTATATACTTAGAAGTAAATCAGTCCACTGATGAGTACATAGTTGAATGCACTGTTATGAGGTAAGGGTCCAGTAGGAGGAGGTGAGTCTGGACGTGTGCCTTTGGAGAATATATCCGCTGCTCTGGCTCTTCCCTCTCTTTCCGCTTCCTGGCTGCATGGGGTGAACAACCTACGTTCACCAGGCCCTTCCAACATGCCATTTCTGCCTTGGAGCTAGTCTACCCTGGACTGAACCACCTGACACTATGAGCCAATATAAACCTTTTTTCCTTAATGTACGTCAAGTACTTTTGTCCCAGTAACAAAAAAGTGACTAACACATACATTATCCATTAAATATAAATTTAGACATCATCAAAATGAATGAGATTGACTCCATGTAGTAGACTGTTTTCATCAAAGATTCTAAAGAACTCATATTCACAAAGCATAATTATTCTTAAATGTACAGGGCAAAACTATTAAAGGCTTTGGATTTTTTTTTCTGCATATGGTTTCCTAAAGAGCTAGAAACTTATCTTGAAAAATATCACTCCTAGGGTTAAACATTTCAGAGGTTTATTACTATCTCTGCAAAGCATTCCTTTACTTATTTTAAATTATTTCATGCAAAACTAAATGGGACTCTATTACAGTATTTCAAATGTAATTATCTGTGCTTAACTGTGAAACAAAAAGAGAAATAAAACAAAACAAAAAAATAAAGATGCAACATCTTTACATACTTGAAAGAACTGCAGAGAAGGCAAGG
This sequence comes from Heterocephalus glaber, assembly GCF_000247695.1. The sequence goes on along the minus strand of NW_004624789.1, from coordinate 14,374,863 downwards.
TGCAGACAATGTTTATAGCAAGCAATGTTTTAAATAATAAAAATATGTAAGTTTCGTTTTATGTATTACATATGCAAAAGGAATCAATGACAGAGTTAGGTTAAAAAGTAGTAAAAATAACTTAAGAGGAAAAAGAGAATAGGAAGAAACAAAGAGTAGTGGTGAAATTTCTGGGAATGTACTTTTTTAGAGAAAGTGATAGTGCCAGTCTCCATGAAATCCCCAATGACTTCTGCATATATATAGCATATAGAAAAAGTTGGTATTCATTACATTCATAGGAATTAAAAAGTTTTAACTCCATGTTATAATTTAGATCTAAAATGTCCCTCAAAAGTCTCATGTGTTCAGAGGTAAGGCTTTTATAAGGCAACTGAACCATGGGGCCACTAACCTCATATATTTACCACCTACTCATTGCTGGGATAAAGTACTTAATGTATACAATTTAAAGGAGAGGTTTAATTGGCTCACAGTTTCACAGCAGCTCTGAGTCAGGAACACCACGGCAGAACGGCATGGTGGAACAAAGTTGCCTGTTTTGGGGGGTTTTTTTTTTTGGTACTGGGGATTGAACTCAGAACCTTGCACTTGTGAGTCAGGTGGGGGCACCACTGAGCCAAATCCCCGGCCCAAAGTTGCCTGTTTTATGGTGGCACAGAAGCAGAGAGAAGGGCTGGGGATTTAGCTCAGTGGTTCTATTGCCTGCCCTGCAAGCGCAAGGGCCCGAGTTCGAACCCTGGTACCAAAAAAAACCAAACAAAAACAAAAAACAAAACTCTCATCTCAGAAGCAGAGAGAAAAAGTCTCAGAGACCAGATACAGACCACAAGGTCATGCCTCCATGACCAACCCAAAAGATGTGCTTTATTAATCCCATAGGTAGCTCTTGAGCCAATCAAGTCACATTCCACTCCTTGTCAATGTGACAAAGAACTCCTTAAACCACACTTAACCTCTAAATAATTCAAGTTCATAATTCTGCCTAACATGATAACAACTAACCTTCACACAAACGAAAACATATTAATCCTTTCCCCAAAGAATCAACAGTTCCAATATTGCTCAAAAGTCCAAATCAAAGTCTCTTCTGAGAATCAAAACAGTTTTGAACCCCTATAAAAATAAGTAACAAGTTATATAATCCCAAGAAACAACAGCACAAGATATACATTCCCATTCCAAAAGAGAGGAATAGAAGGACAGAAAACAACTGGACCAAAATTCATTAGGGCAAACATTAAATCCTGCAGCTCCATGTCCAGAATATAGGACACAAGGTAGTAAGATGTGACCTCTAGGAGGTGTGGGGACCCTCACTGCTAGTGGCTTTCCTCAGTAGATGGTCCACTTTCCTGGGGTCTATACTGCACCTTCCATTTCATTGACACAGCTTTAAGCATCCCCCACTCAGGAGCTCCTTGCCTAGTTTCCCAGGTCTTCCTTTGCAATCTGGGTGGAAGCTTCCCTAACACTACAATTCCGCATGGCTGGGCAATGAGCATCATGTGGATGATGCCAAGGTCTGTCAACATCTTGAACAGTAGCCAGCCCCCTTTGGACCATGGCTGCAGCAGCCTCTGACAGAGTACCTGGATGGCTGAGCATGTTGAAATGAATTTAGAAGAATCAATTAACTAAACAGCCCTTCTGGAACACAGGGTCAAGGAGTTCTCTTCTCACATGAAAGGTTTACACTTTTATACCCTTGAACATACCCTTGAACACACACTGGGTGAGTTACTGCTGATTCCTGAGATGTTCTTCAGGCATCTTTGTTCTTGTCCCTGTTTAATGTACTTGGTTTCTTTCTAATGGCACGTCAGGAATCCCACCTCTTTTGGTCTCAACTTTTCACATGGTCTTTTCTGGGTTAAAATTCATGTTTTCAAATATTTCTGTTCTGCTTTTTTCTCCCAATTTTCACAATAAATCTGGCTAAAAGCAGCCAGGAGTACCTATACCACACCCTGAATGTTGGGCTGCCCTGAAATTTCTTCTGCCAGATCAATTAGTCTACAACCGTTAAATTTAGTGACCCAGTCTCAGGGCATGGACATAATGTAGACAGATTTTTTTTGCCAGAGTATAACATGTATAGCTTCTAGTCAACTTCCCAATAAAGTCTTCATTCCCAACTGAAACCTCATGAACCTGGCCTTTATTGTCCACATTCTAATAGGTATTCTGGTCTTTTGAGTTCTAACCAGAATTACTTATTAGCCTCTGCTTAATGCTACATAGGGTTTCTCTACCCCGCCACTGTCAAATTTGTCCAAACTCCTGCAGCAAACCGTTTGAAAGGTTTCTGAACCACATGGTTTGATACACTCATAGCAATGACCCCATTTCTTGGTACCACTTTTCTAACTTAGTCACATTTTTGTTGCTAAAACAAAGTATCTGACAAATAAAAGTTAAATGAGAGGTTTAACTGGGTCACAGTTTCAGAGGTTTTCCTCCTTGATAGGCTGGCTCCAAGGAGAAACATCACAAGAAAAGGATATAGTGGAACCAAGTTGCTTAACTTTATGGTGGCAGGGAAGCACAGCAGGGGAACACTGCCAAGGAGGATGAAGCCAGGAACCAGATACAGACCCCAAAGTCATGCCTCCATGAACCACATGAACACACCCAGGTGGTGTGCTTTACTACTCCCTTTACCAGCTTCTGAGCCAATCAAGTTGACAATTAAGCTTAATTGCCACATCTCATCAGTGGAGCAATCTATAGATGAGGCTAGGCTATTAGGAGGTAGAGTCTAGTTGGAAAAGTAGGTCTCTGGGGGCATGCTTTGAAAGGTCTATTTTTCTGGCTCTTCCTTGTTTGTTTTCTGCCATGAGAATGCAGTTTTCCTCCACCATGCCCTTCTGCCACAATGTGTCTGCTTTATAGCCAGCTGACTATGCTTAAAATCTCTTAAAACATGAGCTAAATCCTCCTATCCTTTAAGTTGCAGGTGTCAGGTATTTTGTCCCAGAAATGGAAAACTGACTAATATACTCCATAATATAAAAATGACTGAGAAATAATGAATAAACATGTGAGTATCCACTGCCTTTTGTATTCCCCTCCACATTGAATAGGGATGCCCTGTATACTAAGAGAATATTGCAGAAATGACAGTGGTATTTATGAGGACAAGTCATAAAAGACAGCCATCTTCTACCACTCTCTCTCAATCACTCATTCTGCTGGAAGGTGCCATGTCACTAGGTTACCCAAGCAGCTCTACAGAGGTCTGTGTAGTTTTAAGAAACTGCACCCTCCAGCTCTGGGAGAGCCTCAGATGACTGTAGTCCCAGCCAACCTCATGACAGACCTTGAGTCAAAATGACCCACCTAAGCTACTCCTAGATCCATGACTTCCTAAAACTACAGGAGTGTCTTAGTAACTTCCTCATCCCTGGGAGATAATACCTGATGCCCACAACTTAAAAAAAGAGGTTTACTTTAGCTCACCTTTTCAGTCCATGATTGCCCTAAGGCAGGAAAGGCACAGTGGAAGGGCTTGGATAGAGAAAAGCTGTTCATATCAGAGGAGCCAGGAAGCAGAGAGAGAGAACTGAGGAGCCAGGTATGGAGATACACCCTTCCAAGTTGCACTCCCAACAATCTGCCTCTTCTGACTAGGCCCCACCTTCCAACAGCACATTCACCAGTGGATGAATCCAAATGAGCATAGCACCCCCATGATAAAACAGCCATCCAAAACAGCATGAATTTGGGGGACATTGTCAATCTAACCCATAACAAAAAAACAATAAATGTTTCTTGTTTTAAACATCTATATTTGGGAGTAACAGGTAGTAATAGCACACATAGTTCTGATTTTGCATACATGCAGGGAATGACAGCTATTAGAGGAAAAAAAATGATTTAAAAGACACACAAAGAATGTCAAAATATTGAAGTCACATGATGGGTACATGAAAGGTCAATTATTTTGTGTACGCTTCAAAATTTACATAAGAAGCTATTTTAAAGTCTACTCAACCTTTTATTATACTGGCATATAACTCTACATATTTTAATTATATCCTTTTTCACCTTTTGTAGTTTCAGTAATCCATCCTGATCTCTGATTTTTCTTTTTTGTGTTCTTCTCATTACCTCTTATACTATACATAATTTTCCACCAAGAGGCATTGGCTTTATCTAAATTTACTCATTATAATAATCTGCTGTATGACATATCCAAGAACAACAGACTGCACATATGTCAGTGACCTCACATGAGTGTAACACCTAATTTGGACGTGGCCATCTTAGCCTTCCTGCTTCAGCCTCACAGAATGCTGAAATTACATCACAAGCATGATGTGATGGTGCATGTCTGTAATTTCAGCACTCTGTGAGGCTGAAGCAGGAAGTCTGAAAGTTCAAGCCCAGCTTGATCAGCTTCATAAGACCCTGTCTCAAAAAATAAAAACTAGGTTGGAGATGAAGCTCAGTATGAAGGCCCTAGGTTCAATCCCTAGTATCAAGAAAAAAAAAAGTACACATTAGAGTAACCTACAAAAATAAATAAAAATAAGGTAGCCTCCAGTTCTCCATTTATCTAGAGCTGTGTTATCCAATACAACAGCCACTGGCTACATGTAGCTACTAAGGAACTGAAATGTGGCCAGTCTGAATTGTGATATACTGCATGTTGTTTGATGTTTTAAATTGTTGTCATTATCCCACATGTCTAATACCAAAACAAAAACCTTTAAAAAATGTTAAGTACTAATAAAAAATGTGTTTAATGTTGCTAATAGAAAACTTTAAATAGATACTGCTAGTGGACCCTTAAATTTTAGTCCATTGTAAGTGAACAGCAAACCTTATTAGATATAATCAGCCTTCTAACTACCATTTTGTAATAGTTTACATGGTTTAAAATGGGATTTTATTTTTAAACAGATGGTTTCAGTTTACCTGATATACCTGTAAACTCTTATCACACCCAAACTCTGTTTTTCCTCCCATTTCATCCCTGCTTCAGTTCTAATTGTACTGGCATTTGTCTTTCGGTTCAGAGTAAAACTATAAAGTTAGGTGACAAAAGGCTTAAGCAGTAAGAAATTCTCTAAAATTCTTCCTTCATCAGCAAAATGACACCTACTAGTCCCTAATAATTTATTCAATGACCAACTCTGAATGCATCACTGCAGGAACATAGGTTTCTATTTCAAAAGTGCTCAGTTTATTTTAGGTTACGATTCTTTTTTTTTTTTTGGTGCCGAGGATTGAACTCGGGTCCTTGCACTTGTGCAGCAGGCGGCGAAACCACTGAGCTAAATCTCTGGCCCTACGATTCTTTCTTTAATATAACTGATAACAATCACTTGCTTCTGGTGGTGAGTAACCAGCTTCTGGTGCTGAAAATGCATCATACTACCTACCACCACCTTTTTATACAATACTTAGAGCACCACCTGGTGTTTAATGTTTTAAAGGAGAATATATGGTTTTACAGGTCCTAACATGCATGGAAAATTCACAGAAATAACACTATTAATATCAGGTAGGAATCTAATGTAATAAATACTTTGCCATGTTTTACACAGTTCCAAAGGTTTCCATGAAGCATCTCAGTACAGTACCTGCTGTCCTGAGCTTGTGGTTCCTCAATCTCCTTAAACTACAGCAATGACCCCTTTTACTTATTTTAAAAACTGACCTTTCAAGTTGTATTTTATTCAAGGTTAAAGACATTCTTTTGAAACTACTGGTTTAGTGCAATTTTCACATTTTATTATCAGTAAGAGAGTACTGAAACTCAGAGACTACTCACCCAAAAATTGATTATTTAGAAAAACTTGACTTAATATACATTTCCACTAAAGACACCTTACTAACTATGCAAAAAATAAAAAGGCTTTCTCCAAAAACTAAACCAGTTAAAGTTAGCTTTAATTTTATTCTAAAAATTCTTTTTAAATTACAAAAGCAACACACAGTTCCTGGGGGCAGGCACAGGGTGTGGGGGAGGGGGCAATAAAACAGCACCTAAGTATTGGAGCAAAATAAAGTGTGTAGTTGCCCTCTCCAATTTCACTCTCCTCCCTGAGGGCCACTACTCCCTAGTGACTGGTATTAATTCTTCTATATCTTTTAAGTATGTATGGCTATTTGCATAAATTTGTTTTTTCTTTTCAAAAATTGGAAATATATCTGACATACCATTCTATTTGTTTTTAACACCAAGTCATACCATGTTAGTAAATCAAAATTTTTCACAGCTGTTTTCACAGCATAGCTGCATATGCTAGTGGTTTACCATTATGTATAATGCCTCAGTAAACATTTCTGCCCTCATATCTTTCCATACATGTACTCTAAACTCTATTTTACCTTCAATCTGACCTGCTTGTGCCTGAGCTCCTGTGTACGGAGACTGTTGTGCCTGAACTCCTGGTGGGTGAGCTGCTGAGGAGGAAGAAGCAATGCTGTCAGGAGTTCCTGAACGATCTTCTGCTGGAGCACTGGGTGGCCCTGGATGGTCAGGAAAAGTCCATTTAGTTCCTGTGCAAGGCCTTTTCTTCAGCAAGCTCAATTAATAAGTTCAATTAAGAGATTAAAAGTAAAAGTACCATTGGTAGAAGAATAGTAATATTATCACAAATACAGTCTTTTACATTAATGTACTCTTATTTTTTTCCTTTGTTCTGTCTTTTGGGAATACAAAATTACAATTGGAAATTCTTCCTTATAACATATGGAATGTGATATTCCTGAGTCCTTTCACTGCAAAAAATCAAAACTCATGTCCCCGGTACCAGTATCACATGCTCCATACCATCTAGTCTGTAGATAAACTAAAGTATCATTTCATTCTTTAATAAGTTTCCATTCTTTAATAGGAGATAGAAATTAGCTTCAATCTCCTAGTTTAGTGTTTCAAGATCCAAATATTTCTTACAATCCCTCTTGTTACATGGCCCTTCTTCAGCTAAACTGATGTGCTCCCTACCTCAGAATATATCTAGTAATTTTTTAGCTTACATTTCTCTCCGCTGCTCCATATATTTCAATGTAACATCCACATAAATAAGAATTCTTTAAAACCCAGTTATAGGGCTGGGGATTTAGCTCAGTGGTTTCACCACCTGCTGCGCAAGCGCAAGGACCAGAGTTCGATCCCCGGTACCAAAAAAACAAAAAAACAAAACCCAGTTATAATTCCACACTTCTAGTAAGTCTTCTTTACCCAGAATACTTTATTGCACTAGTCAATTTTTAAAGTTTACTTTTATTCTGACCCAGACTTCTACACTGCATTTCTGAACAGCTCCCATCTTCTTTCCTAAATTGTGAACAATTTTGGCCATGCTCCTGATTCTCAATTCTTTTTTTCTGTTTCAAAGGCTTACCATTCTAACTTACACACAAAACCCCTCAAATTCTTCTACAACAATGAACACAGAAGTGAATGGAGAGAAACTGCTATAGTTCCAATACTGTGATAGTCAATAAAGATATTCTGTTTTGCTTTTTTTGGTACCGGGGATCAAACTCGGGACCTTGCACTTGCAAGGCAGGTGCTGGAACCACTGAGCTAAATCCCTGGCCCTTTTTGTTTAAGATATTCTGAAGATAAACTATAAATATATCTTAATCCTTTAAATTCTTTTTGTCTTGGCAACACAGAAGTGTTTGAAAGCATGGGTTTTGGAGCCAAGTTATGTAGGTTTGAATACCAGTGCTGCCAAGGCCAGATGTGTAACTCTGAGCATCTTAATCTCTTTCCCTTACATCAGCTCCCTCACCTCTATATAAGATATAGAGTTCTACTTCATGTTATTTTAAGGATTACTTAATGATAGCTTATAGAATGATAGCTTATAGAAAGTTAATGATAGCTTATAGAAAATGCTATAAAAACTTATAAAAGAAATTACTACTTAGAAAATTTCGTGTAAATACTTACTATTATTAGCAGATTAATTTTCCTGAGAGCAAACTATTTTCTGCTTTTGTGTATCCCCAGAATTTACAACTGTTGTAGGGGCATAGTTTGCAGCTAACAGTCCAGTACTAATGATAACCTAAACTAGTTTATAGTAATGGTAATGTAGGAAAAACTGATGATTATCAGAGTAAAATGGGTGACTGCTTCTATCACCACTGTAGTTATCTACAATGTATGTAAATATATATATATATACAATATTACTGTGACTTTTCTTTCCTCACTTGTACATAACTTATTAATGCTTTGCATTCCATCTTTGTAATACTTCAGTCCTCTTTCCCATTTCCACATTTAATACGATGACCAAAATTTTTTTTACTGTATCACATCTGAAAAACTACAAAAGCATCTTGGTTGTCTATCTGTATAGTTTTTCCTACCGTGATTTAACATACAAAGTTACAAAAAAATGGTCTTCAAATGTGAATCATACATTTTTTTGGCATAAAATTTCAAGCTGGCTTGGTGTGTGTGTGTGTGGTAATTGAGATTGAGCCAAGGCTTTCCATATGCTAACCAAGTGCTCTATCACTGAGCTACATCTTCAACCTTTTGTTTTTTCTTGATGAGACAGGGTGTTGATAAATTGCCTAAGGCTTGACCTCTTGAATACTATTCACTCCTCTATATGGGATTTCCTAAAGTATTAAATTAGTTGAAATGTCAAGTCTTATTTTAGTTGCTTTAAAAGTGTTTTCTTCAAGTGTATCATTAATCTGATGGTATCATATATAAATATTTGTTTCTTGTTTTCAGAACTTTATACTGTGAGACCTAACTAACTCCATTTTAAAGTTTGACTCCATCTTGGCATAAGACAGTAAAGTGGCCTTGACATGAATTCCACTTCACTGAAGTCAACTATTCCCCTAGTCTCCTTTGTGCCCATAAAATGATAAAATGTCCTTGCTGTGGGACAACAGATAAAAAAAAAGACACAGCTCCTAACTCAATCCTCTGTCTGCCCAGAAAACAGATGCTCCCGGGCCCATTATCTATAAAACATTCTGTCAATGTGCTGATTGTTCCTTTTTTCCATAAACTCTACATGTAGCCACCCCTCAACCCCCCATGCTTGCTAAATATCAACCAATCATGTAACTGCTAAATAGAGCATCCCCAAACCTTGCGGTAGCCACAATAAAAACCCTGCTGATTTGAAATTCGGGGCTCTCAATCCTGATCCGCTGCGTCGGTGATGGTTGAGTGCCCCTGCTCGAGCTTGAATAAATGA
>NW_004624789.1:14329208-14346935 GCF_000247695.1 Heterocephalus glaber | reverse complement strand
AAAAAAACTTTTGGAATATTACTTTCAAAAAATTTTATTTTAACCAAACAGCAGTTATTCTTTAAAGGAGATGGTGCCAGTGACCAAGAAAGACCAAAAGAAAGTTCTCTGGGGTGCTGAAGTCTTTTGATTTTTGATCTAGTCAGTGTTTTAGATGGGTGAATGCATATATAAAAATTTATTCAATAAGCTCTTAATATTTGTGCATAAGACCATATCCAAGTTATTCTTCAAAAAAGAAAAAAAGAAACGGAAGAAAGGTTAAGGATGAGTAGGAAGTAGAAACTTACCTGAAACCTGATCATCTGTTAAGCCAAATGCTGACATAACATTTTTATTGATTTCATCCTGGTTTTTCAAAGGATCAAAGGCTGACATACTTGCTGCCATAACCTGAGTAGACTGTTTACCAGAAGAATCAGAAGCCGCAGGCTTTTCTTCCCTACCATCCACCGTATCTACAGTAAGAATAAGGAAATAAACAAAAACTTGTTTCCATTTTATCATACTCAATAAGGCTTTAAAAATACAAGAGAGGTGCTGGGTAAATTTAGCTCAGTGTTTCTGCCCCCTGCTTCACAAGCGCAAGCAAGGTCCTGAGTTCGATCCCTGGTACCAAAAAAAAAAATACAAGAGGTAAATATGTATGTGATAAATATTTTTTTGAATGTTAAGAGTAATTACCTTTGAATACAGAATTAACATCATTCTACTTTCTTTTCTATACCAGTTTGTATTTTTACTTTCATAATTGAAAGAGCAAAAAAATGCAAGATAAGTAACTTTTCTAAAAATTATCTACCTCAAGAATTATATATATATCACACATGGGGTGATCAAAACATTCACTGAATATGTAAATTTTTTAAAATGTATTATAATAAAAGACAATGCCATTAACCACCCTCAGAGTAAGGGCCCCCCCCCACATACTTGTTCTTGGCACTTTCTGAAGCAGTTCTGAAAGTCCTCTTTCATGAGTGTCTTTATGAGGTATGATCAAAAATATGGTAAATGCTAGTACAGCATACCATCTAACAGAAAGGCAGCCTAATAAAAATATCAATGTGTCCTCATCTATCTTGTTTACCAGATCTGCCACAGTAAAACTTCTGGCTCATCCCCAAAGTTAAAATGACTATGAAAGATAAATGTTTTGGAATCAATTTAGGACACAGAGGCAGCAACAGTAGTGCCACAAAAAACATTCATGAAAGAAGACTTGGAGAACTGCTTCAGAAAGTGAAGAGAACAAAATAAATGTGTTCAAAACAAGGGGGAGTATTATGAGGAGTATTAATGACAATGTGTCTTTTACTATAAAAAATTTTAACTTAAACATATTGTTTATCACATATGTGTGTAAATATAGAAGCCCCCTTAGCAAGCAAAAAAAAATTTAACTACTTGTTGCAGTTCTATGACTTATATTTTAATATTAGATACACAGTGAGGACTAAAGAAATAATAGTTGTAGTAATTAAGGTTTTATTTTCTAAAAGGATAAGCACAATTAAATTATTTCAACTTTTATGTTTTATTTCCATTTTCTATTGGTCAATTATTGAATTACACAGAAATAAAAAAATTCATGCTTAATATTTTGTAAATAGTAAATACTTGCTATTGTTACATACATATTACTTACTAAATTACTTATTAAAATATAGATGAAATGATGTGTTTGGGATATGCTTTAAAACGATACAGGAGAGATGCAAGTATGTGGAATTACAGATGATATATGATACTGACAAAGCTGATAATTGTTGAAAGTGATGTGGGTCCACGGGATTCATTACAGTAGTAAGCTTATTTTTAGACATGGTTAAAGTTATCCATAACTTTTTAAAAGTAAACATAAAATTAAAATTTTAAATATTGTGAGCAAGTTAAATTTAAAACTATGTCTTTCCTCCTAAGGATAAGGTACTCAAAAGACATGTATTTTATACCTTATAAGAGAAAAGGAGCTCATGAATAACCTACATTTTATGAATGGGAACCGAAGCCAAGACATTAAAAAAAAAAGACATCAAAAACAAAACAAGTACTTTTCAGAGTCTATTTTATTTTCTGGCCTTCAGTACTAAGTATGACCGTTCCTATCTCAGATCTTACTAAGTAGAAGTATATTCAGGTTAAATTTGGCCTTAATGTAATATACTTGTTTAAAGTGTGTGTGAGAGGGTGAGAAAAGCTACATCGTATTGAATAATTTGATAAACTTCACCTACTTCAGCTTGGTTTTGTGTTTTCTCTTTCTGAAATTAACTAGCACTGACTGTAATTTATTTCAATTTCATGTCTCTCCCTTCCATTCTAGAGAGTTTCAGCTATTTGAGATTGTGAACCATCAATTTTGCATTTTAGAGACTGATTTCAATCCTCTGTTTTATCAGAAACTGTGGTTAGGTAGCAAAACAACCATTTGCCAACTTTATACAGTATTTGCTTGTTTCTGACCCACCAAATATAGCATATGCATTGTGCAAACTGCTGGTTCAGCAAGACTAACAAAAAAGACAGGAAACTGCTGAGGAGCTTAGTAACTACTGTTTCTGTATGTAGTGTTTAATCTTCCAAGCACATATAATGTCTGCCAGTTTCTTTTGGTCATGTGTAGAGTGCTCTGTGACTGAACAATTTTCAAACCAGTGTTACACCTCAGGAAAGGTCCTTATGATTGGATATTTAGTATCTGCCAGGAACTGGCATTCAAGATATTGAAACTAGTTATTTTATGATAGCACACATCCCTTGTATTTTTATTCCATCACTGTTTCCATACTTATGCTCTTGATTTGTTGATTACACAAATCAATTTCATTAAAGTCCAAAGATAGCAAGGCTTTAGGTATATTTTCTAATAAAATTACCTGAGTTTAATGCTTGCTTATTGTTTTTGTGTATATCTTTGCAATCTATTTAATATATAGTGACAAAAGAGACTGTGAAATATTTAGCCATGCAGAATATGTGACCAGACCACAGCATGTGTAGGAAGACTTGCTAATCATTAACTCTTTCCTGAAATGAGGGATTACAAGTTATAATGTGTTACCTACATTTCAATCAGTAATATTAGCAAATCTCCAGATGTTAGCAACAGTAGTTTGTTTCTCTTGTACATTCTTATTCATTGTATGACAATGCTGTAGCTGGGTGGTCCTTTTTAAGCAAAATATTGTTTGCAAAACAGAAGGTATTATTTGTTTTTAAAGCTTTCGTAAATAAAGGCTTCAGAAATGTTTTCTTTAAAAAAAAGTAGACAAAAAGAACCATTTACTCAACAGATAATTATTAGCAATTTTTTTGCTACTAAGCAAGTAAATGAACATCAGACTGTTCATGTGGTCATTACAAAACTAATCTTATAAATAAAGTGTAAGTACTAAGAATAAGCAGCCTTAGCACACACTGGCAGCAGCTGTTATTTTATTCCTAACATTTTGTAAATCTGGGGTGGGGGAATGCTTATAAGTACTTCTTTAAAATATGTCTACCAGTTATCTATCTTCCTCACCAATTTCCTTCCTGTAATCCCAATACTGCAAAGTATATCATACCAATCTTACAAATATTCCCCCACACACCACTAACACACCACTACTACTACCTACGTCTCTTTACAATTATCAAATTAAATCTATCAGGAAACATTGTATGACCACTAGCCAACTACTTGTTCTATAGCTGTACAGCTATACCAACAGATCAATTTACCAGCTACAGGTTCACATATCACATGCCTCATAGAACACAAGTGTCTAAAAACAACTGCAGATAGAGCACTGAAAACCACAGTGGCCACATGCTTGTCAGTGAGAGCCAAAAGGTGCTAAACAGTACTGATGTCTGACTGGCAGTTTTGTTTTCTCGATTGCTTTCAGGGTCTGATGTAGGGTTTTTCTGATGTATTTATGTTCTTTTCTTATGAGAGATTAATTCTGATCTATATTTCATAATATTCAATTGATGACTGTATTCTCTGAAATTATATGCAAATGATGTTAGCATATAATTATTGAAAGTAATTCTTCTGGGAAAATGTTCTGAAGTTCTTTTAGATCCTGATCTAAAAGCTGAGTGTTTTGTTTGGAAAGATAGAATTCAGAATAACCTGCTTAGACCTGAAACATAAAAGCTTTCACCATAAAGGTGGTCAAGTATTTCAGTATCAAATATATTCTGAAACAGAAGCAGAAGTATAAATTACTAATCAATAACCCAGAATTTACCATTAACCTTAATTTCACATGCCTAAAAGAGAGGAAGAAGGAAATAGTGGCAAATGGAGCTTTAAACTTCAAGTAAATGACAGGAAGACAACAAAAGGGATATAGTATAAGCTCAGTGATAGAGCAACGCGCAGAGTACTCCATAAAGCACTACCTGCCAATAGAGCTGACGTGATCCTGGAATTGGTTTAACACACCCTCCCAGTAATGTTGATGAATAGCCAAGTTTGGGAACATACACATGAACAGTAGTAGAGTCTGAGGCAATAAGAACCAGTGACACTGAGGCTGCCATCCTACTCCTACCAAATGAGTTTTTAAAAAAGATCTGCTAAGTGATAAAAACAATAAATCACACTGAAATGGACTCAGAGTTTACCATTTTCAGGAATACTGGTGGAAGGTCCTGGTTCTCCAGGTGGTTCCAAGCTATCTAGCAAACGATTCACTTTATTTCGAAGTTCTACCAGTTCTCGACGGAGATATTTCACCTGACTTGATTCAAGCGGTCTTGGCTGGCCATTAACTGAAATAAAAGTATTAGTTTGCTTAAAATTTGAAGGACATATTCTTGAATAAGTATATCAACAGAATAATGTGCAATAAGAAAAAATACCATACCTTTAAAAAGTGAAACAAAATCAAAATCAGACAAGATATCTATCGACACCTAAATAACTGCTAAAAGAATTTTTTATTCCTAATAACTTACTTTTTTGTAAAAAGAAATTCATCAGTCTTTCTTGATGTCAGACCTAAGGTTTATGAATTTACTAGTAAAAAAGTTTATTAGAAGAAAACAAGATATACTGAAAGCTCTATTTTAATAGAAATTAAATTTAATTATATTACTTTTAATAGAAATTCTATAACTTCCTAATTATATTTTACAGTATTTAACATTCTTGAAATACAAAAACTTTATTCTCTACATAATGTTAAAATACAACATGACTGACGGACTTATTATCCTTCTTGCCTACTTTTGATTTAAAAAAAGCTAACTAAAATACCTGATCTAAAAAATAATCTATTAAAAATACATATGCAAAACTTACAAATCTATATCAGCACTGTCCTTCACATCATTTGTTTTCAGAGGCAGTAAATAAGCAACAAAATAAAAAATTACTTAATAATTATTGGCTATTTAGTTTTTAAAATCAAGGCCACAAGGGGATTAAGCGCGGTGGTGCCATGTCTACCTCACAACACAAGGTACTGAGTTTGATCCCCAGTACTAAAATCAAGGCCACATTACCTGATTTAATCACCCATTTTGTCCAAATGACTTTCAGTTTACTAAAGAAAAAGTGATACCCTTCATTTATCAACAAAGACTATCACTACTTTAGATTTTAAAAAAGAAGAAAAAAATGACACAAAGATCTGAACACAAACCCCAATGTAGCAGTTTATAAATGAAAATGCTTTATCAACTGCTAAATATTCATTCCTATATATACACATATATACAAACTTCAGAAGCATATAATTACAAAAGAACAGCTATATGAAAAAAAGGTTCAGGGAGATTCTGTTATATATGTTTCAAATACTACATCGCCAATATAAGCTTTTAGAAAACAATCCAGTATGGATTGATTTTAGAAAACAATCCAGTACTAAATCCAATGTATTTAGTAACAATCCATTATTGTAATTCACATTCTCCCGGTTGTGTGGAAGTTCTTCAATACCATCTTCTATCTACATCAATTAGATTGACTTTTTACTGCATAGTACTGTTTTTTTCCCAATATCCGAGAAGGAAAAAAGGAGCTCCCAATAGCTAGTAACTAGTCTAGTATTGTAAGATATGCTTTAGTGTTGCTAGAACCCAGCCTGATACTCATAGGAAGGCTGTGGTGTTCTTCTGTTGAGCATAAACATTTTCAAAGAACATCAGATAAGACCATAATGTAACCATGACATATCAAGACCATTACACAATCATGTTAAAACTCAGACAAACAAAAAACACTAACCAAACTACCAAAATGACCAAACACCCACTTACCCAAACTAATTTGAGTAACTGCTATTTTACCAACAGCAGCTATACCCTCAATTCACTCTTACCACCTTCTACAAAAGATTTAGTAAGATTCATTCCTCTTTCTAAATAATATTTAGTAAGATAATCACAGACTTGCTCCCACTTCCTGATAGCATTCAATCCAGAGCATAGCCCTACTTCTTGAACCTTACCCAAAGTCACTTAACACAAGCCCAAGACCTACAAAAACTCCTAACATATTCTGAGACACTCCATTATCCCTCCTTACTGTAATGTTAATAAATCCAACTTTGTTCAATTACAGGTGTGTTCCTAGTGGTCTCTATCTGGAACACTTTGATGTATATCTTACCAGAACATTTAAGAACCCTGCACTTATATTCCTAGACAACAATATTTGGGAATATTGTCAATATTTGATAATATTTGATTCTAAATAATGTTTAAATATTTTAATAATGTTTTATATTATTGTCTAGAACAATCTTGTCAATTTATCCTTTTTGATGTATATATATTTGATATTCTAGTTACCTTTTATAATCCTTTCAGATGAGGGCACATACCAATTATTCCATGTGACAGATTCCTTATATAAGGTTAAAGAATTTTCTTTTATTCCTAGTTTGCTATGACTGTTCAATATGATTCATGTATGAACACTTTTTTGTACATACAGAGAAGATGGTTTAGTTTTCTCCTTTGTTACATGGAAAGTAGTATTAGATTTTCCTACTTAAAGCCACCTTATACTCATTGGACGATCAGTCCTGACAATGACATTAAACACTCACTGCTGAATATGATGTGTGACTATTGTTTAATATTTTGTATCTAAGTTTGTAAGTGACACTGGTCTGCATTTTCCTTGAGTTTTCAAAGGAAAAGGCCATATTTTGTTATGCTAAGGTAATATTAACACCATAAAATGAATTAGTTCGTATTTTCTTTGGTGATTCTCCAGAATAGTTTGTATAATTAGGAATCAAGTGTTTCTTAAATTTTTGGTAGAGTAATTGGTTCAATCTCTTTAATATTAACTGGAGAAATCAATTCCCCCAATTTCTTGAAACACTTTCTACAATAAGTTTATCTAAAGAAATTGTACATGTCATCTGCTTTTTAAATTTAAAGTTATTCACAGTATTAATAACAAATACTTTCAACTATACTTATAGTCATGCTCTTTCGCATTGCCAATATTGCTTATTTGTGCCTTTTTTCCTACTAATGTCTATAGAGGCTTGCCAATTGTGCCATATTAAAAATTGCTGACTGCACCAGCTCCCTGACTTCAAGTTCATTTCTGTTCATTGTTTTCCTTCTAAGGTATTTGGGCTTATTCTGACCTTTCTGGAAGTTTTTGAACTTAATACATAAATCACAAATTTCCAGTCCACAAGATAAGTGTTTAAGGCTATAAATATCCCAAGGATAACTTTAGCCTCCTCCAAAATCTGTTACATAGAAGTCATTATCTCTAATTCCCTTTATGATTTCTTCTTTGACTTATAGTATTTAAAAGCATTATTTTGTCTCCAAAAATATGGGGGCTGGGAGTTTTGTTTATCCATTGGTTTCTTCTAATGCGGCCAGAAAAAATGATCTCTAGGATACATCATCTATTTTCTTTCTTTATGCTAATATTCAGGCTTACAAGATCCAAACTATATAGTTTAAATTTAAGCCCAGCCTAAGGACTGTACTTATGGGTCCTTAAGAAAGACTTCCCAAAGCCCTGACAGCACATGATATAATAATTAAACTTCTTTGACTTTTCATGTGCCCAAGAAAAGATTTACTTTCTACAATATTCTTTTGAAAGATTGGCTACAGAGAGTCTAGGGTCCAGGACCTATACCACATAGAAACCAAATGACAACTTCTTACATTATACAAACTAAATCCTTCACCACGACTACCAACAACTCTCCAAGTGTTGGCTTTTGGTATTCAGGCCTTGGTTTTTAGTTCCATCTATTTTTTGGTTCCTCAATTTTCCTGAGCAAGCCTAGTTGTCTAACAAAAATGTATTTATTTATAACAGTTTATCTTGCATGTCCTCAATGCTTCTGGAAAGAGGTGGGTTAGATAATCTAAACTACCTTATACCTGGCCAATAGTGTAATTTTAGATTCATTATTATGAAAAGATACTTTCTTTAAAAACATTTTTTAAAACAGTTTGTATTTGTTAACATTTTAAAGCCTGATAGTTATCTTTCCTAGATGGAGGTAAAACAGATAAAATTAAATTAACAGAAGTTGACCTTATTTTATAAAACACTAATGTACAGTATAACAAAATTAAAAAAAAAAAATCTAAACAAAACATCCCAGAGAAAGTGGCACTACTTTAACTCTTGCAAATCTTTTTTATTTTTTTCTTCCTTGTGATACTAAAGATTGATTCTAGGGTATTGTGCATGGTAGGCAAGTACTCTATGGCTGAGACAAGACCCCAGGCCCTCTGCCTTGTAAATCTATTAAGATCTATAAGAAATAAGATTTAAAAGATTAAAATTAATCATATTTGCTTTCATCAGAAAATATACCATGTTACAGAAGATAATTATAAACTCTTAGAGAACTCCTAATTTGAGCCCTGCAATTATTTTTGATCAGATATACAAGTGGCTCACACTGTTATTTAAGGTAATAAAGGAAATATAGAATGTAAAAACATGTTGACTTTCTATTAATCTTCTAAAAACAATCTAAAAAATTCTGGTATAGCTAGATTAAAGCTACAATACTGTATCAGAGCTATCTAAATTATATCTGATTTCAAAAATCTGTTCTTACTAGATTAACTGTTCTTACTGGATTAAACTCCTATCACTTTCTTAAAACACAAAGCTTTAAGCATTTAAAACTACTCCTTCAATGCAAAAACTTCAGTATCTTTTGAATGTTATCATTTAATTCTGAGCCTTTAAAAGAAAAAGAAACCTGAAGTTTTTAATAAAACTACAATGAATAATAAACTACAACTTTAATAAAAGTACAACGAATAGTAAATTTATTATTAAGTTTACTACTCACCAAATAATGTCAGTTTCAGTATCCTACTACACTGAATTGCAAAGGAAAGGTCAGAACTATCAAAAATTGTTATAAGATCTCCATCTGGAATGTAGAAAAAAAGTTTCAGATTTGTAACAGGAGAAAATGAGGGCATATGTAAAATTAAAATCCAAAATGTATAACTGTAGAGCATAATTACAATCTCTAACTATAAACTTAAAAACAGCAAAGATGTATTTGTTCAGAAAAATACAAAAATCAATTTTGCTAAGATTAATATATTATGTATACTTTTACTAGTCACTAGAAAGAGATCTACAGTAGCAATATTAAAATTGCTTTAGAATGAAATCTTTCCATTTCAAAAGCTATCAAAAATGAAAGTAATAAGGATTCTCAAGGTTCAAATCTTAATTCTAAATACAACAAATTGGCACTAATAGAAGGAAGGTCATTTAGAACAATAACTCAGAATCCCATAAACATTTTCTATTTTTCTTTTCTTTTTTTTGCAGAGTAGTTTAATGAATCAATAGACCGTCTTCCATCACTGACCATTTTGATAGTAAGATGAAAACTACCACCTTGCACAGAGAACTGCTGAAATTCTCCAGATCACAAGGATAAAGAATACTACAGCTAGCATACCAATTGTGTGCTCTAAAAGTTTTCAAAGGATTAAGGAGAAAAATGTTCTCTGGAGAGCAAGAATAATAAAGCAGTCACAGATAAGGAGCTGGTCAGGGGTCTTTGCAGCATATCTTCATAAAGTTGGGTTGGGTTGCTTCATAAAGCAAGGCTAAGAGGCTGCTCCAGGAATAGTTTATTTTAAAACTAACCAGACAGAATTTGGAGAAAGAGAGCAGTAAAAGCCATACATGAGCACTTTGTAATTGTTTTTAGCTCTTTATAATCAGACCCACTTCCTTCAACACATATGCTAATGTTCAACTTTCAGGGATTTTATTCATAAACACATTTTTATAAAAACAAAGTAGAGGGCCGGGGATTTAGCTCAGCGGTTTCACTGCCTGCTGCGCAAGCGCAAGGACCCGAGTTTGATCCCCAGTACCAAAAACAAACAAACAAAAAACAAAGTACAGATATAAAAAAATGAAACGTCCTATAACTTGCCTTCTTTCTTCACTGAATCCCACCACAGAAAGAGTATCTCCAGTAGTAGGAGTTTTACTTTAGTTATCCCTCCTCTAGTGCCCAACAAAATATAGTACACAAATATGAATAATTTGTAAATTTTTGTTGTTGTTGGGTGTTTTGAAGGTTTTTCCATATAGTCCAAGCTGACCCTGAACTTGCTATTATACTACCTCAGCCTCCCAAGTACTGAGATCATAGGTATGCAACACCACAAAAGCTTCAATGAAAAAGAAATACAACGTGGTAACTAGACATGGAGGACAAATTTCAATGAGGATACTTCAAGCTAAGGATCTACAAATGGTACACAACTGCCCCATCCCTGTTTCTATAGGACAGTGAACTAGGAACAGTTTTTTACATTTTTAAGAAGTTGTTTAAAAAAAAAAAAAGATTGTGAGAATGAAACAAAGTCTTTATGTGATTCACAAAACTATAATATATATTATCTGATCCATTATAAACAAACTTTCTGACCCTTGCCCTAATGAAAATATGGGAATTGAGAGAACATTGTCAGCGAGGCCAGTTTAAGATATGCTAAGTTTGAGATCAGGGAAAACCATCTCAAGTTAAAAAAAAAAAGACTTAAAAATGTGAGGTAAAGTCAAGAAAGAGAAATGATCAAATTAAGGCACACTTTTGGAAGTCACAGAAGTAAAACCTGACATATTATAAGTAGATAAGGTTATTCTAGAAAAGAAGCAGAAAAAAGTTACTCTCCTTTATAGTTCCTTAAGTTGAGTGACCTCCCTTAGATCACATATTGCAAAGAGAAAGAACAATTTTATCTATAGCTAGATGGCTGCCTTATTTGATCACAACTTATTTATACTCCCTTTCCATAGAGCAAACTGTACTAAGTAATAATTGCACAAAGTGTCCCTGTGCAGCCAGGGACAACAGTTTTCCATTTGCATCTTACCAAAGCCAATCTGACTAGGTTCTGAACATTGTAATGTGGGCAGAAATTGCATACACCACCTTGAAGCCTAGCAAGTAAAATCTCTTCATAGTCTATCTTTGTCCACCTGACTCCTGGATGTCAATAGCCAAGATGAGCTTGTAAGTCATGTATTAAAGATTACAGAGCTCCTAACAGCTTGGGTCTATAAATGACTTCTTCAGTGCTGAACCACTGAAGTTTTCTATTACAGTAGCTGATATTTCTTTAAGACAATCTTCTTAGAGACAAAGAAGCAGCTATTAGTGATAAAGGAAAACCAAGAGTTTAAGAGTATGTTAAAGGAGGGTGTAAACAGCAATGGCAAATGCAGAGCCAAAGAAAAATAGACTGTACATATAACTTCAGCAGTAAAAACGATATTGGTTATTACCTAAAAAGCAAATTTTAGTAGAGATATTAACAAAGAAAGCTGGTTTAAAAATAGAAAATGAATATAATCTATTGTAATTCCATTGTATGCTGGATGAAACTGTCATATAAAATTCATCTCCATAAAAAGTTTCATGGCCAAATCAGTCTGGGAACACTGCATTATATAAACTGACAACGTGCAACTGCATGCTATATGCTGTGAAAATACCTACAAAAAAAGATACTGTCTTTGTTTAAACCAGCTTTCCCTTACTTAGTTGACCACATAATCTTTTTTCATTCAATCATACTGGTACTGACATCCCTTTCATTATGGGAAATACAAATGAAAACGTGGTTTTTAAAAAACAAAAAGGAAGCCTGAATTTTTGGACAGGGGAGAAAAATGCCTGTAAAAATGTGAAGGCATTCTAACACATAACCTTCTAGTAATACATCACTTAGCTATTTTTAATTTATGAAAGAATTATACCAACTATGTGGACATCCTGTTAAATAAAATGGTGATTCCACTACCATAAAGGGGGTACCAAGAAAGTCCAAGAAAAAACAGATATAATGAACAAATATAATTAAGAATTTTAAAAACTGCTTTACAAGCACTCTTACCTTCATCTTTATACTTTATTATAACTTCATCATTACTGAGAAGTTTTCCTCTGAAAACTCGTTGCATCATTAATACTAATTCATCATAAGTAATATCTTCATTATGAATGGGAATTCGCCGAATATCCTCCCCAAGTTGAGCTTTGATAATTAGTTTCCCACTTAGGTCCAACTGTCCATTCATGGTAGACTCCAGGATGTTCTATATAGTTAACTCTAGAGAAAGACTGATAAAAATGATTTTGATGATTAAACAAAAAGGAAATGTGCCTTAAATGATGAAAATAGAGCTACTATTAGAATGTAAGAAATTCTGTCCTTAAAAGGTGATTCACTGTCCACCTGAGTGTTACCATATTTATGTTAAAAGTTAGGAAACACACACACACACACACACACACACGCGCGCGCGCGCGCGTCTCCTATTGTTTTACCCACAAATTTAACTGTCTGAAATTACTATTCAGATTCCTAACTTGACAGGTATACAAATTCCTGATATTCCCCCCAAAATCTATCTGCCTCCCTTAGAGCTTTCTCCATGTTACTGATAAATTCCTTCCTTCAGGCTGTTCCTAAAAGAACTGTTACTAACTGTATGGACATCTCATTAAATAAAATGGCCACTCAATTACCATAAAAAGGAGGTAAGGGGCAGGTGAAAACAAAAATCCTTGGTTCCTACTTCTAAGGGCTTATAAATCTGATTGCTAATACTTTAAAAATATCTCTGAAATCCAACCACTTCAGTATCTTCACTGTTAACGACTTGATCTAAACCACCATCATCTTATGTCTTAAATTATTGCTAGACTCCTTAACTGGTCTGCTCTTTTCTTCTTCTGCCCACTTCTAATCTAAAGTCAATGTGCTTAAAACCTCCCAATAGATTTCCATCTCAAAAAGTAAATCCTACAAGATCATGATCTGACTTTTGGTCCCTGACCAAGTATTTAACATCATTTCTTAATTCTTACCTTTTTTCCCTTATTTATCCCTCCTACACCAATAATTTAAAATGGTCCCCCTTTAATATCTTTTTAGCCTATTTCATTTTTCTTCAAAGGATTTAATACTATTAGATATTAAAAATTCACGAAATTTTTAGCAACCTTATTACTGGAAAGTAGAAATAAAACTGCTGTATTCCCACAGTCTAGAAGAGCACTTCAAACACAGTTGTTTGGTTAAATGAGGGAAAACAGTTACTAGTATCAAAATCCTAGTAGCCTATAACTTTAATGGTAACCATGAAGAGAAAAGCATGTGTGAACATAAAAACAGGCTCAAATTTTCTCCCTAAAATAAGATTTCATGAGTACTTTCTCTAATTTCACTCTATTTCACTAATTTCAAGAGAAAGGACAAATGAATGATAACCTCCAGAGCTTTCCAAGCCTGTCCATTATTCTAGTATATATTCCATCCCCTCAACCAGAGTGGGTATAATTAGACTTCATACTTTAAGAAATAAAACAAGTACCCCCTAAATACTAGTTTTCTACATAATTTTCTCATTGCTTGGGCTTTATCTTCACCCAATTTCAGGCTGTTAATTATGATTATGTCGTTATAACTTTGTAATCTGAAATTCAAAATATCTTCCAAGGCCGCCAATAATCTGTATTATTATTGTATAATAATGTTTATACTCAGGATCAAATAATGGGTTAAATGTCACTTATCAATGCCAAGACATTCCTGGTATGTAAATCTATAATCAATCACTGAACATTTCCAGTAGCAATTCCTGCTTCCCCAAGCAAATCTCTTAAGGCTCTTCAAGTTGTCCCACAACCTCCTACTGGCCACATTTTGGGTTCACCATCCTGCTTTACTATGAGCAGCTTGGTTTCCTTCTCTCAGATTTATTATTTAATTAACATCATCACACTTCTCTCCAATTATTCTTTTTGTGCATGTGTAAAAGCACTCACTGTGCCCCAACATATAACCCTCCAAATACTTGAAAAAGTTTTCATGAATCCTGTATCATGAATATTGTATACAAATGTCTAATAAATACCCTAGTCCTCTCATCTAACAATTTCCTAAATGAATATTCCAGACTCCTTCATCTTCTGGCCAGATTACATTTTATTAATAATTCTTTAATGAAATGGGGCATTAAAACTAAATATAACACTCCACAGTCAGTGCAGAACAAAGTGGACTGTGTACCATAATCTGAATGCTATGCTTGTCGTGATGCAAATAAAAAGTTAGCTTCCCATGTATCAATTTCACAATGAACTTCTCATGTAGACTGTGATGAACTGAAACTTCCATAAAACCAGATCTTCTCTTCCAGCCAAACTTGTCCTCTACATTTAGAAATCATTTAGAGAATACCTAGAAAGTACCAAGTTCTGAAGTATAATTACTTCAACAAGATGGTAAGTACTCCATTTTGTTTGCATTGACAGTCTGAGAGTAATAAAAATCTTTCAATGTACTTGCTGTCTTGTCTTACCTACAGGATGTGTAAAACAACAATAATGTAGATAGGGGCCAGTACTTAGCTTCAGTGAGATGGTATTATCTATTCCCAGCAGCACCTAGAATAATGCCTGACGTATAGAAGGTATTTAAGCAACTGTTTTTGTAACTTGCACAAAAGATGAAGAGTAATATAAGGTTCTGATAAAGGGACCTGAAGAAGTTCTTAAGTCACACCTTAACAACTGAACCTTCTTTATGTAGTAAAAGTAACTCCCCACATCAGACTTACTATTAAGAGAAAATTCCAACATCAAGTAAACAAAATAGTTTGTTCTTTTGACAGCAGGTGGGTTCTCACTTCTAATGGACCTGAAAACTCCAGTCACTTATACTCTTTATCTGCCATGTTTGCCTGCAAATCCACTTTTGCTGTTTCTCATTCATTATAAATTCCCCATGGGGAGGAACCAATGCTTTCCTAAGACTGTCCCTTCAGTATCCATAATCATCTCCTCAGAATAAACACACAGTATCACAAAAGTGTGCAACAAAATTTTCCCTCCAAGGATAAATCTCATCCACTCATCTTTTTCTCTATTATAGAGATCAGTATGAACAACTAGTTCTTAGATACTGCTGATGAGGTCCATAATGCATTTTCTTCTCTTGTCCTTGCCCCGCCCCCTCTTAAGTCCAGAAAAGACTGAACCACTAACTTGTATATCTTCCACCTGGAATCCTTTTTTGAGCACTGGGAATAAAATGACAGGTCCAAGAACACAGTTTAAAAATCCCTGCTTCCTGCACTAGGATCTAGGCTCAGTGGCCAAACCTCTGGTTCCATTAACCCCGAAGGCAAGGCTCTGCTCAAATTCAGGGGTAGCTCCTTAAGCACCTCCAGAGAGTAGTAGTTTCCTTCAAGAAATCCCAAAGTAAATAAACCCTCGATTATTCCAAAAGAATGCAAAGGGCCTTAAATGCTCCCTGATCAGAGGCACTGTAGCAAGATGATAAAGATTTGACAACTAGCACTGTGACCTTAAGTCCTCGAAGGCTTTCATCATATACAAAGTGAGAACTAAACTTGGATAAGTCTTTGTAATTAGATGAGATCGTGCATTTAAAATACTCAGTAGAGTGCCTTGAGAAGCTAAAAAGTTATCATCTTCACTATTAA
The DNA here is from genome assembly GCF_000247695.1 of Heterocephalus glaber. Next base: position 14,330,923 of record NW_004624789.1, on the reverse strand, counting down.
ACCGAGCTGGGCCTCCAGACGGCGCTTGATTAAGCACTGACAGCCAAAGGACAAGGTTCCTCTTCAGTGACCCCAATCGACTTATTCCCACTCTCCACCCTTCCCAAACTTCCAAGCCCTTCTATGGGTAAGACAACAATCACTCCAGGCCTCCTCGAGACCCTCTCTTTCTCTGGCAGTCAGACCCCTGGAGACCAGACACACCCGGCACTAGCAGCCTCAAACGCCCCCGCTCCAAGCCGGGCAGGCAGTGTTCCGCACCAGCCACATCCGGCCTCCTCCCTCGCAGCTAGAGCCCCTTCTTACTGCACCTCCAGCCCCATTCACCTGGCCCGGCAGGTTCCAGCCAGGCGCTCTCAGCGCTTCCTTGTCTCCCGGCCTACTCGGGGAGCAACCGCGCCTCCGGCTCCAGAGGCCGGACCAGCTTGCCGAGGCCGCCGCTGACCTGGGTGCAGCGAAGCCGCCACCGGGCTCTGGGCGTCACAAAAAGCCTTTGATCACGGGCTGCTCGGTGGCCTTCCGGGGCTGCCGCACCTAGTTCGCAGGCTCCCACGGCCCGGCCAATCGCACCGACCCAACAAGCCTAGCGAAAGCTCGGGTCTAGTACGTGGCAGGTGGGGGAAGGAGAGGGGGCGGGAGCAAAAGAAAAGGAAAAGAAAATCCTCCTTTCGCCCCGCCTCAGCGAGTTAGGCCCAACTGAGGACGCATGCGCGGGAGTGTGGGGCAAGGGTTTGGCCAGGATCCGGATACGAAGGCCTGAAATCCCCGGCTTTCTCACTGGATGACCCGATGTAGGAAGTGTTAGATGACCTACACACGCATGCGCGGGTGTGACCGGACACTTCCAGTTTTCCAGAAAGGGAGTGTTTCCCGTCTGTCGCCAGTGGGCGGAGCATAATGTGCAGTTCTGACTTTTGAGACCCTCTGAAAATAGGCATCTGTCCAGGTTTGAGTGCATTTTTTTTGTTTTGTGACCATTTAAGTTGTCTAAGTAACATCTCGAAAAAACCCTTTTCCACCTCTTTTCTACAAATGCATTCTTTTTTCTTTTTTTTTTTTACAAATCCATTCTTTCTTGGCGTCTTTGGTAAGCACTGTCCTATACAGTGGGAATGGAGATGAATCAGTACCTGAGGGAGGAGTTTCCAGTAAAACAGGAAACAGCCCCTGTGGTTAGTGAGACAGGACAAACCTCTATGTGTGTAACGGGCAAAAGCTAGGAAATAATCCAGATTTGGGGGTGGCGGGGGGGCACGACAGCATTTGACCATGCCCTATGTACCCTTTCCCTCCCTTTTTTCCCCCGAAAGCATGTTTTAAATATGCTTATAAGAAGTATTCTGATTCACAGTGAAGCCTAAATTTGGCGAAAGCTGCTGGGAGTTGTTTTTTTTTTTGTATATCCTTTTATTGGTACATTTTAGGTGTACAATATAATGACATTCATCATTGGAAATATGCACCTTTACATACTCGCTTGGTTTTTATTTTTCCCCCTTCTCCTGCCCTCCCTTCAACCCCTCCATCCCTCCCTATTTATAAAGACTGTTTCCTTTTTTTGATTTTTCTCCTATTAATTCCATTCCCTTCTTTCCTTTCCCCTACCCCTCCCACTTCTCCTTCCCCTTTGCCCCTTTTCTTCTTATTTCACATTATCTATTATACCTTTTAGTCCTTATTTACACTTTCAGTTTCTCACACTAGGGAAACTATTC
>NW_004624789.1:14312092-14326552 GCF_000247695.1 Heterocephalus glaber | reverse complement strand
TCTTGGCTTCATTAATTTTTTTGTATCATTCTCTTAGTTTCCATTGAATTGATTTCTGCTCTGATCTTTATTATTTCCTCCTTTGTGTGAGCTTTGGGTTTGTCCTGCTCTTCTTTTTCTAGAAGCTTGAAGTTCAGCATCCAGTTGCTTAATTGGGCGTGCTCTGTTTTCCTAATATGGGTATTCACTGCTATGAATTTCCCTTGTAAGACTGCTTTCATTGTGTCCCATGGATCTGGATATGTTGTATTGTCATTGTCATTTAATTGAAGGAACTATCTAATTTCTTCTTTAATTTCATCTGTGACTCATTGGTTATTCAGAAGTGTGTTGTTCAATTTCCATGTATTTATGAAGTTTTTGTGGTTTCTTTTGCTATTGATCTGCAATTTTGTTGCACTATGGTCTGATAATATACGGGGGGTAACTTCAAGTCCTTTTTACTTACCTAAATATGTTCTATGAGGGAGTATGTGGTCTATTTTGAAGAAAGACCCGTGTGCAGCTGAAAAGAATGTATATTCTGATTTTGTGGGTAGAACACTCTGTAAACATCTGTTAAGTTCATTTGTTCAAGAATTTGATTGAGTTCTAGTATTTCATTGCTTGTTTTTTGTCTAGTTGATCTATCTATTTGTGACAATGAGGTATTGACGTCCCCCACTACTATTGTATTAGTTCATATTTGATTTTTCATGTCCTTTAGTATTTGTTTTATATAGTTGGGTACACTAGTGTTTGGTGCATAGGTATTTATGATTGTCATCTCTTCCCCTTGGATTGTTCTCTTTATAAGGATGTAGAGTCCTTCTTTGTCTTAATCAGTGTTGGGTTGAAATCCACTTGATTTAGAAAGAGGATAGCTACTCCTGCTTTTTTTTCGTGTTTCTGTGGCATGGAGTATTGTTTTCTACCCTTTAACTTTCAGTAAATGAGTTTCTTTTTGAATTAAGTGTGCTTCTTGTATGGAGCATATTTAGAGTTTTTTGATCAAGGCTAGTTGGTATCCTATGTGCCTCACTTATCTGTATTTCAAGTTCTTTTCCCTTGCTTGGGAAGTTTTCTTCCATTACTTCTGTGAACAGTTTTTTTATGTCATCTGCACTCTCTCCTGTTTCTTCTTTGACTCCAGTCAGTCTTATTTTATTCTTCTTTGCATCATCTGGCAGCTGCTGGATTGATTTCTCATGTTCGCTTGCAATTTTGAAGCAATTTTTCTTTTCCTGGTCACTAATTGCAATCTTATCTTCTATATCTGAAATTTTATCCTCACATTGGTTCATTCTGCTGTGCAGAGTTTCGATGGAGTTTTTAATCTCCTGGAAAGCTGTTTGCATCTGTTTTATGGATTCCATTTGTTTCCTATGTTGGGATTCCATCATGTTCCTCAGCTTCTCTCTAGATTTATTAGTCATGTCTTGCACTACAGGCACAATCTCTGCTGTTATTGGAGTCACTTTTCTAGATAAACCAGCCTCACTTGAACTGTCTGAAGAAAAATACTACCACAAAGAAGAAAGCTACTCCTGTGAACACCTGGAAGACCTGAGGTTCCTCTTCAAAAAAACTCTAGTAATGCTCTAGGTACAGATAAATAAACAGGCACCTGTATTGAGATTCCTGTTTTTAATTAGATCCATAATGTATATAATCTTGCTAATACTATGGCTCTCAGGCTTCCTATAATTTATCTAACGTCCCTCTTTGCCTTACTTTCTCCTCCTCAGGAGCATGGAATTCTGATATGCTTCTTATATTTAGGCTCTACATCCCCAACCTAATAGTAATGTTACTCTCCTGACAAATTCATCAAGCTTTCTCCCATCAAACAGTGGCTCATATGAACAAAAAATCTTTTTTCACTGTCTTTTGACAGATTTTTTTTTTTTTTTTTTTTTGGTACTGGGGATTGAACTCGGGTCTTTGCGCTTGCGTAGCAGGCGGTGAAACAACTGAGCTAAATCCCCGGCCCAACAGATTCTTTTTTCTTCAACCCAGCCAATGAGGACAATAACCCAAGGTAGGTGGAGAGCAAATAATCCCTCGGAGATAGGATCTGTAGCCCCTTTGAGGAGGAAGTAGCTATATAAAGATGGAGACCTCTACTCAACAACTCATAAAGAATTATGGGAATATGTGTCTTTCAGGGGGAAATGAGGCAGGTGACTAGGGAATGACAAAGCTGACTGGACAAGTAGGCATAACCTGTTAATTACAAAATCCCAAGCACAGGACAGTTTCCAAAGCCCTTCAAGTGAATGTCCCATGAGAACTCAATCAGATTTTCAAATGGATGGCCTAAACCTGATGCCATCCTGAGAAGGGGCAAATACAGAACGACAGTTGACATTGAATTTTTTGTTACTGTGTTCTTTCATGATAACCTACTCTCATCCTGTAGAGTGTATTTATTTTCCTATTTTCATTGGCCCAATTTCACTCTGCAGAACTTGGCTCTTTTCCCCCTACCTGTAATAAATGTAAAAAAAAACCCATAATGAACAACTGAAACTCACACTCAGCCCAAGGGTTAGACTAGTATCAATAAATTGTGTCTCCCTATGTGTTGTTCTCATGGTCTGAGCGCCCCTTTTGAATTTTGTATGTAGCATTCATTTTGTTTTTTAAATCTTATTTATAGTGTAATCATATGTATATGTAATATACCGTTTGGTTTTACTTCCTCACAATAATATGTTACTAAGATATATACATTTTGTTACATATAGCTGGTATTCATTTTTCATTCTTGGATAATATTCATTTGAGCACACTACAAATTTTTTAGCCCATCCTATCAATGTATATTTAGGTTGTTTTCCTGTTGTTCCTGTGTGCTGTTGTGAATAACATTCTTCTATGTCTTTTTTATAGGAGTTTCTCTTGGTTATATGCTAATGTACAGATTGCTAAATGGTAGGTTATGCATACATTTAACTTATAAAATAATGCCATAATAGTATTGCTTAGACTTTGGAGGGAAAATTGAAGTGTAACCTTAAAGACTACAGAAAAACTGACTTTTACAAGTAGACATTTAGTTCCTTGTGAAATCTCATGATTGTTCTGTAGTTCTGTCTCCATGCTTGTTTTTCTGTGTTTATCTTGTCCACTCCTACTTCCCATGAGGGGAGTCATTTTATCTTCCCTATTACTCCCAGAATCTGCTGTTGATTGACATTGACTGTCATGTGTGAATAGCAGACATGCCAATGAATATCTGTTGAGTGAATGAAAAATTATTACTATTTCAGTACTGTGCCCACAGTTACTGACACAGATTTCTGTTCTTTTCTTCCAATAAATGTAGGTGATTACTGGCCACTGAGCAATAACCTGAATTGAACCATCTACTTCTCTTGTAAGCAATATGGTTCCTCCCACTGTATGTATAGACACTGATTTTAGTTACGGCTGGTTTTTATTAAGTGATGTCAATTAGGCTGACATGATTATCACTTAGTAAGCCCCTATGGTCACATTCATTGGAGATAAGCTTCTAACATGTTACTTAGAATATTGTTCTAGAAATTCTGTAAGTAATTACATTTTCAAAATGCTGCTGGCTAAAAAACCTCTCCCCTACTCCCCCCCCCCCCATACTGGAGATTGAGTCCAGGGCCTTCAAACTGAGCTACATCTTTGTCCAGCTCATTTTTTGTTTCAAGACAGGATTTCACTAAGTTGCCTAGGCTGCCCTTGAACTTGTGATCTTGCCTCAGCCTTCCAGAGTGCTGGGATTACAGGCATGTACCACTGTACCCATTCTATCTTTTTTTTTTTTGTATGAAGCTTAGAAAGTTTCTGAAATTTTAGAAAGGTAAATTATACTTTAGCCTCACCTAGCCTTCTATTTTATGTCCAGGTGTTACGATTTGTATCTAGATGTGCCCCCAGAGCCTCATGTAGCCAAAGGTGGGAGTTTTGGAAGGTGATTGGATCATTGGAACCATGATACTCATCAATGGATTAGTTTACTGATAAGTTTATAGTTAAATGTGATGTTGGGAGGTAAAGCTTTGTCAAAGGCAGTGACGCTCTGGGGGTGTGGCCTGGAAAGGTATAGTTCCCTCCCTCCTTTCTCTCTGCTTCCTGCCTGACATCCCTGAGATAGGAGATTAGGGATAGGGCAGAACCTGTCAAAGAGGAGTAATCTTTCAGTCGTGAAGATCCAGGGCACATGCACAGAACCTAGGATCCAAAATGACTGCAGTTCCTGAGCACTGTACTTGGAACCAATCAGAAAATGCTATTTTCAAGTGAGTCTTCGATAAGACAGTTTAAATATGATGCCAGGCCAAGTGAGGTTTTGATAGGACAGCTGTCTCAATGCCTTTTTTTTTTTTGGTACCAGGGATCGAACTCAGGAACTTGTGCTTGCTCGGCAGGCGCCTGAACCACTGAGCTAAATCCTCGGCCCCTCAATGCCTTATTTACATGAGAAAGAAGCCAATCTAGAATACAAAAAAAAAAAAACTCCTTTCATTATCCTCCTGGCCAAGGTAATGAATGAACACATTGCCCTACACTCACTCTGCATAGTGTACTTTCCACTTTCAATAAATGTACATTCCCACTACCTTTTCTGTGTGTCTTATCCAATTCTTTGTTTCGGACCCCAAGAAACTGGAAAGAATTTCCCAGGACCCATCATTCTGGTAACATTTCTTGATGAGCAAGCTAAGAGGCAAGACCCCTTTTTGGGGGAAAGTTTACTTTTCTTTTTTCCCTTCTCTTTCCCATTTTTGGTTACTGATTGTAGGCATGAGTCAAGGAGTCAAGACAGGTAAGAGTCCCCATGATGTCTGCTGCTAACCCAGTCACAGAACAGGCCATTTTAGACTCCACTGGGTACAAAAAACCTTCTACATACCATGCAGATTCCATGTACATATGACTTAAAGTTTAATGTGTCTCTTTTGCTCCTCTTTTGTCCTTCCTAATACTTTATTCAGCTTTCTCATTCTTTGGGGGACAATAGCTATCAGTAACTTGGTCTCCTGCTTGCATAGTCACATACCCTAGCCTGCCCTTTTTTTGTGCTCATCACAAGCCAAATCTCATTTTGCTTTTCCCCTAAATGGCCTTTTATTTATCTCTGGCTATTGTTAATGAGTCACCTGCTTTAGGGCCTCATTGTCTAAAACCTCAGGAACCATCCCACTTCACCTTTCTGCCATATTTCCCATCTGTTCTCATGAACACCAGAAAATCTTTTATCACTTATACATAAGAGATAAGTGGTCTCCACTTTGGGGAAACATATGGGCCTCCTTGGGGAACTTATGGTCCTCCCACCCTCTTTCCTTCTAAAGCTGGATAAATTCCCTCCTTGTTCCTCTTAACAAATTTAGGCAACTTAGAAACGTGTGCCTGAGGGCCTGAATAGAAAATGAATGTCAACCCACACTGCTATGAGTATGAGGAAATAGAGCCAGAGTATTTTAGTTAATAGATAATAGGCCCTATCTTTGTAGTTGGAACTTTTGAACTTGAACTTTTCTTAAATGCCAAGGAATAGGCTTCTACCTCTACTGCCTTAAAAGATAATTACCAAAGTGTTTTATGATTGTCATAAATGGGAGGGACACTCTCAAGTAGTTAGATGGAGCCAGTAGGGGGCTTCACTTGTCATTAAGGAGTCATAGTGGCACTGGTGCCACTCACTTCACCAGAGATGTCTGGTAGCTCAATTTGAGTTTCATAGAAGATACTCCAGAGCTCAACAAGTCTCCATTTTTCTGCAGGAATGCCTTCAGAAGGACCCAGACCTAGTTATTTTGTCTCCATGGGCTCCACGAAGCATAATAGGAAATACACTTCCATCCCACCAACCTCACCATTAGGCCTCACCATTAACCTAGGAAATGGTGTGAAATGGGTAAAGAATGTTAGTCTATATTACAGTACTAGTCTTCAGTTAGATATTTTCTGCAAAAGACAAGGAAACTGGCCTGAAATCCCTCACATTTAGGCTTTTATGCCTTATCAGAAACTGTACCTCTCCAAAGGCCCAAGAGATATGGTATGTAAGCCCCTGAAGAGGAGATTGATGATCCTATCTTCAGACTCCCCCAACTGTGTCTCGGGTATATAGGTCTCTCTTACCTGTTGAGTTAAAGAAACAACACTGGAAGGACTCATTGACTCTTCCTTATAAGCTTTAGGCAGGTAAGTCAGTCCCATCCTCTCCAAGAGACTCAGAAACTCCATCAGTGGCTACTCCCCAGAGAGACCCACTTCTTCACAGCCCCTTTCTTATGCACCTCAGACAGTTCTAAGCCCCACAGGTCATACTCAAATGGAATTTCTTGCTTTTCCAATTCACAACTCATCCTGCTTGCCCCTAAGAAAGGTCTCAAGAGTACTTGAGTTTAGGTTCTTTTTTAGTGGCAGATATCCAACAATGCAAAGAATGGTTAAATTGATTTTCAGAGGATGCTATTAGGTTTACAGATGGATTTCAGACTTTAACCCTTGCTTTTGACCTGTCATGGTGAGATGTCCAATTTGTCTTGGCTATTTGCTCTCCCTTAGATGAAAAATATAGAATCCTGGAAGAAGCTAGGAGATAATACAGATGAACAATATGCTGCAGCAAGAGTAGGGAATCATCCCAGAAGTTACTGTCCCTCCGACAGAACCAGACTGGGACTATAGTCCTGGACTAAAACTGAAGTCTTAAATGATGACTGTTCTTATGGAAGTAAACAGATACATTAAGAAACCTGCTAAATATGAAAAGGTGAGAGAGGTTACACAGGGCAAAGAAAAATTCAGATGTCTTTCATTACCAATTAGATGAAGCTTTCTATAAATATACTTAAAACTTAGATCCAACATCCGAGGAGAGAGAGCATTTCTTTAGTCAGCCAAGATACTAGATGCAAATTACAAAAATTTAAGATGGGCCCCAAGACACGAATCAAGGAAAGAGTTGTTGTTTTATATGCAAGGAAATTGGGCACTGGGCATATGTTTCTGTTATAGGCCATTGCCTAGACGCTGCTCCCTGTGTCAGGTGGCTGACGTGACTGATTCATGGCACCAGAGGATTGATTGTCCCCATTCCCAGAAAGGGGCTAGACAACCCAAAACCTCCCATTCTGGTTAAGAGGACTGAAGGAGTCTGGGGGAAACTGCAATATACCTATCCACAGACATTTTCATCTCTTGTAAGGAACACTAGGTGACCCTGGATGTTATGGGTAAGTAAATTAAATTTCTTATAAATTAAAAACTGGCCTACTCTGTTTCAAATTCCTTCCTTGGAAAATTTATCTCTAGGTCTCCAGACATAATTGAAGTGGAGGGGCATCTGACTCAGAAATTCTATATTCCTTGTTGTGTCTTACATCTAGATGTCCTCCCAAAGCCTCCTCCACTCATAGGTGGGAGCTCATGGGTGTGTGATACTGGATTAGGGGTACAATAATTGGTCCAGTGACTGGTTTGGCATGGAAAATGTGGATAAGCCCCATGCTGGGTGTGAGTAATACTAACCAATAGGTTTGTAGCCTGGATGGACTATGAAGGGGAAGAAGGAAAGCAGGCCCACTGCTTCTTGCTGCTTTTGTTTGCCCAGCCAAGGACTATTTCTCCATTGCCATATTTCTCCTTCCATGCCTCCCTGCCTTGGAGCCAGCTGACTGTAGACTGAATCCTCTACAAACTATGAGCTAAAACCTTTCCTCCTTTAACTTGTGGGTGTTGGATATTTTCATTGCCATGTCCCAACAATGAGAAAGTAACAAAAACACTCCTGCTTTGACATGTCAATTCAAAAGTCAGATGTTCAACCATGAAGTTTTAATTGTCCCACAGCATTGTATTCCCTTACTAGGAAAAGATTTAGTAGTAAAATTGAGGGCAGTTCTTCAATTCTGGCAACGGCTTTAGGGATAAAGTAGCATCTGAAAAGATAAAAGAGCCAACCAGACCCTCAAACAAACTGGCAAAAGTTGCCAGAAAAATTCTGAGTCTTGGGAGTGATGATTGCCAAGTCTCTTCATGAGGAGTTGAAACACCCCCAAAACTGGGATAAATATGAGCTCATTTGAGATGCTAGATGGGAGGCCTTTTCTATTTTCTGATATAATATTGGGCTCAGAAGCTGTAAGATACAGTATTTTATTAATCTGGGCCAAGTAAAACAAGCTATCCAACTATATCAAAAAAAGTCTTGCCAGCCTCTGGCCTGGGGGTATCACCTTGTATCCATCCTGGAGACCAAGTGCTCATTAAAACTTGGAAAAAATTTCTACAGACCAATTAAAGCCAAAATGGAAGGGCCTTTTTCAGTGATCCTCACCACACCCACTTCAGTAAAGATGGCAGGAATAGATGTATAGATTCACCTTTCTAGGATAAAGTCAGCCTCACCTAAACTATATGAGGCAAAGGACCAACTAAAAGAAGAAAACTACTACTGTGAACCTCTGAAAGACCTGAGGCTCTTTTTCAAAAAGCAAGACTCTAGTACTGCTCCAGGGGCAGATAAGTAGAATCATTAATAGTCCCTGATCCACCACATTTTAAATGGGCATCTGTACTGGGGCTCCTGCTTTTAACACAATTCATAATGTGGGTAATCTTGCTAGGGGTGTGGTTCTAAGGCTCTTGAAAGTTTATCTAATATCCCTCTTCATCATGCTTTCCTCTCCACAGGAAGCATAGAAGTAAAACTCCTTAGAAAACTTCTCCCAGATAATAGCATGGAAAAATAATGTCTCTAATTGCTAGATCTGTCATAGTCCATCTTTTAAAACAGACCAGAAAATATTCTGCTCCCTGCCTCATCAACCTAACAAAACCTAAATTGTCTTCATTCAAGGCTTCAAAAGATCCAACTTCAGATAATAGTGTAGACTATAGCTCATGATTCTTCTGACAAATTCACCAAGCTTTCTCTCAATGAGCAGAGAACTCAACAAGTCTCAATATATAGGAATTTTCTCATTGTCTTCTCAGAGGGTCTTTCCAGCTCAGCTGGTAAGCCTCAACATCCGTAGGTAGTCAGAAAGCAGATAATCCCCAGTAGGTAGGGCCTACAAGTCCTTTCAGCAGAAATCAGCTATATAAAGAAAGAGACCTCCACTCCCTCAGCATCCCATGAAGAATTATGGGGATTATGTCTCTCAGGGGAAATGAGGTAGGAGATTAGGGCTGGGGCAAATGGATAAAAAAAACTGAGTGTAACCTGTTAGAGTCACAGAGATCCTTGAAATTCACAGAACACAGAAATCAGAATGACCTGGCAGTTCCTGAACACTGTACTTGGGCACAATGAAAAAAGTGCTATTTTCATTTCTTCATTTGTATCTGGTATAAAACCAAGTGAGTCTTCAATAGGACTGCTTAAATTTGGCACCAGGTCAAGTGAGTTTTTGATAGGATAACCTTCCCAGTGCCTTTTTTACACGAAAGAGAAGCCAATCTAGGATTTCCAGATACAAAAACCTCATTCCATTATCCTCATGGCCATAGTGAATCTGTTCACTGGTCTGCTCTCTGCAGAGCATACTTCTTTTCCACCTTCAATAAATGTACACCCCCTTTACCTTTTCTCAGGGTCTTGTCCAGTTCTTTGTTCAGGACTCCAAAAACCTGAAAAGAATTTCTTCAGGACTCATCATTCTGGTAACAATCCCATGAGAAATTCTCCTCTGTCATGCACCTCTACCATGAGGCCCTGCCATAGAACAAACCAACTATGGTTTTTTGGGTTTTTTTGGTACCAGGGATCGAACTCTGGTCCTTACACCTGCAAAGCAGGTGGCGATAACAAACCAACTATGGATTGAAACCTCTACAACTGTGAACCAAAATAAACCTTTCCTTCTTTAAGTTGTGAGTGTTAGGTATTGTGTCTCAGAGATAAGAAAGTAAGACAGATTTTGGTAGTGAGAGCAGGGTCATTGCTGTGTTACTACCTGACCATGTGGTTCAGAGGCCTTTGGAACTGGCTTCAGGAAGAATTTGGAAAGATTTAGAGATGCCAGCTGGAGAAGCAGCCATAGAATGCTATAAGCTGAGCTTGATGGGAGAGAGTGATTGGAGCTCAGAAGACCAGAATGCTGATTAAAAAGAAAAGACCAAGTTCAGGATATTTAGGTTGGGAACAAGGACTGCATTGGTAGTTATTTTCTAGGCCATGAGTGCTATGCTTTGGTGGAAAATTTGTTCACATTTTACTGAGACTTTGCAGAAGACTGAGTTTTAAGGGCAGTGAGCTAATAAATCTGGCAGAAAAAATTTCAAGGCAACCAAACATTCAGGCTGAGGCTTGGATAATGTTGGGGGTTTTAGCCAGCTCTACATTGGGAATCGAGAGGAAACAACACAGCACAATGATTTTAAAAGTTCTGAATTTGGACAGAAAAGAATCTCCAGTAGAGGGCCAGGAATTTAGCTCAGTGGTTTCGCCTCCTGCTGCGCAAGCGCAAGGACCCAAGTTTGATCCCCGGTCCCAAAATAAAAAAAAAAAAAAGAACTTCCAGTAAAGATGGAGCAGAGGAGAGCTTGGTTGCTGCAAAGATGAGCATTAAAAAGAAGCCAAGTAATTTGGGGGTCAGACAATAAGAAAAATGCCTTTAAGGAACATGAGGAACCATCAATACTGTACCCTTTATAGTCCCAAAATATGGAAAGGTGGGCCAGGGATTTAGCTCAGTGGTTTTGCCGCCTGCTGCACAAGCGCAAGGACCCGAGTTCGATCCCTGTACCAAAAAAAAAAAAAAAAAAAAAAATGCAAAGGTGAAAAACCTTCCTTTGACAAGAGGAAATTGATTTCTCAGGATCCAGTTTATAGTGCTCAGCCATTGAGGCACTTGGATGCCTCTGCAACCACCAGCAAATGCAAAAAGGCTCAGCTACTGCTCCAGCTGGTCATAGACCTTGACATCGTCCACATGGTGCTGGTTTTAGACACATGTCAAATGCTCAAATTGTCAGCTCAGCGAAGCTTACACTCAGATTTTAGAAGAATCTCTGGGAGGCCAGACAGTGTGCACCTGAGGAGACAGTGTGTGAAGCTGTGAGAGTGAAGCTGAAAGCGCAGTGGAGATCCCAGGATGTTGAAAAAGTCAGAAATATAGAACATCTGAGGAAAGCATCAAGGAGTGAGTGAAGCCAACCCAAGAGAACTCCCATGAGGGCTACAGCCACCAACGGCTGAATGAGTAGGGCCATCCGAACCCTTTGGAGTTCATATCTCACCACAATTTGCCCAGGGGTCTGGAAATGGAATGGTTGGCTTTAAAGTTTGCTATGTTGGACTCAGTTTTGCTTTAGTACCATTCCTCTATCCCACTATTTCTCCCTTTTGGACTGGGAAGGTTTTCCCTGTACCGTTTCATGTTGGAAGTGTTTAACTTTGTTTACATTTTTACAGTGACTCACAGCTGACAGTTTGCCTTAAATCTCAAAGGAGAATTTGGATTTGGACTTTTTAGCAATGCTGAAACTGTTAGCAGTTTAGCAACTCTTAGAGACTGACTAAATGCATTTTGTACAAAAGGATGGGCATGAGTCTTTTGTGGGCTAGGGGTGGAATGTTATCATTTATATCTAGATGTCCCTTCAAAGCCTCATGTGCCCATACATGGGGCTTTTGGAGGTGATTGGATCATAGGGACATGAAACTTATCAGTGGTTTAGTCTATTGATGGGTTTGTAGCCAAACGTGGTGTTGGGAGGTGAAGCCTGGCAAAAGGAGGTGGGTCACTGGAAGTGTGGTCTGAAAGGGTATATCCTTCCTCATTGATCTCTCTCCCCTCCCCCTCTCCTGCCTGCTAGGCCATGAGATATTTCTCCTTTGCTTAGAGCCTGTGCTTCCCTGCCTTTGAGCCAGCTGCCTATGGCCTGAAACCTCTATGAACAGTCAATCAAATAAACCATTCCTACTTTAGGTAATGGGTGTCAGGTATTGTGTTTTAGCAATGAGAAACTTAAGACACCTGGTGAATTTGGTTTTAAGTGAGCACTGAGAAAAATCTTGAATCTAAGAATGTCACTTAATGTTAATATCATAAAGTTGGGAATATATTGGGAAAGGAGATTGATGGAAAGGAGAATCAGCATAAGGAAATACCTTTGACCTACCCTTGGCAAGGGGAGATAGAAGGCTCCATAATTCAGTTTACTTGTCCTTTTTCACCAACATCTGAAGAAGGATTCTGAATTAAACTAGTTTCAAGAGAATCATTCAAGCACACAGCAAACCAGCTCCCATGAATGAAGTGTGAGCGAAATGGAGGACTCATCCTCCACTGGACAGTCGCCTTCAGCTGCCACCTAGACTCCAGCGGAATTGACCTCCCTGGAGCAGCTGGGCAAAGAGGAGATTAGAAAGGCAGTGGAAGCTTTGTTGACACATTCTAAGTCCAGGGAGAACAAAAATGGATTGCTTTTGAATGAAAATGAAAATTTCTTTTTAATGGTGATATTATGGAAAATTCCAGGAAAAGAACTGAGAGTCAGATTGTCCTTGCCTCATAATATTCGATCAGATTTGTCAGAAATCTGTTTATTTACCAAGGATGAACTCCAGTCAACTGAACAGACAGAACGCTTCTATAAAAAGCTTTTGAATAAGCATGGAATTAAAACAATCTCTCAGATTACTCCTTTCCAAATTTTAAAAACAGAATATAAAGCCTATGAAGCCAAGCTCCACCTCCTAAATAGTTTTGATGCCTTTCTTACTGATGAAAGAATTAGGCAGCTTTTGCCCTTGCACATAGGAAGACACTTCTATCAAAGGAAGAAAGTTCCAACACCTATAAACCTTCAGGCCAATAATTTATCAAAAGAGATAACAGCTCTCTAGCTGGGACTGTCTTAAACATCTCCAAAAGTGGTTCTTGCACTGCTATACACCTGGTCACACTGGAATGCAAGCTCAACACATCACTGAAAACATTTGCTGTGGTGGAAAGTTTTTCAGAAAAATTGCCAAAGAAGTGGAAAACTGTGAAACTCCTGTTCGTGAAAACTGGGAAGTCAGTTTCCCTTCCCATCTTTTCCTCATTTATCTCTTATCAGAATGAAACCAACAAAATCTCCATCAGTGAACTGAGGGAAAAGGAAGCTAAGAGGAAAAAAAGAGAGGAAAATTATTGTGAAAAACAGAAGTTGAAGAGGGGAAAATAAAGTTAAAGGAAAAAGCTAAGAAGGCTGCGTCAGTCCTAACTAAAGGTGGCGTAGCATCTCAAACCAAAGGTGGTTCTGTGAAGAGCCGTGGGTCCCGGAAGAAAAAGATTGACAAAGTAAAAACCCAAGTTAAAGTGAAAAATGAGTCTGACAATGAAATTCCACAACTGGTACCAATAAGTAAGACTCCAATAAAAAGAAATGTTGAGGTGCAAAAACATGTCACAGAGAAAAAGTCTCCAAAAAAGAATCCTGGTCCCAACACACCTAAGGGCAAAAAGAGAAAGGCCCTGCCAGCTCCTGAGACCCCAGCTGGAGGTCCAGGAAAGAAGCCAAAAATGGGACAAAAGAACAAACAAAGAAAATCCTCACCAGGGAAGAAAGATCTGAGACAGACTCCAAAAAAGCCAGAGGCCAAGCTCTTCGCTACTGCTAATAAATCTACAAGGGAAGCTCCCCACACCCTAAACAATTGCCAAAAAAAATCCAAAGTGCCTCAGTCAACCTAAAATCAGTGGCTCAACCAGAAGGAAACAGAAGAGTTACCTGACGGTTGTTGGAAAATCCTTGGGTCTTGGGCTGGAGATGTACCTCATGGTAGAGGGCTTTCCCAGCATGCATAAGTCTCTGGCCTCAGTTTTCCATACCATTAAAAATAAATGAGTAAAATAAAACACTTGGGTCCTGATCCACCATTGCAGACTTCTTCAAAACTGAAGCCTGGCACTGGGGATTTAGCTCTGTGGTTCCGCCGCCTGCCTCGCAAGTGCAAGGTCCTGAGTTTGATCCCGGGTACCAAAAACAAAACAAAACATGAGGCCTGGTTTAAATATTTTTAAAACTTTCACAGGTAACTCCTGACAAGTATCTGGTTATAAGAAAGATTGGTTAAAATGTATTTTTAAATTGCTCTTCTGTTTAATTAGTTTTTTAAAATTCATTTATTGGTATATTTTAGGTATACAACACATTTACATTTCTCATTGGGAATTATACCTTTACATGATGCATCTTGGTTCTTATTTTTTCCCCATTCCTAGCCCACCCTTCACCTGCTACACCCTTCCCTATTTACAAAGACTTTGTTTCCATTTTGTCCATTTCTCATAATTTTTCTTTTCCCTTCTTTCTGTTCCCCTG
The DNA here is from genome assembly GCF_000247695.1 of Heterocephalus glaber. The sequence continues at coordinate 14,312,260 of NW_004624789.1, read as the reverse complement.
CCCCTCCCACTTCCCCTACCCCTTTGGACCTTTTCTGCCTATTTTGCATTATCAATTATTCATTCTAATCATTGGTACATTTTAGGTATACAGTACAATGACATTCATCATTGGAAATTTGCACCTTTACATAATCTCTCTTGGTTCTTATTTTTCCCCCTTCCCCTG
>NW_004624789.1:14272113-14282359 GCF_000247695.1 Heterocephalus glaber | reverse complement strand
GCTAGGAATGGGGAAAAAATAAGAACCAAGATGCATTATGTAAAGGTACAATTCCCAATGAGAAATGTAATTGTGTTGTATACTTAAAATGTACCAATAAAAGAATTTAACAACAACAACAAAAAAAAAACCAAGAAGAAGGGTAGCACACATTTGATACTCAGTTGCTATGTATTTTCTTTCCCCTAGGGGGAAACACCATTGTTATGTATGCTGAAAAATTTCTAAATTATTTTGCATTTAAATGCTTTCATTTAAATGTATTAGAGTGAAATAGGAACAAAAATTCCACAGGGGAAGGGAAAGTGGAAGGGGTAGGGGAAAGGAAAGAAGGGAAAGGAACAAATATGAGAAAAGCAAAACATGGAAACAAAGTCTTTGTAAATGGGGAGGGATGAAGGGGTTGAAGGAGGGCAGGGGAATGGGGAAAAAATAAGAACCAAGATATATTATGTTAAGATAATCATTCCCAATAATGAATGTCTGCACATTGTATACCTAAAATGTACCGATAAAATTAATGAATGAAAAATAAATAAATTACTGTATTAGAAATTGCATATCTAATCTGAATGACCTAGGAGGAAACTGAGATGATCTTCAAGTCTCTGTAATGAATTAAAAAATGAAGAGGTATGCTTGCCTGTAACAGATATAATAGATCCAACCCGAAATAAAGTGATGAAAATAAGCAAAGTTTATCTTTAGGACTTCTATCTAACCTCTTTTTCCTTTCATTTGTGACTGGAAGACAGTCCTCTAGCCAGTCCCACCTCACAACCCCATACAGAGAAAAAATGAGGGCCCTTGGGTAAGAATTTAATCAAATCCTTCTGAAAACTACTTTCAAATCTCTAGAAGTCTCTTTGGTGACTAAGCAAGTGGATGGCAAATTTTTTCAAAGAAAACGATGAACCTATTTCCTATCAGGAAGCCTTGAGAAACAAAGTTTAAAAAGAATGAAAGATTAAAAAAAAAAGGACAATCCAATTATACAGGATAAAGGTAGATTTGCTAAAGATTAAACAATTAGACAAATATGAGTCTGGAACTATGTAGATTTTGAAGATATAAGTTATGAGAATTAATATTTGTAGGAGAGAGAGAGAGAGCCAGAAAGAACATCAATTTGGGTACTGACCTCCATCAGGAGGTGTCCACTAGGAGTGGATCCTCACTCCCTCTATCCTTTGCCTAGGCTTCACCTTTCAACTTCACATTTAGCTATAAATCCTTCAGTGAACTAATCCACTAATGAGTATCATGGCCCATGACCCAATTACCTCCCCAAATCTCCACCTATGAGTGCATGAGACTTTGGGGGGACATCTAGATGTAAACCATAACAGCTGTCATAGAACAAATGCAGCATGACTATCTTTCTCGAAGTAGTGCAAAGTGTCTCTGAGTTGAGTCAGTGAGAGTGTGGCCTGGAAAGCTTTAACTCTGTCCCTCCTCTCTTAATCACTCTCTCTGCTTTCTGCTGCCATACCAGAAGCCTTTTCTCTACTGCCATACCCTTCTGCTGTGGCCCCTGCCTTGGGGCCAATGGTGTATGGACAAAAGCCTCTCACAAACTGAGAGCCAAAATAAACCTTTCCTCCATTAAGTTGTGGGTGTTGGGCATTGTGTTTTAGCAATGAGGAAAGTAGCTAAGACAACATACCATTTCTTTATTTTGAATTGAATACCTCAAGCTTTGAGAAATAGAATGTTGAGAAAGGCTATGGATCCTACAGTGAGATTAACTGTTGCAGTTACGGAATGAGGTTTCTAGTGATCAGACTGGAAATTCATAGAATGGATGTTGATCTGAAAAACATCCAAGGACCTGAGGTCTAGAGAGCATCATAAGTGAACCTCAGATTCAGTGTTTAACACTTTGACAATTTTGCCATGGTCCAAGGGAAAAAACAATTTTAATGTATATAAAATATGCATGAGAAATTTATCTCCAGTATGTCATAATTTCCCATAATTAACATCTACCTTTTCCCTTCAGTAAAGTTTGAAAGAGCTTCTGTGGTAGTGACACAGAGAGATTTGGGGTTCAGAACATTAAGGAAGCTTAATTTAACCTATCCTGTACTCGCCCCTACACAGTGCCATGCAGAGATAGTAGTAGGTCAGAGAAGGGGTCTGGGCTTTCAAGGAGGACCAGCAGAGCTGTCAACAGGGGAGCAGAGCACAGGATCTTGAGGAGCAACTACTGGGAGGGTAATTCAGGTAAAATGAAACCAATTCCTCCTCAATACATCCTGAGGAAATGTGACCCTTGATGGTGTGTGTGTAGGGTGGAAGTTTGGTGCCAGAGCCCTGATACAAAGTGACAATGGACCGGGGATTTAGCTCAGTGGTTCCCCCGCCTGCCTTGCAACCACAGTCCTGAGTTCAATCCCCAGTACCAAAAAAGTAAATAAATAAATAAATAAATAAATAAATAAATAAATAAAGTGACAACCAAGTTCCACACCCTTTCCTGCCTTCCCAGCTTCTTTTACTATTAGTCACCTATTATCTTCTCCAGGAACTAACACTGTATCCATTAAAGGCTCTGCTCTTCATTTTGTATAGCTCAGTGTGAAGAAATTTGTCAGTTGGGTTCTTTCTCATGAAGGTTGTTTTTATAGAACTAGGTTTAGCCCTATGACTAGGCTAAGATAGGAAATTAATTAATAATGCAGTTCAAAGTGAATTACCTCCCCCATGAGATATTTGCATCTTATCTCTAATTGTGGAAATAGCAATTTAAAACTTTAAAAGATATTTAACTATAAATAAACACACACACACACAAAAGAGAATTTGGGAGTGTAAAATCTGGCCAGATAGTCAGCTCCCTGGTTTATATTTGGCATAGTCAGCTAAGTCCCCTTGGCACCACAGCTCTATCTGCATGTGCTTGTATATTTCCCACAGTATGTTTTTTCATTTGAGTTGATTTGAGACTAAAGTGGAATCTGGGGATAAGAATAGGTGGATTTTTTTAAAAATGAAGGATAAATCAAAGAGTAGTTGCTGTTTGGTAGAAGAAATACACATGAAGACTTTGAGCCTCAGATCAGCTCAGCTTTTTTCTCTCTTTCCCCACCTAAATGCAAACAGCAGCACAACTCACAATAGTTGAATCATAGAAATGGCCCATATGCCTATCAGCAGATGAATGAATAAAGAAAATGTTGTATATATACATAATGGAGTACTACTTGGCCATACAGAAACCATACTTGAGACCATACTACTAAATGAAATAAATCAGACACAAGTTAAATATTGCATGGTTTCTCCAATGTGAAAGACTCAAAATATAAAAATTTGAAAACCAAAATAAAAGGGACATAATAGGAAACAGGAAGGTAGAGTCTGTGGAAATAAGAAGAGGATCTGAGGAAAAAGAAAGAGGGGAGTGGGGGGGGAACAAGATCAAGATGTGATATCTATGCATACCAATTCCCCAAGATGGATGTAAGTATTATATATTAAACATATACTAATAAAACATTTTTTAAAAATGTGAACACCATATGGTCAGGTACTTCCATCACTAAAAATTATTTATGCTGGTGTCATAGGAAGAATTTGTTATGTGTGATAAATCACCATGAAATATTCATTATAAACATATATTTGTAGAATCAATTCATCCAAATGAGACATGGATATTCTTCAAATTATTAAATGCTTTCATGCTGCTCGACCCCTCATAGTAACTCCAGAGCTGGGGTACTATGTTATTTCTTTTTTTCTAGATGAAGGAACTAAGATATAGGATTGCTACAAATCATAACTGTGTCATATGGTTTTCAGACTTAATGAGAGAAGGTAAATTTAAGAAAATTCAGATTTATAAAGCTAGAAGATGATTGCTTGCTTTTCAGAAGGCTTTATCATGGGCAGTTTCCATATAACCACTTTGAGTATATGTGTTTTTTGAGAATTTGAAATGCCCACCACCAAGTATGACAATTCAGAAATGTTAATTGGAGTCAAAATCACTGAATAGCTGTACTGTTCTGTCAAAGAAAAGGCATTTTTTAAAAATAAACTCACATTTCTTCTTGTCGATAGTCTAATTCCCACTGTGAATCATTCCCATTCTGAGAATAAACAATTCCCACTGTGACACCCACTATTATAGCTGGGACTCCTATGTGATAAAGAGAAGTACAGAATTAATAATTTATCCAGGACTGAGATTAATTATAAAAGGCTGCAAATGAATTATACATCTGACCCTTTTCAGGATGTATTGTTCTTTCCATTGTGACAACAGACTAACAGGTCTACTGATGTAGGTCAACAGAAAACATAATATTTTCCTGTTTTCTTTTCCTTTTTTAGTATTGGATCTACATACCAGCCCTATATTATTTCTGATTTCTTTGTAATTCTTGCCACAGTTTTCATAAATGTCTTATTTCTTCTTTCACTTGAAGTTTAAATTTTGATTTCATTTTGTTGGAAACCAATAAAAGTATCAGATAATTCTTTAAGAATCATTATGATTTTCTTTTTGAAAACCTTTAAAGTTGGTAGGAATTTAATTATTTATGGTCCAAGTCTTAAGTAAGTAAATAAGGAGATGTTTTAAAAGTTAGCATCTTTGTTTGTTTGTTTTGAGACAGGGCCTTGCTATGTAGTTCAGGCTGGTCTTGAACTCACTCTATATCCCAGGCAGGCCTTGAACTTGTGGCAATCCTCCTGCCTCAGCTTCCTTTGTGCAGGGATTATAGGCATGCATCACCACAGCCAGCATTAAAAATTAACATCTTTAACTTAGCTTATGATGTATCTAACATACCTTTTCTTATCTGCCTCCTTCACTGGAGTTTAAGCTACTAAACAAAAAGTATTCTTAGAGATTTCTCTGTTTCCTACTTCCCTACCTCAAGATCTTGAATTGTTAGGCTTTATTCTATACTTTCTTTTATTATTATCAATCTTTGCATCAAGATACATAGCAATGATAGCAAGTTTCTTTTTAAAGCTTAGTATTAAATATTAAATATCTTTCCCCATTTTAATTTTACATTACTCTGCCAAGGGAAAACAAAATTAAAACTCAAGTTATCTGAAGCCTGGACACACTTCCATGATTAGCCAGGCTATGTAAAAGTTGGTGGCTTTATTCTTCCTGCTGTGTAAAGCATATCTAGGCCCTAGAAAGATGGAGCCAAGTTATAATTGTTTTTGAAAACTGTGCTACAAAAATAGATGGGCTGTTATAAGCCTGGTTACAAAGTAAGGATGGGGGCAAGGGAGGGACATTTTTCTTTCAGATAAAAAAATTTCTGAAGTGTCCCAGTCCATAATTTTTCCCAAAATGGCTGGAGGAGGGGGTAAAATCTCAACATGAGCTCAAAGTATAGTCTCTGGAGGGACCAGTAAGTAGTTGCTTTGGCGAGGAGGATGATTGTGGGGCAGAGCGATGACTACGTTGGCTCTCTGCACCCTCCCCAACTGGGCAATGGAAATGGAAAGTCTACTGCCCAGTGGCTGTCAAAGTGAGCTGATGCTTGATTGGTACTGAATTCTCTAAGAGGTTTCTAGAAACAGACAGCTCAGAGTCTTCCTTTCACTTCTTCTTTAAAGAAGTTGTCTTTAAAAGCACTTGGGAAGTTGCTCCTCCACCATATGAGTGAAAAGGCTCAGAGCAGGGAGTCATCAGTACATCAGCCCTTTAAGCCATAATGGAATTCCTGCAGGCTGGAGACCTCAAAGAAGTGGACAAAGACTGCTGCCACCACCAGAACATGGAAAATCTGATGAGACTGGAATCATATGTCAAATTTTCTGGGAAAGAAGCACTCAGGAATACAAGCAGCATAAAGGCCAGTGCCGGTGATGTACATCACAGCCATGAGGAAGAACCAGCCCATCTGGCTCACTGTGGTGGCCTTGACAAAGCCCTCAGCAATAGTAAAGTGCATAGTGGGCACAACTCCACTCAAGCCAAGTCCCAGGAACACTTCTGCTCTTGTCTGCCAGTGCATAGGAGTGGCAAACTGGTCCCACTGCTACACTGCTACAATGATGGCAGAAATGCCCAGTACACAGACTATAGAGAGGTAGATGAGCTGAGGCTATGGGGAGCAGTAGAAGGAAAATAGAGCCAGGGGACAAAGCTCCCCATGATCAGTAGAGCAGTCCCTGAATAGTCCAGTTTGGAAAAAGTCCAAGAGACTTTCTCTGGATGACAATAGATGGTGTAAAAGAGCCAGGAGAAGCTGAGGCAGAGCACTGCACCCAAAAAGGGCATCCCAAAAACCATCTTCTCCTGTAGAGGGGCCATGAAGTACATATTTGGTTGGAGCATGGTCAGGATTCCCAAAAAGAGAAAGAGCACAAAACCAAGTAGATGGGTCCAGATGTTGCCAGTTTCTGTATGGATTCGGAAGATGCTCTTGAAGCAAGCCCAGAAGGAAGGCATGGGTGGTCAGTGGCCATGTAACAAGTAGTCATTGTCCTTCAGCCAGTTAGGGAGCATGTCATATGGGATGACCCTCCAACGGCCCTCCCAGCCCTTATACAGGAACTCCTCCATCTTCTCCATGGCATGGTGGGCCTGCAGGGGGAGTGGCAGCACCCACACCTCCTCCTCTTCCTGGGGCAATGAGCATGTTTGCTCATCTTCAACTTTGATTGGGTTGGTGATTACCCGCTTGCCTTTCTCTTCTAGCAGAAGTCCCAGTTCAGCCAGTTCCACTGTGTCAGTTTCCCTGTTGCTGGCAGGAGTTCCAGTGCCCTGTGCTGCCACGGATCCTTTGTGGGAAGACATCTGGCTGGTACCTCAATACCTTGCAGCTTCAGCTTGGGGATAGGTTGGGGTCTCTCAGCCCCAAGGGGCAGAGATCTCCCTGTGATGGCAGACAGGCCAGGTGGGCAGGCAGTCCTGGGGGCCGTGGTTTCCCTCTCTACATCCCACAGCACTGGCTGCGGCCTGCGGCCCATCAGTCGAGCAGCCTCCCCATGCTGGAAGGGGCTTGTGACCGTCTGCCATTACTCTGTGGCCTGTCACCTCCATGGGCCCTCCACGCCCTCCCTGTTAGGCTTTCAAGAGGTGTTTAAGTGATTGCATCAAAATTAATATCCCAAGTGAGTGAAGATGCAAACACTTACCCCATCCAACTAATGTGATAAAAAGAATGAAATGTTGAGGAAAAGGCTTCATGGTCCTGATAAGAAGGAAATAGAGCTGTATAGCACTGAGTCCATTCCAAGTAAATGTCACTAACAGAAAGTAATGCAGAAAGGCAGCAATTGTAGTGCATGAGGAATTTGGGATGTCAATAGTGTCTCTTGTGGGCACATCATTATTATCAAAGTCAATATTATTGATATCATGACCATTTGTCTTCAAGTTCTTATTGGAGTTTTCAATTCCAAACATAAAGAGAAGGTTGAAAATCAACATTGATGTGCACAGATTGACCAACACCCAGGTTACTGAGGTTTTTCTGGCTTTCCTAAAAATAAATAAGTAAATATTTTTACAATGCAAATTGTTAGGTATGCTTCTATGCAAAGTAACTGTGGCATTTATGAGTTGTAGGACAACATTCACCTTACTTGAAAAACTTGTAATTAAGTGAGACATAATTTTACTTCAAGGCACTTACCATAATTTTAAATTATATATTTATCTGAGTGTATCCCTTAGCTTCTTGAGGCGGTAAAATACGCATTTGAACTCAGTTCCCTTCTATTTCAGGGATATGATATTCTGATGAGACTATGCCCAGAATAAATTAAATCAAGGTAGCAACTTCTCTTATAACAACTAATTCCCTCTCTTCTTACCTGGTGACAATCTGAAATATGATCGTAAGAGTGAGTCCAGCAATAGACAAGGCACATCCGACATTCGATAATACATCTAATGATTCAGGATATTGATAATTCTTTCTGAATGTCTGAAAAATAAGTTGACTCGTATTTTTAAATAACCATTCTTCAAGTGTCAATGAAAATCAACATCACAAAGAATTATATTGGTCCAAATATCTGTAGTTGCCAGGTATGTCTTCCTCTTACACAGCCTTTGATGTATTTAGAAATGAAATAAATTAACCGATTATCTCTAAAGTACATTTATGTGAAGAAGAAACTGGAGAACAATTATCTAACCAATTTAGTTAGAAAAAAATATTTTCAAGTCCAGAGGAAGGGGCTTCTGGGCCGCCATTCTGCCGCTCCCTGCGCAGAGGAGATAAGCCGTGCAGGTGGCATACAGCATGCCCCCACCCCCATCAAAATGAGAAGACATGCAAGCAAGTCTAAAAACTAGACTTCCAGATCACCTACAGCAATCTCAAAGGGAAAAGAGATGGAACACTCTGATAACCAACCACCTGGACTCCGTGAACTGCCAACAAAAGAGGAGCTGGAAAAAATGAAATCAGAAATAATTTTTCAGATAACAGCAGAGATTGTGCCCATAGTGCAAGACATGATTAATAAATCTAGAGAGGACACAGATAAAAACAATAGAGGAGGTAAGGAACATGATGGAATCGAACAAAGGAAACAAATGGAATACATGAGACAGATGCAAAAAGATTTGCAGGAGATTAAAAACTCCATTGAAAGTCTACACAGCAGAATGAGCCAATGTGAGGACAGAATTTCAGATACAGACAATAAGACTGCAATTAGTGACTGGGAAAAGAAAAATTGCTTCAAAATTGTAAGGGACCATGAGAAATCAATCCACCAGCTGCTAGATGATGCAAAGAAGAATAACATAAGACTGATTGGAGTCAACAAAGAAACAGGAGAGAGTGCAGATGACATGAAAAAACTGTTCACAGAAGTAATGGCAGAAAATTCCCAAGCAGGGGAAAAGAACTTGACATACAGATAAGTGAGGCATATAGGACTCCAACTAGCCTTGATCAAAAAAAACCTCTATGCATAGGTATGTAATAGTTAAGATTCCAGAACCCCAACAGAAGAATAAAGTTCTCCAAGCAGTCAGAGAAAAGAAACAAAACACATACAAAGGAAAGTCCATCAGAATCATATCAGACTTCTCAATGCAAACACTCAAGGCAAGAAGAGCTTCAAGTGATGTATTGCAAGCCCTAAAGGAACACAGCCTCCAACCCAGATTGATGGACCCTGCAAAACTATCTTTCAGAACTGATGGACAAATAAGGTACTTTCATGACAAAGAACACCTTAGGAACTTCGTGGATACAAAATCAGCACTCCAAAAAATTTTAGATATGTCCTAGGAACAGACAATGAGGATCATAACCCCAGGAAGCCCAGAAGAATGAATCCAATGGGCATGACAAGAAATTAAATGTAAAGGGGAGAATCCAACAAAAAGAAAAAGTCATGACAATGATAAGTCAATATATATCATCAATTATAACCATCAATGTTAAAACCATCAATGTTATAACCATCAATGTAATGGTCTCAATTCACCAATCAAAAGAAATAGACTGGCAGAATGGGTCAAGAAGCAAGATCCAACAATATGCTCATACAAGTAACACACTTACTTCAAAAAGAAACTCATAGACTGAAAGTTAAAAGGTAGAAAACAATACTCTATGCAATAGGAACCCCCCAAAAAGCAGGAGTAGCTATCCTCTTTGCAAATCAAGTGGATTTCAAACCAACACTGACTAAGACAAACAAAGAAGGACACTACATCCTTGTAAAAGGAAAAATCCAAGAGGAAGAGATGACAATCATAATATCTATGCACCAAACACTAGCATGCCCAACTACATAAAAAAAATACTAACAGACATGAAATATCATATAAGCACTAATACAATAGGAGAGGGGGAAATCAATACCCCACTGTCACAAATAGATAGATCAACTAGACAAAAAATAAGCAACGAAATACAACTGAACTGAACTCTTGAAGAAATGAACTTAACAGATGTTTACAGAGTCTTCCACACCAAATCAGAATACACATTCTTCTCAGCTACACATGGGCCATTCTTCAAAATAGAGCACATACCTGCTCATAAAACATATTTAAGTAAGTGCAAATGAACTGAAGTTATCCCCTGTATATGATCAGACCATACGCCAATGAAATTGGAGATCAATAGCAAGAGAAACCGCAAAAATTGCATAAACACATTGACATTGAACAACACACTTCTAAATAACCAATGAGTCACAGAGGAAATTAAAGAAGAAATCAGGCAGTTCCTTCAATTAAATGACAATGACAATACAACATATCAGAATCTATGGGACACAATGAAAGCAG
>NW_004624789.1:14222972-14237966 GCF_000247695.1 Heterocephalus glaber | reverse complement strand
TTTTTTGGGGGTGCCGGGGAATCGAACTCAGGTCCTTGCGCTTGCGCAGCAGGCGGTGAAACCACCGAGCTAAATCCCTGGCCCACTATTCCATTTTATATAAGGGAATTGATCACCCCAGGATCTTGGTGTTCCCAGGGTGTTCTGGAGCCAATCTTTAACGGATACTGAGGACTGACTTTAGCATGAAATTTTGACATATTTTACTTCACAGACAGGTACACAGGCTCTGCTGACTTTTTTCCTGCACTTTTCTGTATGTATAAAATATTTTTAAAGAATTAGATTTAGTCTCTACCTTTTTGAGGTATGTAGCCAAACCTAATTGGTCTAAAATTCTGTAGCATGCCAGATTAATGAACAATTACTCTTTTAGTTTTCAGTGAGATTAGAATTTTTTCTTTCTAAAACATGTTATTTGAGTCATTAGATTTTTTTTTAACTTGGGGAGAAAAGAAATGCATATATGTATTATATACTTTAATTTATTCACTTTTCTAAAACTTGCTGAATACAACTCCTTCAGATTTCACACAGGAATTCCTGAAGGATCACATGCAAGATGACAGGGAGTCCAGAGAAGGTGACATAGAGAAAATAACCTAAGTTGATACTATTAAATGACAATTGTGCCAGTTACATAAACTGTTCCAAGGGTAGGTCTGTAGGATGAATCTGAGCCTGTAACTTTTACGTTACCAGGAAAGTTGGGGAAAACTTGTGACTGAATATTTTTAATGTTCATAAATATAAAGCAAAACTCCTTTAGCAAGATTTTTGTAGGAACACAAATTTGTATGTGTAGCCTGAGTATTTCAACTCTCCCAATCCACAAAAGGCTTTTGAAAAGAGGAAAAGAATGAAGGAAGAAAAGAAATAAATTAAGAAATAAATAAAGAAAAATCATTTTTATGACCTAGGATAGTAGAATTGAGATTATCATATCAGAGCCCAAACATACTCAAAGTAAATTATTAGCTTTGAAACTAATAATAAATTAATAATAAATAAACATTGTTCCTCCTTTGGTGGATTTTAAGTTATTAATTATATGATTTAGGTGCATTTTGTAAAACATAACAAAGTTTGAGTCATACTTGTGTTGGTATTGACTAAGATCTGAAGTTCAGTTTGTCCATCTGGATGAAGTCTGTCCACATTTGTTTCTACAGATGTTAAACCAGGAACTAGGGAATCACTTGCTCCTATGAAGAGGAAAAATGTAGAATTTCAAAAGCATACATTTCCATGAATAGAGCATTATTTATGATTGGCAGCAGAATGGTCTTTGATATGACAAGGACATGAGACAAACAGCTCACCTTTCTGTACAGAGAAGAGAATACTTGTAGATGTCATTGTGTTTTCTAGATTAACAGATTGTATTGCTATATTAGGTTCCACTATTGAGTCATTGCCCAAAGATAAGGAATAAGTCTCCACTTGTTCAATAAGCCTGTGTAGAACAAAACACAATTTAATATTCTAGAGAACTTGTCATAAAATCAAAGATTTGTGTTGTCTCTCACATTAGAGTAGAAATCCATGAGGACAGAACTCAGATATTAACAAATGACATATGTATACACACACACACATTCTTAAAAAGAAAAATCCTAGTGGACTGCCTCCATTGAAGGTAACTTGTACATAGATTCCAGAAAGCTAGAATGAAAGAAGATAGATTTTCCAAAAGAAATCTTTTTGTTATGGTGTTTTCCACATAAAAGGAGACTGGTCCCACCAAGCATTGACTGGGCATGCACTTCTAGTTGTTTCTGTGATGATCAAATTGATTTCCATTTACTCAACTTACTCCTCTCACTCAAACTCCTTGTGATTCAAAGTATTTCTTCTAAGTTGTTGGTTCCTGGGGTGACAATTCACTGGAGCTAAAGAAGAGCAGAACTCTGAGCTCACTTCCTCAGCTGTGAACTAAAACTTTAGGTTTTCATAGTGTTCTTTTCTACTCTGGCTAAGAGATAGATTAGACAGAATGGTGGGAAACTGCCAATTTGGTGTTCTCAAAAGAAAATTCTTAAGACTTTTTTCTTTTTTTGGTTTTCTGTAGAAATATTTGCACTATTTCTAAACTTGCCTAAACAAAACTTTTATATCTAAGATAATCATTTTAGTGATAATAAAAATTAAATAGAATTTTATGAAAATGTAAATATTCTGTATTCCAAATCTCTGTCATTTAATTCTTTTCTTCTTCAAAAAAATTAATAAAAATGAAATTTTTAAATAATTAAGGACTCCTTTTTTATTAATCAGCCTTTTGTTGCTAGTACAAGATACCTGACATATATAACATAACAGAAGAGGGTTTAGTTTCTCTCGCAGCAAGGTTTCAGTCCATGGTTGGCTGGCTTCATGGTAGAAGTATTATGGTGGAAGGACATAGTTCAGCAAAGCTGTTAACCTTGTGGCAGGAGAAGCAGAAAGCAAGAGAAGAGCCAGAGAGGAAGGGGCAAAGGAAGCTATAGCTCCTAAGGTCACACACACCCTCATGACACACCCAGACATATCTAGAAATATGCTTTCCTAATCTCATAGGCATCTCTCAAGCCATTCAAGTTGACAATCAAAATTAAACAGCACAATTTATTTTAAAAATGAAATTGTTATCTTATAGAAACATTTCTAGACGTCTCTTTCAAATGACTTTCCGTTTTAAATATCATTAATATCTTTTTAATACCATTTTATGAGTTTTCAGCAATCTACATTACGCATTCCCCATTTAATGAATAAAAGTAATACCCTAGAGCTGCTTTCAAAAGAAGGAATACTTAACTCCAATCTGCTAAGAACATTATTTGAGGAACAGTATCTGTTGAGTTACCACATAAAAACACTGAAACACTGAGGATCCTGTAGTAACACCTTCAGGCATTTGTAGGCTAAAGGAAAAGGTGTTCTAAAATTAGGAATGTGTTTACCATGTTCACAAACACTTTTAAAGGGATGCTTTTCACAGCTACTACTAAAGCCTTTTTTCTCCCACATGACTTTTTTCCTTTTCTTGTCCTAACAGGTTAGGTTAAATGTGGCCTGAGTAGCTAATATAATCTGGAAGCTGACCATTGTATTAAATCCCCAGTACTTGGATTAAATTCCCAGAATTGAAAAAAAAAAAAAGAAAGAAAGAAAGAAAGAAAATCAAACAAACAAAAAGCTGCCCATCAACCTTATATAAATGACTAAAAAAGCCATCAAATTCTTTTGTTTGGAATTTTCCAGTCAGTGCAGCATTTATATCAGGAAAGAGATGATACAAAAATAACAAAATAGATCACTATATCATTGTAAAGACAAATATAAATGAAAAATGAAGATATTGATTCCTACTACAAATGAAGGAAAACCTACAAACTTCTCTACTGAAAACTATAAAGCTGCCTTTCAACCATCTCCCTACTCCAGGGTTTATAGGGACCTCTTCTTCTAAGATCCTATGTTTGTGTTCCCATGTGCCTCTTTATAATAAATCTCCATTTAGTCAAGATAATTTCAGTGGGTCACTAAAGAAGACTAGCGGAACAAATACAAACGTAAAAGAAAGTGCAAATGTACAAAATAGTTAGTCTTTGGAGACAGTTCCATTCCCCAAATTAGGCAAACAAGGGAAATTGTGACCTTTCAATATGACAAAAAAGTTCCAAGATTATAAACAACCTTTGCAATCAGTGTACAAAGTGGAGAAAGGAGGTCCTAAACTCATTGATTATACTGTGGAATCCCAAGCAGCAGAAATCTCAGCCAGATCTCCAGAGCTCTAATATCTGCCTCCTTCCTATTTAGAAAAAGAGAATATATGATAGATAACTTTACTATGAAAACTTGACATGGCTAACACCAGGCTGGAGTCTTTCCCCTCTGTTACTCTTCTTTTACTTTTCTTATTCGCATTTATCTTAATAAATAAGTGGACTACACAGGGAATTCAGTGGCTGAAAGACATATATAGGAAACTGTGATTGCAATAAAGCAGAAGTTAAATTAAAATGGATGATGAAGACCTGGTACTTGTCAAGAGACCATCCACCTAGACCTGAGCAACAATTCATTTCCTTCCCTTAGAGAGAGGAGAGTAAGCAGTGATCTCTGCTGGCAACTCGTCAAGAATATAATCAGTTTTCATTTTCCATAAGAAATTGGTTTCAGGACAACCCCAAATGGATGCTCAAATTTGCCAGTGTTCAGTCTCTTATGTATAAAATGATGTGGTATTTTCATATAATCTACAAACATCTCATATGCTTTAAATCATCTCTACATTGCTTATAAAACCTAATACAATGTAAGTGTTATGTAAATAGTAGTTATACTGTATTTTTTAGGAAATAATGACAAGAATAAAGTCCATACATGTTCAGTACAAATGCACCATTTCCTACGTTGAAAGTGACCCAGACGCCTACTGAAGTCACAAAGTATACTGGTAAAACTTTATACAAATTCTACCACCATCTGTCAGAATTATAATATTCTGAATATTCTATTTCATGCTTTTTCTACCCTGAGGGCTCAACACTAAAAAGATGTAGGTTATAATCATCACACAACTGAAAACTATGTGCAGTAATGTCTCCTAAGGAAATAACAGGCATATACACTATGATTACTAACAAGAATGTTGATTTTTTATAACATTAAAAGACTGGAAACATTCTAAATGGCCATTGCCTAGATAGTTTACTCATTAAATCCAGTAATATAAAATTAAGAGGTTGATGTATAGGTATTTATATTTTTAACAAAAGTTTATGTGCAAAGGGTAGTATAAATCAGTGTAGTGTAAAAATTATATATGGGGGAATATCTGGATTATATATACTACAGGTTAATAAAGATGGAGTAATTTTTTAAAAATTTACTCATTAATATATTTTCTTATTTTGCTACAATGAGTATATAATGTACAAAGATTTTAAAACACAGTAAATCCAAATGAGGGCCCTCTCCCCATGGATAACCTACATGAGCTTTAGTACAATATATATAACCAAAAAAATATATAACCAAAAGTAATCTAGAACATAATATATATAACCAAAAGTAATATATAACCAAAAGTAATCTGGAACATAAAGAGTCAAGAAGAGAGAAAACAGAGTTGAACTAATTTTCTTTCTGAATATATCCTTGGGAAAACAAAAGAAAGTTTAATTAAAAAGCATCAGAGTCTTGGGAAGAGAGAGCTGAGGTATGGATTGGGGCTGGCAATGTATCCTGAAAAGGTGGCTGTTATCTGAAGTTGTGCAAATTGAGAATAGAGTTGGAGGAGCTACTGCTGCCCCTTGACCTGGCCAAACTAAGGCTAGGGGAATTAAGTTATAAACTAAATCATCTCAAATATTCTTTATATCTCAAACCATGACTACCCCTGGAGCTAGAAGGAAACATAGTAACATGTCCAAGTGGAAAGTTTAGGATTCTGTTGGCATTCCAGAGGCATCACCCAGCTACTGCATTCATAAAGGAAATAGACACTTCTGTTAATGCTTTAACCTAAAAAAGTAAAAAAGACTTTGTCAAATTTTCTTTCCAAATTGAAATTGTGCTTACATTCCAAAAGTATCATCATTATCAGTAGCAGCAGCTCTTTGAAAAACATTTTCACTGGCATCAAGAAGTTGACTCACTGTTGTTACAGCAACTTTTTTTGCCTGCCAAGGAGAAGTCACTGATCAGCTCAGAAAAGACACATCATACATTATCATTATCACCAACTTGGTGAATTACTATGGTAGCAAGATATTTCATTGGTATGATATTCCAGAAGTAAAGATTTTTCAAAATTAAAGGCTTAAATTTTGATTTGTCAAAGATGGCAGAAAAAATCAAGACAAGGAAAAGTGAAAATAAAAATTAAAGTAATAAATTAAGGGGCTTAGGATTCGAATTTGAACTCGTTACAAGGTATTTCACAGAATTCCATCCTGCCCCTAAAAACACAAAGGTGCAGAAGCAGAAACAAAATAAGAACAATGGCTGGGCTCTGATTGTTAAATGATAGATCCCATATTACTCAGCTACTAGAGTATAGCTATATATTCTTAGTTATAGAACTGGTTGATTTAGTAAAAGTTTTTGTAGTTTTCTTACACTCACAAACAGGATTAAATCATAAAAATAATCTCTTGGTATTTGATTATTATTTAATTGCCTGTCTTTACTGGTTAATCTTGATATAAATTCTACATTGAGTGGTCAATATTCTTTTTTTTAATTCCATTTTGTTAACTCATGACTTCAATTCCACCTACTTTCCAAAGGACTTATGGTAATATAGAACATTTTTTGTAATAAGGTACTTAAAAGAAATAGAAGAAAGAAATGTGCTGATATTCAGTGGGCAGACATTGAGCTACATATTGCTAGAGTATAGCCCTATGATATAATGTAAACCAGGTTTAATGTTTTCAGTAAGTCAAGACCAAAATGCAAATATGCTTAACACAAGAGAATCACAGTAGCACATTCTATAGTGAGTTCTTCGGAATACTATTTACTTGAAATTGAACAGGGATATTGGGGTGAAATGTTGGGGTCAAATACAACAGGAATATTGGTGCTAAATACATTAATAAAATAAGAAACTTCTTCCTTTCAGGACTCTCTGAAAGATGTAACATAATAATGATCATTGTGACTATCCCAAAAGAAGAGGTCTTTTTTTTTAACTTCTTTAAGCATCATCACTCAGAAAGAATCTTCTACAAAATGGATCTAAGCAACCTAAACCATTCAAAAAGCACATCATGCTATACAGAATAGAATTTGGAATTTGGCTGTGTCTTTCTTTCTCTTGATTGTTTTAGAGTTTTGAGTTTTACCTCAGAGTCAGCATTTCTGGATATATTGAAGATCTGTCCAACCACCTTAGTAGCAGAAGTGATATTCTCAGGAGTTAATTTATTGGCATCAGATGTTAAAATCTTGGCTTCAGTGGAAATATTCGTAGATATTGTTGAAATATTGTCTATCTGTTTAAAAAGTTAAAAAAAACCCTAATATTATAAAACTGTGTCTAAGTATTTTGCCAGCAAATGCAGCTACATAAGCTGAAATTTAGCTGAGCCTTAACCTCTTGAACATCACATCCACCAAGTTTTTCATGTTGAGTTTTTTCCTTGTAAAAAGGACATAGTACATGCAGGCCAGTGGTTTTCTCAGCCTTTACTATGTTCCAGGATTAATTAATTTAAATGAGCTGCTTAGTAAGGTCAGAACTACACAAAGTGTAAACAAGGACCATTGCTGGTTCATTGACTGTTAAAAAGTCCATAGGGAGATTAGCACAGAAAGTGAGAGTAAGTGATCAGAAACTTATATATCAACCTTATACTGCTGGTAATAAAATCATTAATAAATAATTATAAAATTGGGTTTGCATTTCATGTAACTTTTATTTCATTTTTCTAATAATTTATTTCATTATATTTTACAAAATTATTGGTCTGCAATGGGTTGGAACTTTTTTAAACTTAGTTTTCCATCACAGAAAGTTTGGAGACAACTTCTCAAGATACCAGTTGGCCCTGGGGTATTGTGTTGTGAGTCTGAAACATGCTAATCCATACTGTGAGCACTGCTAGGAATTAGTGTGGGAGTTAAGTTTTACACTGGATGGCAGCATCATTTCAAAATTCAAGTAAATATTATGGGCTATTCACCCTTAGGGAAGAGTCAGAAACAATATTCAATCAGTAGACAGAAACAAGTGTGTCATCTAATAGCTAGGTCCCTGCTATATGCTAGCCACTTTGCTAGATGATTTATAGGTGCTATCATACAGAAGAAAAAACAACATTGAGAGTTTAGCTCCTTTCCCTCCACTTAAAGCAGAAAAATGTTAAGGAGCTTACCCAAAGTTCACACAGCTTGGAAGTGGTAAAGTGAAGAGTTAAACACTGGCTCAGCAGACTGCAGAATCTTCACTCTTCCCTCCAGTCTGTGACGTGATTGATAGCCACCTGTACACCTCAATTTCCTTTCCTTCCCTAACCTCACCTATTTATTGTCAGTGTTGTACAGTGTGAATTTTAAAATAAAGAGCACCTCCATCACTTTTTGGCCTGTTCTCATTGGACAAAATATTTTACCTCTCAGAGTCATATTTTCCTCATCTATAAAATGGGTACATCAATGCTTATCTACAATGTTGTAATAATTGTGATTTTAAAAAATTTTTCAGCTCAGTACAAACAGTCCACAACTTAGGTGGTTCAACTTAACATTTTTGACATTATAAATGGTATTAAAGCAATATATATTTTGGATAAACTACTTTAAATTTTAAATTTAGGTCTTTTCTCAGGCTGGCACTATGCAATGTGCTACTCTCTTGTGATGCTGGGAAGTGGCAGCAAATCACAGTTCTGAGTCAGCCACACAGTGGTGAGGATAAAACATTGGTAACTCTACAGTATACTGTGTTGATAAACCATGATATTGGGTTAAATTCTCTTTCAATTTACAATATTTTCAATTTAGAATCAGTTCATTATGTTGTGATCCCATCCTAAGACCAGGAGCACCAGTATTTGTCCTTCAGTAAATGCTCATCAAATAGCAAGTGTTAATAGTGTTAATAGCTATAATTATCTGTAGTGTGGGAATAATATCCAAATCACAAAAAGTTGGATGAGAATCAAATGAGGCTGGGTGTGGTGGTTCATGCTTGTAATACCAGCACTTGGGAGGATGAGGCAGGAGGACTGCTGCAAGTTTGAAGCCATCCTCGGTTACATAGTGTATTCAAGGTCAACCTGAACTTCATAATGAAATACTATCTCAAAAAAAAAAACTTAATAAAAATATTAAATGAGATGTGTGTAACATTCCTGAAACATAAGACCTACATAAAGGTACATTTCCTCTTTCTTCCTTTGCTTGGCCTTTGATGTTAGCTCTTCCATGTATGTGCATTTGCCTACATCCTTAGGAAAATAATGTAATCTTTATGAAAAATATCTAGTCAGATATATTTCACCTGCTCATGAATATAGCCCTAAGACTAGCATAAAGTTAGGAATTTCCTGTCTCAAAAGATTTTTGGTCCTAGTTATTTTCCTATACATTCCAATCCAGTAGACTATCAAATACTTTTCTTCAAATATCAGGGATCTATTTCAGTCACAACTTGACTATTCTACAAAGATAAAGCCATTTAAAATGTGCTATAGATTATAATTTTCTGAAATTTGCTGAACCAACATGTCAAATTGTCTTTTTTCACTAACAGATGTTAACTTTTAAAAAATAAAAGTAGTTTTAGTTACTAGTTTTTATATTTCTAATTTGATACTTTTAAAAACATTGATTTGACCATCAAGTATCTGAAGAATAAAGATTTTTCTGAGAGTCATGACACACCTGCATTTCCAGGGTTTCCAGATTTTCATTGCAACTTCCTATTATCACATTTTGTAGTTCTGTCTCTCCATATAGAGACAGACTGCACAGCCCAATTGCTATTGGACTGCCAGCTTTAATAAAAACAAAAGAAAGACAAGATCAACAAAGATAGACACCACAACTACTGAATGTGTTCACATCTATCCCAATATGGCTCTGCTTCTCCTCCCATTGAGAGGTAGAGTCTGTTCTTCTACTTTTTGAATAGGACCGACCTGTGACTTGCTTTGCCCAACAGAATGGGGTAAAAATGTGTTATTTCCAAAGACTAGGCCTCAAGAAGATTAAAGAATGCTGTCCTGAGACTGTCATATGAGGAACTCAGTATAATCTACTTTATGAGAGGCCATGTGGACATGAGGCCACGTGGACAACAGCCAGCACTCATACCCCTAGACATGTGACTAAATGGTCAAAAACAAAGTTTTCACACTAAAATCAGGAACAAGATAAGGCTGTCTATTATCACTACTCCTGTTCAACATTGTCCTAGAAACATTACCTAGAGCAATTAGAGAAGAAAAAGAAACAAAAGGAATAAAGATAAGAAAGGAAGAAGTTGCATCAGAGGCCTGCCTGTGAATAGGCACAGGTGCGCAGGCCCCAGCCAGAGGCTCACCAGGACAACAGCTGCTTGGGCAAACAGGTCCCAGCCAGAGGCTCATCCAGATACCATTCATAAGGGCACACAGGCCCCAACTAGAGGCCTGCCAAGGCAGCAGCACAGGGAGGGGATCCAGAAGGGCATCATTCTGAGCCCAGGATTTGCCTCAGTGGTGAGCAGCAGAAAGAAGGCATCTCCAAGGCTTGTTGAGAATTGAAGACCACTGGGAGATTAGAGTCACCTCAATAAAGGTGCAGTAGACTGCAGGGGGTGGCTGTGTATGATGCTATTATTGATGCTGATTCTATTCTACCTTACTTCAGAAAAAATGGCTGCTATCAAGAAATCAACCAATTACAAATGCTGGCAGGGTTGTGGTGGAAAAAGGAACCCTTCTCCATTGTTGGTGGGCATCTAGACTGGTGCAACCACTATGGAAATCAGTATGGAGATACCTCAAAAAACTAGGAATAGAGGTCTCTTTTGACTCAGCTATTCCACTGCTGGGTATCTTCCCAAAAGAATTAAAAGAATCAGAGAAAAGAAAAAAATAGAAACAAAGTCTATGTAAATAGGGAAGGGTGGAGGAGGTGAAGGGACCACAGGTAATGGGGAAAAAAATAAGAACCCAGATACATCATGTACAGGTACAAGCACCCAATAATAAATGTAAATGTATTATATACCTAAAATATCCTAATAAAATAATTTAAGGAAAAAAAAAGAATCATACCACAGCAGTATATGTGCACCCATGTTTTTAGCACAGTTTGTAACACCTAAAACTTAGAAATAGCCCATCAACTGGTGACTGGATAAAAGGGTTTTTTTAATAAATGGAGTACTACTCAGCCATAAAGAATAATAAACTAGAGATATTTATACCTAAATGGATGCACATTGAGGCCATATTCTCAAATGGAATAAATAGGACACATGTGTAAATACAAAATAGTTTCTCTGTTGTGAAAGTGTAAATGAGAATCAAAATGTATAATAGATAATGTGAAATAGGAAGAATAGTTCCAAAGGGGAAGAATAAAGGGAAGTTGGAGGGGTAGGGAAAGGAAAGAAGGGAATGGAATTAATATGAGAAAAGGAAAAAAATGGAAACAAAGTCTTTGTAAATAAGGAGGGGGAGAGGTTGAAGGGAGGACAGGGAATGGGGAAAAGAAATAAGAACCAAGATATAAAAAAGGAAGAAGTTAAATTATCCTTATTTGCAGATGACATGATTACATAGAAGATCTGAGCAGGTAAAAGTGAGGCTTCAATTGCATTTACTTTCTAAATTCTTAATCAAGAGTCTGGAAGAACTTATACAAAGGCTAGGATCATAAATACTTGAATAATCATGATATATGTGGGGAGAAACAATTTGTTTTCTGTAATTGGAACGCAGATCTACATAATCACTTAGAATAAATAAGGTAAAGAAGCATATAGCAAAGAGAAATTCATGTAATTTATTTAGTATTTCAAAGAACCCTTGACATATGCAACAGTAAGTATCTAAATAAAATATGAAATTCTCAGTCAATACTGACAGCAGTTCTATCAAACAGTTTTGTAAATTATGTAGAGTGAGCTGTATTCTTGAGATATCCAGTTCTACAGGAAAAGGGAATTATCTACAGGACAGGTCAGATGAAAGTCAATGGAAATCAAGGAGTAGAACATTTATGGAAAATTACATGGCAAAGTATACTTTAGCTATTACAAAATACACCTATGAATTTCTAAAGGCTATTATCAAAAGATATTACATAATGTGGCATTGCAACAAAATAAGTTATCAACAAAATAAGTTAGCAAAGGACACATAGGAAATAGAAGTTACTATTTGCTCCCTAATAATTTATTTGCTCTTGGAATATTATTTGCTCCCTAATATTACTTGCTCTTGGAACACCTCTATGTAAGTAAGGTTGCCATGTTCAAGAAAGGTATGATGAAGCTAAGAAATGCGCCAAGATGGATTACTAAAATCATGGAGGAGATGAAGGACTAGTGATTACAGAAAAGACTCGATTGAGCATATCTACCTGGAAAGATGTTTGAAAGTGGATATGGATAGTATAAGTCTATAATCTTGATTATTTTTAAAAATTAGACAAATTTTATAACTCAAAGATTAAATGTTATCTGGTCAAACTCTAACAGACAGTGTAAACTGGAAAAATAAGACAACTAAGTAATGGTTAAGAGGAAATCACAAACAATTGATCTATATTAAGGTTTTAGGAAAATTAGGATTATATGAGGTATCACCAACAAACTTTGAATACTGAAGCCATAAAAGGGATGCAAGCCCTTCCACAAAACTTTCTTTGATATCTCTTCAAGGAATCTAACATTAGTTGGAGGGATGACTTAGTTATGACTTAGTATATCCACCCTTAGTCTATGCAAAGGAGATATTTTTGGAAAATACATACCATTTACAGTGTTCTTGCCACATGCTTGCAAAGAAGGTCCATATCGGCCCACTGGAATTCTGGCAAAAGTAAAACTCATATAGGTAGTATTTTCACAAAAATTAACTGTAGTGGAAAGAAAAAATATTTTTCATTATAAATTATACTTTTTCTTTTCAAATTTGAAACCAGATAAAAGTTGAAGTTCAGAACCTATGTCATATAATTTAAAGGGTTTATAGAATAATTTTTTTATCTGGTTAAGTTATTGCCATTAGAAATTAGCATGTTAGATGACCGATTCCAGTTTAAAAGTACACAATATATACTTGGGAGGCAAGTATAACACAACAACAAAAATAATGTATCAGATTATTTAGAATCTTGAAAATTAAAAATATGGAAGGAAGGAATAGGGAAGAGAGAGGAGGGGAAGCACACAAAAATAATTAAGATGTCTTATGCACATGTACCAACTCCCCACAATGAATGAGATCATTATATACTACAAACATATACTAGTAAAAATATATAGCCTACAGTAGCAAAGGACACCTTGAGGATGTGAGTCAAAGCAAAGAGGACAAAATCATAGGGGATGTGGATGTACTGGTTGATAGAATATAAGCAGTAATAAGAGTGGACTTGAAGGGCTCTGGATGGCATCAAGAAATGTGAAGAGTAATCGGAAGCAGACTTCAGATCAAGAAATAATATTGAACTTGGATCCTGAGACAATATTTTTTTTTAAATGAAACCACTAAGTTAATAACTCTTCAAGTAAAATAAGAAAAGACAAAAATTTCATATAAATATGTACTTGATAGATGCATCTCAATTTCAGAAAAGTTAAATATGATAAAATTGTGATATTTAAATAGAGTAATAAGGCATAACAACCACTGAAAGAACCTGAGGGAACCATATTGCCATTTGCCCTGGATTAGACATTGGAACTGGAAAGAAACAGAACTGTGAGTTATAGAGAAATTCAACAGTTGGAAAGCACAATGAATTTTTATTATACAGGTAAATAGCCCTAGTGGAAAACTTGGTTTTAACTGTTGAGCTAATAAATACATCTTAAAGCCATAACCAATATGACCATTATTCTTATAATTATCAACTAAAATCTCCAAAATTTTTGCTGCTGTTCCTATTATTAACACAAGGGTCCCCCAGCCCTAGCCCAGTATTATCCCAAGTAACTTACCAATTGTGCATCTCAGCCCTTTCCACTCTTCTGTACAAATGCATCTGCCATTTTCCCAGGTTCCACCATTCCTGCAGAATTCTATAGGGGTGCTTGACGGGGGAGCAAATGTTCCTAAAGAAACAATAAATAACAAAATATTATGGAAGATTCTTAGTTACTTTCTCATTTCAGGTCTGTGACTATCTAATTTCTATATGTAAAATCATTACTTTGAGTATTATTGCCAAGAAATATCATTGGTAATATCATCATCAAAAACTTCATACACTGACAATCTACACAGGATGAACAGTGCTCACTAGATGTAATAGACACTAAAAAGGCATATTTTAAAGATACAACACTTGAGAAAGAGGAAATTATGTAGATGAGAGACAGATGATAGATAGCTAGCTAGCGAAATAGATAGATAGACAGATAGACCCACTGACCAAGTCAGTGAGCAGAGTTATAAGTACTACTAGAACACAATGAAAGATATGGAGACATAGGTAACCTATCCAGAGAAAGAACTTCCAGAAGAGGTGATATTTGAATTGAATTTTATGAATAAATCAAGCAAAGCCAGATGAAATAAAAAGTGCAAAAATCACAAAACCACAGAAAGTTCTGATGTGCCCAAAGAGCAGAGTGTTTACTATACAGCACTGATTCTATGTGTAACAAGAGCAGGACATAGACTCAATTCTGAAGGACTGTATAGACCAAGCCAAGGAGATTGAATCCTGGAGGAATGCATAAAGGACTTTAAGCAAGGGAGTGTTCCAAAAGGAAAGTGTTTTAGAATGTTCCTCAAGCTGTAGTGGAACTGGCTGAGGATAGAAGGCAAAAAAAGACCAGTTAAATGAGTATCAAAACTAAAGTTATGGACGCCCAGCCAGCGCCATCCTGTGCAGTCGGAAGCCTGGGACTGGGATGGTGAAAAGGAAGTGCACCTGCCCCACAAGAGTCCCAACTTTCCCGTGGCTCTTGATGTGTGTCTCTCTGTCTCTGTCCTTTTCCAACAGGCCTTACTATGTAGCCCAGGCTGGCCTTGAATTCTCGGTGATCCTCCTGCCTCAGCATCCCAGGTGTTACAGAACAAAACCTAGCACTAGACCTGGAAGGAAGGTCCCCCGCCCCTCATCCCAAGCTCCTAGGGCAGAGAAGCTGAGCCACGTGGGTGCCAGAAGCATGCCCCCACCCCGTGGAAATGAGAAGACACATAAACAAGCCTCAAAAACAGACTTCTGGATCACCTACAGCAACCCCAAAGGGAAACGAGATGGAACAATCTGATATTCAAACACCTGGACTCCCTGAACTGGTAACAAAAGAGGATCTGGGAA
>NW_004624789.1:14173669-14202126 GCF_000247695.1 Heterocephalus glaber | reverse complement strand
TACCAACTAAGAAAATCCCTGGTCCTGATGGCTTCACTGCTGAATTCTACAAGACATTTAGAGAGGAACTACTGCCACTACTGTTTAAACTCTTCCATGAAATTGAAAGGGAAGTAATACTCCTGAATTCACTCCTGGAAGCAAGCATCACCCTGATCTGCAAAGCAGAGAAAGAGAACTATAGGCCAATCTCACTAATGAACATACATGCAAAAATCCTTAATAAGATACTAGCAAATAGAATGCAGAAGATCATCAATAAGATCATACACCCTGACCATGAAAAAATGTTCAATATCACTGGTCATTCGAGAGATGCAAATGAAAACAATGCTGAGATTCCACCTCACCCCTGAATGAATGGCTGCTATCATGAAATCAAAAGAAATCCTGGCAGGACTGTGGGGAAAGAGGAACCGTGCTCCACTGCTGGTGGGAGTGTAGACTTGTGCAACCACTGTGGAAATCAGTATAGAGATACCTCAAATAACTAGGACTGGAAGCCCCATTTGACCCAGCTATTCCCCTGCTGGGTATCTTCCCTAAAGAATTAAAAGAATCATATACCACAGTGATCTATATGCACCCATGTTCATAGCAACACAGTTTGTAATAGCTAAAACTTGGAAACAGCCCAATTGCCCATCAACTGGAGACTGGATAAAGAAAATGTTTTTTCCAATAAAATGGAATACTACTCAGCCATTAAAATGAAAAATTAGACACATTTATAGCTAAATGGATGAAGATTTAGGCGAGTCCCTTAAGTAAAATAAATAGGACACACATGTGTTAATACCAAGTAGTTTCTCTAGTGTGAGAAACTGAAAGTGTAAATAAGGACTGAAAGGTATAATGGATAATGTGAAATAGGAAGAAAAGGGGCAAAGGGAAGGGGAAGTGGGAGGGGTAGGGGAAAGGAAAGGAAGTAATGGAATTAATATGAGAAAATGGAAGCAAAGCCTTTGTATATATGGAGGGATGGACGGGTTGAAGGGAGGGCAGGGGAAGGGGAAAAAATAAGAACCAAGAAACATTATGTAAAGGTGCAAATTTCCAATGATGGATGTCATTATATTGTATAACTAAAATGCACTAATAAAATGAAATTTTAAAATGTCAAACTACAAAAATAAATAAATAAATAAAATATGTATGATTAGTTAATTTTTAAACAAATATATGCCAGGACAATTCAACTGAGAAAGGATATTTTTTCACAAATGTTGCTGGATAAACTTAATAAACATATTACTTTCAGTTTGAGATGGTCCATAGGATAAACAGCCTTAAAAACAAAAACTGAAACTATAAATCTGACCAAAGAAAATACACTTTCAACTTTGGAACAAAAATTTTTTTTGAAAATGTGCAAAAAGTCCTAAAGGAAATATAAACATTTATAAATTGTACTTAATCAAAATAAAAAAACTGCGACTCACTGAAAGGCACAAAAAGGTAATAAAATAGAAACAAAAGCCACAGGCTAGGAGAAAATATTTTCAATTCATGTATCTGACAAAAGAATTGTATCTAGAAATGTAAGTTAGAATTGTAAATCTAATGGTAAAATTTAAAGAACATACATTAATACGAATACAAGCATCCTGCTTTTTAAATAAGTAAATGACTTGAACACTTCACAAAAATCACTACATGGACAAACAATATGTGCATGAAAATGCTCAGCGTAATTGTCAGAGAAATGCAGATAAAGCAATTGTAAACTACCATTTCACATCCTATCAGATTACACAAATCAGTAGAACAGTACAGAGTCCATAAATGGATCCACACAAGTATAACCACAAGTATGATCTTTGACAAATGAGCATATGCAATTCAGTGGAGAAAGGATAAACTTTTCAACAAATGTTGCTGGACATCCACGTACAACAGATTTCCATCTTTCACAAACAAAAGTTATCTCATATGGATCGTAGACCTAATGTATGCTGAAAAATTATAAAACTTCTAGAAGATAACAAAAGAAAATCTAGGTGACCTTGGATGTTTCCATGAGCTTTTAGATGTAATTTGAAGGGCACAATCCATGATAGAAGAAAATGTACCAGTTAGACTTCATTAATACTTTTTTCTGAAAGTATTGTTTTTATCCTTCCCATCATATTTTATATTGTTGTCAATTCAAAACTAATTAGAATTTAGCATTTACATGCAGTCTTTTTTAAAACTACTAATTCAATTATTTGAATGTTTACAGTTTTACTCAAGATCTGCCTTACTTTGGGAATAAATTTTAGTCATTTATATTTGTTTAGAAAATTTTCATATGACCTAAACTTTTATATTATCTAAAATAAAGTTTTCCATGGTATTTGCTTATGATTTTTGTTTAAATTTTACTTCTCTGTTCTATGACCCACTTTCTTTTTGTGCATATTGGTCCATTAGGCCTATTTATTTTGATGAATCTAGCTATAGACTTATCTACTGAAGTTCATCTTTTTAAAAAACTAGTCTTTTAGTTGATCTTTGCTCTGTTTCTTCATTTCCATTCCATTAATTTGTTTATATTCTTTATTATTGCAAAATATAGTTGCTTAGAATTTGCTTTCTTTACTTGTAAAGTTAGAATGCTTAGAACACCAATTTTCAATCTGTGTAGCTTAATATATACCCAAACCTATAAATGTCACTCTAAGTATATTTTTAGCTATCTTCAAGTTGTGATATGTCTTCACTGCAGTTTTAAATACTTTGTAATTCTAACTTAATTTCTTCTTTGAGTTATTTAAAATAATTTAGCTACAGCAAGATTTTTTTATTATTTTATACATAATCTTCTAATTGTATTGCATTATGTAGCATAATGTATAGTGCACTGATTCTGTATTACTTACTGAGACTTTTTCTGAATATAACATATTCTTTGTTTATTGTGGCAATGCTAATATATAAATTTACTATACCTATATGCTTTTCAAATTTATGAATTTTAATTTTCTCTGCTTGATCTATCAGTTTCTCATGGAAGGTTATTAGACTGAACTACCCTGACTGTAAGTTTGCATATTTATTTGTAAAATTTGGCAGATTTACTTTAGATATGTTTTAACCTGTGTTATTTGATGTATACAGGTATAGGATATGGGTGCTTTTCAGTTGTATTACTTCACATCATTAAATAGTGAAACTCTTATTCTTCAATATACTTTTAGCCTGAATGTCTATTTTTTGATATTACTATTGCTTAGTTATATTTTGCTTTGGTTACTATTTACCTGGAATGGGCTGTATCATCATTTTTCTTTCTCACTTAAAAATATCATTAAATGTTCTGTGTTTCCTGTGAACAGTATGAGCTATATGATGTTTTGTTTCAATGCTATCCAACATGGTAATGTTTAAACAATTGAGTTTCATCTACTAAAATTTATGTTTGTTTTTTCAGTCTTAGCCTTTTAAAACACAAAAAACAATTTATGGCTATTTACATTTACCAAAAAGTTTGTCAAGTTTTTTGTTGTTGCCATCACACCTTGTATTGTATTTTTTTAGATTCAACTTCTTGCATTATAAAATATATGAATTAATAATTTTTTCAGTTATATTCTATAAGTGACCAATTTTCCAGTGTTCATCGGAAATATTTTTATTTTTTCCTTGCTCTTGTCAATTTGATAAGGTATAGAATTCAGAGTTGGCAGCATTTTGGAGATAGTTCACTATTTTATAGAATTTGTTTCTTCCAATGAGTTTTTCTGTGTCTAATTGTTTTTCTTTTTATGGAATTTTAAAATATAGATTTGAAATTTTTTGTTTGAAATTCTACAGATGTATCATGATGCAGTTTGGTTTTCCTTTCTCTCCTTGACATTTGGTCATTCTTCAATCCAAGAAAATTCTGAGTAATTATTTTCTCAAATACTGCTTCACCATATTCTTTATTCTCTTCTGGAGCTAATAAACCCTGTGGAGATATTTCAAATTTCCTAATCTACATTTCAAGTTTTCCAGTCTTATTTTCACAGTTAATGCTAAAGTTATCCTATCCTTTTAAAGAATGTTATCTTTTCTTTTATTGTGACTTCTTCCCCTATTTTAACTTTTCAAAATATTTTAAAATTAATTTATATTCTCTTTCAGAATATTTTATTATATCCATTTGAGGAAGGGTTATCCTTTTGATAATATTTGATGTCTGTCTAATATCATGGTTCATATGTAATTTTGGCTGTCAATTCATCATTATCTTATTTATTGTTCTTCCCTGAAACCTTTACTGCTCTTATTTGAGAAAGTATTTCTGCAAGGAAATGTCATGGTTACTTCTTTTATAATCTTAGGGGACTATCAGTAGTAGTCTTTTAGGATAATTTCTCACTGGGTGTTTCTTCACACAGGTAAGACAAATTCAGAACAGTATAGTATAGTACAGGGTTTCAATTACTTGTTCACTTTCCCCCCTTAATCATGGCCCCAAACAGATCGTAGAATTGTTTAATGTTTTATTCTTGGCCTAGTGAGCAGAATTTTTCTAATCTTTTCCTGGTTGAGGAAGCTCCAAAAAGGCTTCAGGTGTCATGCTGGTTGCTTAGGTCCCACTTCCCAAGTTCACAAAGGGTAGAAGATACTGCTCCTGTTCCCATGAATGCACTGACGCCACAGATTCCAGGGCTTATGGTAGTATCTGTTTGCGATCATGCATCAACTTTTTTGTTTGTTTCTAACACCTGAGATTTAACTTCAAAAAAGAAAAGTATGCTTATATATTTTAATTATTATATATTTATTCACAACTTCCATATATTTGTAAGCAAGAATAAAATCTATATATGTCTATTCATTGTGCCTTTTGGCTATAAGTTGAGTCATTTTTTATAGGTAAGAACTATTTTGACAACCTTTAGAACCAGGGTCGTAGCTGAATATCCAGACCCTAGCACAATGGATTCAGTAGCAAATATTTGTTGACCAGCTTTTTTGGCATTTGCATTCTGGTTGGAAACATCTAGTCCAATCTGAACTGTCTACTCCTGTATCAGACTCATATGTTTAATATCTTGTGCTAGCCACTTAAAGATTCTAGCCTCCAAAGTACCTAAATTATTCTTAAAATATAGCAAAACTAATACTGGCATCTTTAAGACTCTGTATTTTATAAAGAGATACTCAGAAAGATTAAATGGTTTGCTCATACACTACTTTCAGAATTGTGGACTCAAATAGTGATTTTATCTATTTGTGAACCCAAATCTCCACTCTACATAAAGGCTGGATTGTTTGTGACAGATTAGTTATTAATAAGTAGCCAACAGGTGCTTGACTCAGATCTGCTTGCTACCAATGAAGTACTCCTGTTCCTTCCTCACATTGTCTGCCTTTACCACAGATAGAATGAGCATTCATTCCATTTTATTTGGGAACCCATACACTCAAATATCTTTAACAATTTTATTTTGTAACTCAGCAGGATAATGATAGTACTCTACAGTGCTTTAAATTTTAGTATTTCCAAAAATATTCTATATTCAACACTTTTGCTACACATTGTTGAACACATATGATACACACACTTAATGTTGCATGAGAAGGTAACAAAAAATAATCTTAAAGATTCCAAATGGAAAATATGAATTTCCTCTAAACAAGACACAGTTAGAATCTGCTTTTGAAAAATACAGTTTGAATAAGTAGAGGAATAAAAACATCTTTCTTTAGTCAAAGAAATTTCATCTTGATACCTTTCTAGTCTCTGTCTCAGCCTTTTGGGATATAAAATCCAGGCATCTGACATTTGTCTTAGGCCAGGAATTTGAAATAGTTGAGTGGAGGATAACTCTTAAATGAGAGAACAATATTTAAGAAAATTTATTCTGTTTTTTAAAGAAACAAAAGGATGCACACATGTACAGTCTTTATTTAAAGTAAAAGTTGATCAGTATTAACTACTTGGCTAAATATTTCAATAAACTGGCTACATATTCTAATAAGCTTTCTCCTGTACAAAGATTGAAAAGCAAATGCAAGATCTAGACATTCTTAGAACTCTTTGTTTCTGTTTTGAGCAAGTCAATTGAAGTTAATAATTAAACCTACTGTGGACTTTTGGTTTGATAACTTGAGTGTCAATACAAAGGTCGAATCTAGATTAATGGTATCTATTCAAGGCATAAGCAGAGAGTGGAAAAAACCTATGATCTGTACTGAATAATCTAAGATTCACAAATTAAAGAATAATAGCCTGTATTTATCGAGTTCTTACAATGCATTGGATATCATAAGTCTTTAAATGCATTAGCTCATTTAATCCAAGCAGCTCTATGAGGTAGGATTTTTTATTAAGAGGTAGGAAAACAGAGGCACAAAAATGTTGAGTAACTTGCTCAAAGTTATTCAGCTAGTAAGCAGCAGTATTAAGATTTAATCCAAGCTGGTCTGGTTCCAGAGCTTTCCCTCATGTCTCCCAAGTATATACTATTCCACTATATCCTATAAAGACATTTGACAGTATATTTCATTAAGTACTAACAGGTAGTGGTCGTATTCAGAATTTTGGGTAAAAGTATATAATATCTGGAAATCTAAGAATAAACCACAATTCCAATATTCTTACCTCTTAGTTTAAGACAATGACTTTTAAAACGGGATCTACACTAAATATCACTTAATTCTGATGCTAATGTATTTTATGCTTGTCAGTGTATTACAGAACAAAATTATTCCTCAAGGAATTATTCCTCATGGAAATTATTGTGGTTTAGTTTAGTTGTTTTATTTCATTTCATTCATTTAGTTTAGTTTAGTCTGGTGCTGGAAGTCAATCCCAGGGCTTTGTGCATGCTAGCCAAGTACACGACCACTGAATTATACCCCAGCCAAAACTATTGTGCATTTTTCAAAATTTAGCTAGCATAGATATGAGAAAGCAAGACGAGGGAATGGTAAAAGAACAGAAGGATTGAGACAAAAGAGCACCATAGTTTGTCTTACAATCTATTTTCCTCCATCCAGAAAACATTTCTTTGGATTTTTTTTAAATCATAAAATACAACTGTACTCCAGAAACAGTCACATGACTACAATTTATTATGAAATTTGTCTCAGGAGGAAATATGTAACAGTTAAAAATTAAATCCAAGTACATATCTGTGCAAAGATTATTTTCTGAGAAACAATTTACACTCCTTGTCTTTTCTTGATAACCCACATTTCTACTGTGCAAGAATTATTAATGCTATAAAGTCTGACCTTGAGGTTTGAGAGTATTTCAGTCTACTGAATTCTCTTGTTAGAACAGTGATGAATAGGTAAATCATTTGGAAGGGAATGAAGGTTACAGTATCTGGAGAGGGGTGGGGAAAACAGATGGCAGACAGCAAAAATTTTGCTGATCCAGGAGAAGAATAGAATATGTTTAAATAAAGAATAATAGTACTCTGAATGTGTTTTGAGGTTTAAATGTTCTCCCCTTAATAGAAGTTAAAGAAAATATCCCCAACCATTATGATTTTGAACATCTGTCTATGTTTACATTAGGCCTAGTTCAAGATGGAAAATGTCAAAGAAAAGACATATAATAAAGCTAATTATGTTTGCATTTCATTTGCTCCATCATATGTGAGGGGACCCAAAAGCCACACTGATTCTGGTGTTACAAGCCTCTTGCTGTTTGAAGCACAAAACCAGCAAATACAGAGCACTTAGGTTTTTTTTATTCTATAAACACATCAAACAAGGAGGATGTTTTTCTGTGAAGAATGCCCAGTGTGAAAATGCTGAAGGACTGGCAAAACATAGATTTGCTGCAACACAAAAGCACCTTCCAAGATTGTAGATCACAAATTCAACAAAAGAAGCCACAAAAAGTGGAGAATCTTAATTAAGTCCTGGATATGGTCATGTACCACATGACTTAGAGCAGAGGAAAAAGGCTGAAATGAGCTCTTTGATTAAAAATATAAAATTTCAGGGCCAGGGGTTTAGCTCACTGGCACTGTGCCCCTGTCACAAGCACAAGGTCCTGAGTTCAATCCCAGGTACCAGAAAAATATATATATATATAATTTCATTTATCATTTTGAAGTAAATCATAGGAATCTATTAGCTATTCTATTCCATTTTTCAGTATAGTTATTTGATAATTCTTTTTTCATGCTACGGACTGAAGATTTGGGTCCCCTCAATGTTCATTCATTAAAACCTGATCTCAAATGTGAAAGCATTAGAAAGCAGGGCTATTTAAAAGGTTGGTTCATTATGCCAGATTCTTCCTGAGTGGGATTAGTACCCTTAATGTGATGGGGACCAGAATTCTTCCTTTATATCATATAAAGATGCAACAAGAAGACACATTCTCTGAATTAGAAAATAGGCCCTAATCAGACACTGAATCTGCCACTCACTTGATCTCAGACTTCTTAGCCTTTTGAACTTGAAAAAGAAATATATACTGTTCAGAAGTTTCCAAGAAATAAGTTTCTGCTATGATATCAACCCAAAAGGACTAAGTCCAGTGTCTGGTTTTCACATGATTAATTTATTTAATCAATGGCTATGTTTTGGCAACTATAATACAAGTCCTATTCTAGTTGTGGGGAACACAAGTTAATCAGTCAAGCCACTGCACTCGTGTGTCACTCAATCTAGAAGTGGGACAATAATCAAATGGTTAAAAAAAATTTTAAACTAGCAGTGGTAAAAACCATGACCAACTTCATGTAAAAAAGAGCAGATGCAAGATAATTTAGACACGATGCAAAAGTTAGATTTTTTCTGACAAGGTGACTTTAAACCTAAAACCTTTATCATCAAAGGAGACATTCATGTAAAACTCTGGGTGAAGAGTATTCCAAGTAAACCACCATATTAAAAAACTTTGTCTTATCTTCTTTTGGAAATTGCAAAAATTTATCAATAGTTTTAAAATTTTTCTTTGCCCAGCCAGACTTTAAATGGATAGGAAATCTTGTGCCTAGGATTATACACTTGGTAATATATCTTTGTGGTACTTTGGTAAAAAGGATCATTATTATTTAATGTTTTCATCAGTAACATATAAAAGTGACAGACTATGCCAGGAGCCCCTGAAAGAGATCTTACCTCCACGAAATGCTGTTAACTTTATCAACACCAGAGGCTTCAATTGTGACCTTATAACGAAAGGTCTAATGAAAAAATAGGCACAGAATAAAAAAAATCTATACTAGATAGAAGATCACTGGTATTCTAGAGACTGTGTCTTGAAGTGCTTTCTGGATATTTAAAGCAATGGTTTATTTAAGAAATAAAAAGAAAAACAAAAAAATAAATTAATAGATAAAAAACCACACTTAGAACAATTAGAGTTGAGCTCATTTAAATTCTGTTTGATGGGTATTAAATATTTGGGGCTTCATGAATGTGAGAAATCTTTCCATTAAAGGCATTAAGTAGCTAGGATAAATACTATTACTAAATACATTTTTTTTTGCTGTTCTAGACTGGGAGATTAAGGCAGACAACCTATCACTTCAAAAAGCAGGAGGAAACACTTCGTACAACTTAGTAGAAGGTGGCAAAGCCATGGCAGTTACTCCACAAACAAAAATCTATAGACAAAACAGAAAATAAAAAAATCCTCAAAAGTGAAGCATATCCATTAATTTATAAACTGCATTAATATTGCAGGCTAATTGACTTGAAAATAATATGACTTATCAAAGAGCCTGATTTTGCCTAGCAAAACCATAGACATTCCAATTCTACTGTTTACTGAATATTTTTGTGAACTAGGATTTTCAGCTATTGTTGTGTTAAAAATAAAAAGATGAATTGATAATGGGTTAGCTCTTTCTTCCCTCTAGGAGAAGACAAAATAGTGTGAAAGTTAAGACCACACAGATACTAAAGTCAGAAGGATCAAGGTTCTAATCCAGACCCAACATTTTTTAGCATGAAAATATCCTCTGAGCCTTGATTTATTATCTGCTTTAAAGGTAGAATGAGATTAAATAAGGTATGTGAAGTTTTAGCATAGTATCTAGAACATAAGAATTTTTGAAATTGTTGGTCTTATAACACATGCATAAGTAGCACATATAATGTAATCATGCTCACTCTGTACTTAAATAATAGGAACTTCTCATTGAAATTTACTCAGCAGAATATGAATTTTTTCTATCTTTCACAAAGGGGTCATCACTTTTACATGAAAAATAAACATGAGAGATATATAGTCTCTACATTCTGTTTATGTTGACAAAATGAATTTTGAATGGAACAAAATTAATTTATACAAAATTTATGTGTATATATATTTTTTCTGAATAATATTGTTTTCATTAGTTTCTTACAGATATTCATGACTTTTCTCCCCTTGAAAAAGATAAATTTAAACACAATTTTTTCTCTATACCCATGTAAAGGGGCCAAAACGAGAACATTCAGTAATTCCATGAAATGAGATGAGTGGGATGGGGTGGGGTAGGATGGAAAGTGAAAAGACTACAAGAAGTGAGTGAGGAGTGAAGTGCACCAGGGTAGAATTTACAAATTAAAACACATTCTGAGTAAAATGTACATGACAAATAGCAACAGCAAACCACCAGTCTTTCAATTGTTTCTGTAAATGATAGTGATAACCCACTCTTTTTCCATTGGGTTTACTCAAAAGTTAGGAGATGTCCTTGCATAAACAGCCAATTGAAAATTTCAGAACAAGGGAAAAGCTAATCTTTTCTGAGGAGCCGGTATGCTTCTACTCTGCAAAATGTAACATTTCCTACTTTAGAGTCTTAGCTCTTAAGCTCAAAGTTATGTTTTTTATTTATCCTAAGTAACTCCTCCTGAGATTTGACTTTGATATATTTTCTATGCTCCAGTCTTCCCACTTCCTTATGTTGTTTCTGTACTTTGGTCCTTGTTTTAATGGTTGTATTATAACTGTATCCTTTCTAAGGCACCACATATTTCCCTTTAAAAGTAGATGTCATATACATAAAGGGAAGAAAGAAGGGAAGATTTCACAAATATATACACTTTAAGCACATAAAGTCATATAAATTTAACATCCTTAACAGGGAGAAAAATCCTTATTTCATAATTTTTGGAAGCCTGAATTAAAGTATTTACAAAGTATAAGCAAAAAAGGCATATTTTCCCAAGTTTAAATTGTATTGTTTTTGTTCTGATAATTTCTTATTCTAGTTCTCCAAATGCTTTTATACAGTGTGCTTCAAATATTCTCTGGGGTCCAGGGATAGATTCATCCCCCATATCACTTCATCAGCTATGCATATATTTGACCCCTTTTGCCCTAGCAGTGGATTTTTTACAGCCATGTACTGTGTACCCATAGGAGTAATCTGCTCAGAGGGCAGACTGCTACCCTTGCCGCCTCTTTTGACTGACATTAGTTACCTTTACACTGTTTCATTAGAAATTTTGTTTTTTCCAAAAGCAAGAGTTCCACACACCTAATACTGAAAACCTTTATGGAGAATCTCCACTGCCAAAGGGAACTGGCATTAGGATTATTGAAAGCCTCTGATGTGAGCTCCCAAGGGCTTTCTTTTAACATTACTGTTTTACATGCTACTGTTTCCCCCACCTGCCCACATCAGCTCTAGAACACATCAGGAAACTAACAGTTGCATGTTGAGTAACAAGAAAAATAATTTTTAAAAATTATATTAATTTTTGAGTAGTTTCTTATACCTGGAAAGTGGGAAATTTGCATGCATGCTAATCATATGATCATTTTACTTAATGATAACATTTTCTAGTGGTAACATTTCTACACTTCCTTCTTGAAAAATAATTCTATTTTTCAAATGTTTAATGGTGAATGTGTGCTCATAGCTACCTTTCTTGGATTTAGCTAAATGTGCTTAAATATGTATTAAAAATAATTTTAATTGTTACTCAGCTGTCAGTTTGGTTAGGAGTTACAAGATTAAGGAGAAGCTAGTTCACCCACATCATGATTCATCTTGCCTATTCACACTCACATGTGTATTCATACATATATGAATACATACATATGCATGTATATAATACATATAGCCATTTGCTAACCATCAATTTACTCTTATATTTTATAGATGGCATACTGGTAGACAGCCTCAGCCAGGGCAGAGTACTTTCCAGCACTGGTTATCAAGTGTCAGGGACAGAGGTACAATGCCTTCTGCCTCTGGGTTAAACAAAACAGAGTCACATTACCTCTCTGGATCCTTATCACTGTTCTCCAGATGCATAGTCCCAAAATGATGGCCGTCATTAGCCCCCACACAATGACCACCAGCATTCTGATGTTACAGGTGCTGCAGGCAGCCATGGTGAAGTCAAATCACAAATCACTCCTAGAAAATGCAGCCAGCTTTGCTTCTTCTTGAGCCAAGAAATTTAATCAAATTCTGTTCTAAAACATAAAAATAATTCCTCCTTTCAGTGATGTATCAGGAAGGTGTTCTTGTATTTTAGGAGTTTTGAGGTTGATCCAGCAGGACACAGTTCAAATCACCTAATAAAAGGTATGTATTCTGATTGCAATGTCATCATCCTTCACAGAAAGAGAACCTGAAAAAAAAAATGATTGGTGTTAAACGAAAATGAAGGTAAGTTAGGGCAATAAAGAAGGAGGAGGAACTAGCAAAGAGGGTCAAAGGGTGACTATCTGGACAAACAGGGGAGTGAACAAAGGGAACAGAAACAAAGGAACCAAAGAGAAAGTCTGGAAGGCAGTAGATCCTGGTGCCCACCTGCAGCTAAGCTTCCTGCACATTTGTCTTAGGACTATCTAGCAGAGGTAGACCAGCAGGTGTCTCATGCCATGCAAACACCTTCTAGGGGAAATAAAGTATGTTGCCATTGAGAGGATAAACAACAGTAGTCACAAGTGATTCCAGTACTTGCATTCCTTTAAGGATGCTACATTTTGACAGCTGCGGTTGGTGAGTGGGCAATTAGTTCCAAGCAAGCTTTAACAAGTACTAAAGCCTAGTATTACAATCCATCTATTATGGGCTGAATTGTGTTCCCACCAAAATTTGCATGTTGGAGTTTTAACCTCCAGTACTTCACAATGTGACCTTATTTGGAGATAAGTTTGTTATAGAAGTAATTGAGTTAAAATGACATCATTGAGGTGTCCTAAAACAATATGGCTGATATCCTTACAAAAAGAAAACATTTGGAAACAGACCGCATAGAGGAAAGATGACATGAAGCTACACAGGGAGAAGATAGCCATCTATAAGCCACAGTGAGAAACTTAGAACAGGACCTTCCCACAGAGTCTTCAGAAGAAATCAATCCAGCTAACATCCTTTTTTCTGTTTTTTTGAGACAGGGTATCACTCTGCAGTTTAGGCTAGACTTGAACTCACTATGTATCCTAGGTGGGCCTCAAACTCATGTTGATCCTCCTTCCTCAGCCTCCTGACTGCTGGGATTACAGGCATGTGTTACGCTTGGCCTAGCTGACATCTTGATTTTAGACTTGTACAGAGCTCTGAGATAATAAATTCTATTACTCAAACAGTTCAGTTCATAGTACTTTGTTACAGCACCCCAGGGAAGAAAATACTCTGAGTTCCTGCAAGTTGACATCTCTCTGTAGCTATAGCTCTGACTCTTTTGCCTGAAACTTCATGTCCTCCCCTTTCCTCTCCACATCATCAAATGAACAATGAATGAAAGGATAAATGAGAGGTCACTTCCTCAGAGTTCTGTTTCTGGTGAATGAAACAGATACTCTGGATGTTCCCTCAGTCCATGAAATTTGCATTTATTAAGTGTCTTCAGTGTGTCAGAACTATTACAAGATATGGATGGGATCACAAAGAATTCATATTCTCTTAGGGATAAGATACCAAAATATAACTCTCAATAAGACAAATAGTAACTATTAAAATGAAGAATAATACATTTTAATTACAACAATACCAGGCCATTAATTCCTTCAGGAATATTAAACAAGGTTTTACAAAATAAGCTTTACATTTAAGCAGACCTTTGGTTTTTCCCTAAACAAAATTGATGTTTTTCCCAATTCTCTGTAGCACTCATCTTATTAAAATACAACTTTGGGAGATGTGAGCATCAAGCCTAATTTGTTCAACACCAAGTTTAGAAAAATGAAATGGAAAGAATTAGAGATACTGCTGCAGAAGTACAAAACAAATTAATGAGTCTATTGTCTCATATATTATGGATACATTAAAATTATTTTGTTAACAAATGAGAAATTAGAGACATTTATAGCTAAGTGGATGCACATTGAGGCAATACTCTTAAGTGAAATAAATAGGACACACATGTGTAAATGCCAAATAGTTTCTCTGGTGTGATAAACTGAAAGTGTAAATAAGGACTAAATGTATAATAGGTAATGTGAAATAGGAAGAAAAGGGGCAAAGGGGAAGGAAGTGGGAGGGCTAGGGGAAAGGATAGAAGGGAATGGGATTAATATGAGAAAATGGCAAAATAGGAGCAAAATCTTTGTAAATAGGGAGGACTGGAGGGGTTGAAGGGAGGGCTGGACAAGGGTGAAAAACAAGAACCAAGAGAGACTATGTAAAGGTGCAAATTTCCAATGATGAATGTCATTATATTGTATATCTAAAATGTACCAATGATTAGAATGAATAATCGATAATATAAAATAGGAAGAAAAAGTCCAAAGGGGTAGGGGTAGTGGGAGGGGCAGGGGAAAGGAAAGAAGGGAAAGGAAAAAATGATGAGAAATGGAAAAAATAGAAATAAAGTCTTTGTAAATAGGGAAGGGTGGAGGGCGTGAAGGGAGGGCTAGGAATGGGGAAAAAATAAGAACCAAGATGCATTATATAAAGGTACAATTCCCAATGAGAAATGTAATTGTGTTGTATACCTACAATGTACCAATAAAAGAATTTAATACAAAAAAAAAAACTATTTCGTTAACGTCTACATATGTTATCCACTGAAACTACCTGGAAACATACATAAATTGTTTTAAAAAAAAATTTACACTCTTTTCATGGTTTGAAGTTTTCACTTTATACATATTCTAAATACCATAGTAAAATATATTATTTTTCTATTAAACTCAGTGGAAGTGCTCTAACCATTAGATGCTACAATGGCTGTAGCTTCTTAGAGTTTCTATGTCTCAGCCATGTGACTGATTTTATAAGATTTTTCACCTGTCCAGCTAAGCACTAGAAATTCATAGAGTAGAAGAAATTCTTAGGCATAGAGATTCAGATGTTGACATTTATATAAAGACATGAATTACTACTGATTACCAACAAATGGGTAAGTGGTCATCAATATTTACACACACACACACACACACACACACACACACACACCCCAAAATGACAAGGAGGAAGCTGGATGTGGTTGCTCACACCTATAATCCCAGCATTCTAGGAGGCAGAGCCAGGAGGATCACAAGTTGGAGCCCAACCTGAGCCACTTACTGTCTTAGAGAAACAGGATCTCAAAATAACAAAAATAGGGGTTTAGCTTGTGGATTTAATCCCAGTACAGGAAGAAAAAAGACAAGGAATAAAAAGAAAAACTAAACAAACAAAAAAAAGAAATTCATTTACTCACTCTACTCAACACAGTCATTGTGTAGTCATGTGAATAAAATGTTGAACCAGAGAGAAAAGGTTCATGTCCTGACACAGCTTTTACTTAGGAATACCTGGGTTTGCACTGATACTAGTATTATTATTTTGATTTCTTTTTTTTTTTTTTTTGGTACCAGGGATCGAACTTGGGTCCTTACGATTGTGCAGCAGGCAGCGAAACAACTGAGCTAAAATCCCCAGCCCTAGTATTATTATTTAAAAGGCGCAATGACTATCTTTTAGTTCAAGTATTAGAAATAAGAAGTAAATCAATCTCTTCCTCTAAAGCATTTGACTTTGTTGTAGTTTTCAAAACAATTTTCTTTTTTTGGATAAGAAGCTCTTGATATTATTCATGCATTTATCTGATAGCCACTTGCCTTGAAGGATATTGCTTCCTTCAGAATTAACAGCAAGAGAAACCACCAAAAGAGGAAGGGACAACCCACAATGTAAGAAAACGTTTTTACCAGCTGTTCTTCCGACAAAGGTCTATTACATAGAATATATAAAGATCTTAAAAATATCAGACCTCCCAAATTTAAAGACCCAATCCAAAAATGGACATCTGAAAAAGAACACATATTTCTCAGATAAAGAAGTAGAAACAGCAAATAAACATATGAAAAAGTGTTCAACATCACTGGGTCATTTAAGAGACACAAATGAAAACAACACTGAGAGTCCACCTCACCCCAGAAAGAATGGCTGCTATCAAGAAATCAACCAATAACAAATGCTGGTGGGGTTGTGGGGAAAAAAGAACCCTTCTCCACTGTTGGTGGGAGTGTACACTGGTGCAACCACTGTGGAAATCAGTATAGATATCCCTCAAAAAACTAGGATTAGAGGTCCAATTTGACCTAGCTATTCCCCTGCTGGGTATCTTCCCAAAAGAATCATATCACAGTGATATATGTGCACCCATGTTATAGCAGCACAGTTTTTAATTGCTAAAACTTAGAAACAGCCCAATTGCCCATCAACTGGAGACTAGATAAAGAAAACTTTTTTTATAAATGGAGTTCTACTCAGCCATAAAGAATGAGAAACTAGAGACATTTATAGCTAAGTGGATGCACATTGAGGCCATACTCAAGTGAAGTAAACAGGACACACGTGTAAATATTGAATAGTTTCTCTGGCTTAAGAAACTGAAAGTGTAAATAAGGATCAAAATGTATGTGAAATAGGAAGAAAAGGCCCAAAGGGGAAGGGGAAGTGGGAGGAGGGGTAGGGGTAGGAATAAATATGAGAAAAGGAAAAAAATAGAAACAAATTCTTTGTAAATAAGGAGGGGTGGAGGTGTTAAAGAGGAGGGCAGGGGAATGGGGAGAAAAATAGGAACCAA
Organism: Heterocephalus glaber; assembly: GCF_000247695.1. The sequence goes on along the minus strand of NW_004624789.1, from coordinate 14,185,209 downwards.
GATACATCATGTAAAGGTACAAATTTCCAATGATGAATTTCATCATATTGTTAACCTAAAGTGCACCAATAAACTTGATGAAAAAAAAAGAGTGAACATGATCTACACCTGAGGAATGTTGTTGTTACAATAAGACTGAATGAAAAAACTTCCCAAATTAATGAAGGCATAAAGGTTTAAATACATAGTCCAGCTAAGTTCCCCAAAGGTTTTGCAATAGAAAATGAATTTTATGACTGGTGATGAAACATGACGAGATTTCTTTATCTCTGACATATATAGGATTATCTTCAGCATACCATTTCCCACCTCAAATAAAATATTAAGCTTAAAACTAATGTTAAAGCATTGGGACCATATTAGTTAACTAGTCTGTTGTCATTTTTTAAAAAACCACGAATCAGGCTTAAACAACAGAGATTTATTGTCTTGCATCTCTGAAAGTTAGAAATTCAAGACTATGGTATTAGAAGGGTCATGCCCCTCCAAAGGCGGTAAGGAAAAATCTGTTCCATGCCTCTCTCCCAGCTTCTGGTGGTTTGCTGTCAATATTTTGTACTCCTTGACTTGTGTATAAATCACACTGATGTTGGTCTTTGTGTTCACATTATGTTTTCTGTGTGTATACACATGTATGTGTACTTAAATTTCAAAACACACTTGTAATATTGCATTGGGGAATATCTCACTCCAGTATGGTATCATCTTTAACTGACAACACAGGAATGACTGTACTATTTCCAAACAAGATCACATTCTGAGCTACTAAGTATTAAGACTTCAATATATAAATTTGGGTAGTAAGGAGCATATTAGTACCTATGAAATGGATCACAATCCTAATACATGAAAATCTATGATTAAGAATATAATGCACACTCTACTTTTATTTTTTGTGATATAACTTGTCTCGGGTTGAGGAAGCTTCTTTTAGGATGCGAATCTGGCACTTCATTAATGAGTTGTGTCTCCATCCTCTGCCACTAGATGGAAGAATTACTGCTATCCTTCCTGCAGGGGAGCCCAGTCTACAGACTTCAGTCTTCACCCACTCTTCCATATGTAGCACAACAGATTGGAAGTCAATTTAAGACACATTTCTTGAGGGATGGAAAGTGAGAAGAAGTGGGGATATTCTTGTGTCCTAGACATCCTGCCCATCCCTCTCTTAGATCTCTATTCAGAATCACATCAACAGAGAAATTTACCAAGAAGTTGACATTTCTTCTTGTAAATGAACACTGTGCATCGGGAACATGGCAAATAGTCTTTAGAATAATGCAGGTCCATCTAAAACAGAATTGAACCATTCACTATGCAGCAGTAACTATGAAATGGAAAAAGTGCTCACTTCTAGTGTCAGAAGACTTGCATCCCTTTATAGGTTTGGTCACTACTGAGAGCAGGATCTTGGACAAGTCACTAACTCTGGGCTGGGTCTTTTACTATGAACAACATTTTAGAGCCCATTTTCTAGAAATAATATGTCTCTGATTTTCCTGGCCTCTTCCTGTGTTTATAGTTCATCCTCCAATGGTAAAGCTTGAAAAAGAGTCCTTAGGTGCCACAACAGAGGCCAAAGAATATGATCCTCTTTAGGGGATTATAGTATAGTTAGAAAGAAGAATTTATGTATAAAGACAATTAGAGGACTGAAAAGCATATGATCCAATTTTAGGCTCTGTGCTATAGGACTTTATTGCCAGAAGAGGGCAGTATAAAGAATAGAAAAGAAAAATTTTCAACTTGGCTTTGAGAATCTTCAAAATTAAATTGAGAGGTAGGTGGAAGGAAGGGTGATTATTATGATATAGATACAAAAATAAAATATCCTTGGAAATGGAAAACACTTTAGGGATTGTATTAGAAGCATAATATGAAAGTATAACTACACATTGAATCACATTCAGTCAAAGTGATTTTATTTTATACTCAGAGTCAAAGCTCTGAATCTACTGTTAATTAATTTAGACTTGATCTCACAGAGAAAATGAAACAGTGCATTTCTGAGAAGATGAGAAGGTTGTTCCATCCAAAATTGCTGAGCTCTTTGATTATGTAGACGATTTTATTGTTTTGTGCTTTGGGGGCTATGTATATGTTTCAGACACAGATCAGCAAATGGAGGATTATTGGCCTCCTCCTCTAGCTTCTTACTTAAATCACTTAAGCCTTCCATCATAACATTTGAGAATAGTAAAAAAAAAAAAAAAAAACCCCAAGTTCAAAAGAGGAGGCACGTAAGAATCAGTTTTTCCCTTCTATTTTAACATTTCCTTGGTCATAGAATTCCTAACACAACTCATATGCACTCTCAACAAGTACATGTTGTCCCTGCTTTAAGACATAACAGGTTCAGAACTACTGATGTCCAATCTCAAAGCTGTTGGTTGAATTACCTTTAAAAGAAAGTACCCTAAAATTCATTAGGGTACCATCTTAATAAAGATAAATAGTCTTATCAGATAGAAAATATGTGTGATAAAATGTGAGAATACATCAAGTTCAGAAGTCTTACACTTCAAAGGAAATACATATAAAAATTTTAAGAGTTAATAAAATTCCAAGTGACATGATGGCCTGGGTGGAATCTGTAGAGTTTATGAATAAGCAGAAAAGACAGATAACTATAAATAAGACTCCATATCAGGAGGGTACATTTCCTGTTCATAATAGAAGGCTGCCACAAAATCTGTTCCAGAAAACTTCTGGGAAGTTGGCAGAGTGGTGAGCAGCACCAAATCAGGCTCTCTGAAATTGGGAGACTAGACTCTAGAGTATAGCAACTTGGAGACGAGAAGGACGGAGGTGGCTCCCTGAGGCCCAGGAAAGTTCTGAAGGGTGATTTGGAGCCCACAGGGAGAATGAGGTGACTGACCTCAAGGCAGAAGAGGGAAGTGACAAACTGCATTTTTTCCGACTCCCAGCTCCTTGGCAAACTGCACGTGATCCCTGACTCCAGGCTCACAGGGTGAGAGATGAAGCTGAAGCCAATAGAGAAGTTTGGTGGCAGCAGGGGACCCCAGAAACCTCCACAGATAAATGCATTAGGAGAGCAGAACAGTGATGCAGTGAGTGGTAGCTGCTGGTGAGTGACTCCATTCCAAACGTCCCCAGGAGAGGGTGATTGACTAGAAGCCATTTTGGGGTGGAGCCAGCTGAATCTGGAACTCAGAACAGCCATGGGATTGGTTCCATCTCAGGGCTTCCAGTGTCTGGGTGAGGCACATCCATGGAAGATGTCTGGAGTCAGGGAGCTGAGATCAAACTAGCAAGAAACACCTATAGTGTTGTGGGCTGAACAGCTTGGGTCACAGGCCCACAGCCAGAAACCAGGATCAGCCTGAATTTCTGTAGAGTTGAACCAGCACCCCACTCTTACCCGATTCCTACAGCAGACTTGTTGGAATTATACAGAACCCTGCCCTAATCCTAATGCAGGCTTGCTGGGATCATACAATATGAATCTGGGCTCTGTTTGCCTCCTTTGTCTACCAGTGACAGCAGAGACGCACAGTGAAGTGGACACTACCACAAAACCATAGACCCCAGAAGATACCCACAGGCTTGGAATCACAAAGGAATCTCTCTCTCTCTCTCTCTCCCCCCCATCTTTTTGTTTGTTTTGAGGGGGCTGTTGTTTTTATTTTTGATTGTATATTCATGTTTTCTCATGAGGGTGAACATTATTTTTAGTTTAATCTTTTGTTTTCTTTAGTTCTTGTTTTTGTTTCTTCCTTCTTTGTTTCCATCCTGTCTTCTTCACTAGTCTCCAAAAGCTCAGGTAATCTTCCTTTGTCCTTCAGCCTTGCTTCTAATCTCTTTCTCATCTTCTATTTCTCTATTTGTCCATCCTATTCCTTTTAAATTTCTCACCAGACAGTAAAATGGCTCAATTGAGAGGATATTTGCCTAATATAAATTTCTGCTTTGTTTTAGATTTAGTTATATACCTATAAATCTTGTTTATATGGTTAAAAGTGGCAAATTAATAGGTACCACAATTTGTCATTTTCCAGGCTTTGCTAGATCCTATTGTTATTATTGAATGTACTACTTTAAGGGGACATAGTTGTTCCAATCAGTTGCTCTTCCTCGTATGCAAAGACCGAGATTATGTGAGGGTCATAAACAATATTATAGTCCAGTATCAAAGAACCAGGAGCTATGCTAAATGGGCAGCAACTTCTCATCCCTAAGAAATTGAAGAGGTGGGATCTTGTGACAAACTCAGAAGCCAAAATCCAGCTACACCTAGAATACATCTCTGAAAAATAGTAATTTCCTAAGGAGTTCTTGATACTAGTAATAAAGCTACATTTAAAAGCATCAAAGTGGAAAATAAATTTTTTAAAAATTGAAAATAAGATATGGAAGCAGGATGCAATCCCAGACCTCCAGCTAGTAGAAGGCAAACCCAGGGGGCAGTAAAGTGGAAAAAATCAAAAGCCACCCACCTGAACTCTTTGAAATGGTAATAGTGGAAGTAAAAAAGCAGATGAATGAGGTTTTAGAAAATAACAAGTCAGAAATAATTTCTCAGATAACTAAAGAGATGATGACCATAATGAAGGACATGGTTAGTGAATTTAGAGTAGTTGCAGATAAAAAAAAAAAAAAGGACCTTAGGAAAACGAAGAAAATTATGAATTTCCAACATGGGAAACAAATGGAATACATGACAGATTCAAACAGATATCAGATGAAAAATTCTATTGAAAGTATAGGCAGCAGAATGAACCAATCTTAGGACAGAATATCAGAAGTAGAAGACAGGTGTGTGGTTAACAATCAAAAGAAAGACTTCTTAAAAATAGCAAGAGATCATGAAAAATCAAAACAATAGCTGCTAGATGATGCAAAGAAGAATAACATACAATTGACTGGAGTCAATGAAAAAGCAGGAGATAATGCAAACATAAAAAACTGTCCAAAGAACTAATGGCAGAAAACTCCTCAAGCATGGAAAAAGAATTTGACATACAGATAAGTGAAGCACATAGATCTCCAATTAGCTGTGATTTTTAAAAAATCTACACCAAGGCATATAATAGTCAAGATTCCAGAAATTCGCTTCAAGAACAGAATATTAAAACCTGTTAGAGAAAAGAAACAAATTAACTATAAAGGAAAGCCCATCAGAATTAAAGCAGATTTCTCAACACAAAATCTTAATCAAGGAGAGCTTGACGTGAAATATTTCAACCCCTAAAAGAAAACAAACTCCAACCCATATTGATGTGCCCCACAAAAACTTTAAAAATTGACAGAGAGGGCCAGGGATTTAGCTCAGTGGTTCTGCTTCCTGCCTCACAAGTGCAAGGTCCTGAGTTATATCCCTGGTACACCCCCCAAAAAAATTGATGGAGAAATAAGATACTTTCATGATAAAGAATACATGAAGAAACTCCTGACCACCAAACCAGCACTCCAAAATGTTCTGAATTATATTCTAGAAAAAGAACAATGAAGACTACAATTCCATGAACCCCAATAGAATGAATCTACCAGGAAAGGCAAACAATTAATCAGAGGGGAAAGAAAGGGAACTGAGAACAAGAAAATAATATGACAAGGATAAGTTAATGCATATCAGATATAATCATTAATGTAAATGGTATCAATTAACCAGTCAAAAGAAACAGACTGGCAGAATGGATCAAGAACCAAGATCCAACAATATGCTGCATACAAGAAACACATTAAACTCAAAGAGGAAATACATAGGCTGAAAGTCAAAGAAAGAAAACAATATTCCACGCAAGAGAAACCAAGCAAAATGCAGGGACAGCTATTCTATTTGCAGACAAATAGATTTCAAGACAAAACTGATCAAGAGAGGCAAAAATGATCACTACATTCTCATTAAGAGAATAATTCAGGAGAAAGTGATAACAATCATAAATATATATGCACCAAATGCCAGCACACTCAAATATACATATAGCAAATATTAATGGACAAAAAATCAGATAAGCACCAATAAAATTGTAATGAGGGACCTCAGTACCACACTACCACAAATATATAGATCAATTAGACAAAAAATCAACAAAGAAATATCAGAGCTGAACCAACCTTTTGAACAAATGGACTTAGTAAATATCTGTAGAGTGTTCCACCTCACAACGTCCAAATACATGTTCTTCTCAGCTTCACATAAGATATTCTCCAAAATAGACCACATACTAGCTCATAGAACATGCTTAAGTAAATGCAAAGAAATTAAAATTATTCCATGCATATTATTAGACCATAGTGCAATGGAATTGGAAAACAATGGCAAAAGAAACCCCCAAAACTCTGTAAATGCATGGAAATTAAATTACACCCTCCTGAACAACTAATGGGTCATAGATAAAATTAAAGAAGAAATTAGAAAGTTTCTAGAATTAAATGATAATGCCAATACAACATACTGGAACTTATGTGATGCCATGAAAGCAGTCCTATGAAGTAATATCATAGAAATGAGTTCTCACATCAGAAAAACAGACCAAGCTCAAATATACTACCTCATGTTCAACATCAACCTATGAGAAAAACAAGATCAAGTTAAACTCAAAGGACATACAAGGGAGAAAATTATAAAAATCAGAGTAGAAATTAATGCAATTGAGACTAATAAAATAATACAAAGAATCAATGAATTAAAGAGTTGGTTCTTTGAACGATTAAATAAAATAGACAAGCCCTTAGCCAATCTTATCAAAAAAGGAAAGAAAAGACTCAAACAATGCGATTAGGAATAAAAAGGGTGAAATTACAATGGATCCTGCAGAAATCCATAAGATCACCAATACCTACTTTGAGAATCCTTATTCTAATAAGATGGAAAACAAAGAAGAAATGGACAGATTCCTAGATACGTGTGAATTACCAAAGCTGAATCAAGAATTTATAAAAATTCTAAATAATGAAATATCAAGGAAACAGAAAATTAACTAAAAATTTATCAACAAAGAAAAGTCCACGACCTGATGGATTGACTGTGATGGGTTGACTGCTGAATTTTACAAGAAATTTAGAAAAGATCTAACACCAGTACTACTCAAACTCTTTAATAACAGAGAAAGGGAAGCAATACTCCCAAACTCATTCTTGGAAGCAAACATTATTCTGATACCAAAACTAGAGAAGGATCCAACCAAAAAATACAACTACAGGCCAATTTCCCTAATGAATATAGTTTCAAAAAGCCTCCATAACACTGGCAAACAATGTAGCAAATCATCAAGAAGATTATATGTCATTACCAAGTAAGATTCATCCCAGGGATAGGGGGATGATTTAACACATGCAAATCAATAATTGTAATACACCATATCAACAGAGCCAAGGACAAAACTCACATGATCATCTGAATAGCATTCCTGCACACAAATAACAAACTTACTGAGAGAGAAATGAGGGAAACAACACCTTTCATAGTAGCATCCAAAAAATGAAATACTTAGAAATCAAATTAACAACAGAAGTCAAAGACCTTTACATTGAAAGCTATGGTACTCTGAAAAAGCAATTCAAAGAGGATATCAGAAAATGGGAAGATATCCCTTGTTTGTGGGTAGGAAGAACAAACATAGCAAAAATGCCATACTTCCAAAATTGTTACACAGATTTAATGCAATTCAATCATAATACCAATAGCATTACTCATAGAACTACAGAAAGCATTCCTAAAATTCATGTGGAACCAGAAGAGACCTAGAATAGCAAAAACAATTCTTGGCAACAAAGGTAAGGCAGGGGGTATCACAATTCATGATTTAAAATTATACTACAGAGCTTCTATGATAAAACAGCATGGTACTGGCAAAAACTAAATAGGCCCAAGGATCAATGGAACAGATTAGAAGATTCAGAATCAACTCCAAACACACTCAGTCAAAATCTAAAACAAATCCCATATCTCTCACTATGCACTAAAATCAAAATGGATCAAAGATCTAAATGTTAAGACAGAAATACTAAATGTACTGGAAGAGAGAATAGGTAGAACTCTTGTAGACATAGGTGTAGCCAAAGACTTTATTAACAAAACCCTCATAACATGGAAAATATTACAAAGGATCAACAACTGAGATCTCACCTTATTGAAAAGTTTTGCACAGCAAAAAAAAACCCCAGACAAACAGACAACAACAACAATAAACACCAACAGAGTGAAGAGACAACACAGAGTAGGAAAAAAATTTCACCAGCTATTCCTCAGACAAAAGACTGATAGCTAGAATATATAAAAAACTCAAAGCAATCAGAGCCCACAAATTTAAATCCAATCAAAAAATGGACATCTGAGATAAATACATACTTCTCAGAAGAAAAAGTACAAATGCCAAGTATATATATGAAAAAATGTTCAATATTACTGGTCAGTTGATAGATGTAAATTTAAACAACACTGAGACTCCATATCACTCCAGATAGACTGTTTACCATCAAGAAATTGAAGAACAACAAATGCTTCTGAGGCTGTGGGGAAAAAGGAGCCCTTCCTTACTATTGGTAAGGGCATAAATTGCTGCAACCAATATGGAAATTAGTATGGAGATTCCTCAAAGAACTAAAACTAGCAGTTTCTTTTGACCCAGCTATTCCCCTTTTTGGTATCTTCTGAAAGAGTTAAAAGCATCATTCCACAGCAATATATGCACACCTATGTTTATATGAGCACAATTTGTAATAGCTAAATCTTGGAAACAGCCCAAATGCCCATCAACCAATGAATGGATAAACATGTTGCTTCTTTATACAGTGGAATACTATTCTGCCATAAAGAAGGATAAACTGGAGACATTTCTTGGTAAATGAATGCACCATGGGACCATACTTTTTTTTTTCTTAAATTCTTTTATTGGTACATTTTAGGTATACAATGCATTTACATTTATCATTGGTCACTTGTACCCATACATTATGTATCATGGTTCTTATTTTTTCCCCTTTACCTGTGTGCCCTTCCCCCTCCACCGCTCCCTATTTATATAGACTCCATTTTCTTTTTTTTTCTCATAATTTTTCCTTTCCCTTCTTTACATTCCACTTCCCTTCCCACCACCCCTACCCCTTTGGACCTTTTCTTCCTATTTCATATTATCAATTATTCAATTTAATCATTTTAACCCTTATTTACAATTTCAGTTTCTAACACTAGAGACACTATTAAGTATTTATACATGTGTGTCCTATTTATTTCACTTAAGAGTATGGCTTCAATATGCATCCATTTAGCTATAAATGTCTCTAGTTTCTTATTCTTTATGGCTGAGTAGTACTCCATTTTATTTAAAAAACCCACATCTTTATCCAGTTTCCAGTTGATGGGCACTTGGGCTGTTTCCAAGATTTAGCTATTACAAACTGTGCCCCTATAAACATGAGTGCACATAATATTGCTATGGTATGATTCTTTTAATGCTTTTGGGAAGATACACAGCAGGGGAATAGCTGGATGAAATGGGACTTCCAGTCCTAGTTCTTTGAGGTATCTCCATACTGATTTCCACAGTGGTTGCACCAGTCTGCACTCCCACCAACAGTGGAGCAGGGTCCCTTTCTCTCCACACCCCCACCAGCATTTGTTATTGGTTGATTTCTTGATAGCAGCCATTCTTTCTGGGGTGAGGTGGACTCTCAGTGTTGTTTTCATTTGTGTCTCTCAAATGACCAGTGGTGTTGAACATTTTTTCATATGTTTATTTGCTGCTTTTACTTCTTTGTCTGACAAATGTCTGCTAATTTCAGATGCCCATTTTTGAATTGGGTCTTTGAATTTGGAGGGGTCTGATTTTTTCAATTCTTTATATATTCTCAGTAGTAGACCTTTGTCTGAGGTACAGCTGCTAAAAACTTCTTCCCACATTGTAGGTTGTCTCTTAGCTCTGTTGGTGGTTTCTCTTGCTGTGCAGAAGCTTTTTAATATGATAAGACCCCAGTTGTTGATTCTTTGTGCTAGTGCCCATGATACTGAGGTTTTGTTCCTAAAGTCTTTCCCTATGCCATTGTCTTCAAGAGTTCTATTTAACTTATCTTCCAGCAAGTTTAGTGTTTCTGTCTTAATATCTAGACCTTTAATCCACTTTGATCTTAGTTTAGTGCATGGTGATAGGTATGGGTCTGGTTTTAATCTTTGGCAGGTTGAAATCCAATTTTTCCAACACCATTTATTAAATAGACTATCTTTCCTCCAATGATGGTGGTTGGCTCCTTTGTCAAAGATAAGGTGGCTGAGCATGTCTGGAGTTGCTTCTGCATCTTCTAATCTATTCCATTGATCTTCAGGTCTGTTCTTTTGTCAGTACCATGCAGTTTTATCACAGTAGCTTTGTAGTATAGTTTCAAATTTGGGATTGTGATACCTCCTGTCATGTCTCTATTGCTGAGAATTGGTTTTGCTGTTGTAGGTCTCTTCTGGTTCCAAATGAATTTTTGGATTGTTTTCTCTAGTTCTGTGAAATATATTGTTAGAATTTCAATCAGCATTGTATTAAGTCTATATAATAGTTTTGGAAGTATGGCCATTTTCACTATATTGGTTCTTCCTACCCAGGAAGAAGGGACGTCTTTTCATTTTTTTATATCCTCTTTGATCTCTTTTTTCAGAGTGCTGTAGTTTTCAGTTTAGAGTTCTTTTGCTTCCTTTGTTAAATTGATTCCTACATATTTCATTTTTTCTGGATGCTATTGTAAAAGGAATTGTTTCCCTAATTTCTCTCTCAATGAGTCTGTTATTTGTGTATAAGAAGGCTATTGTTTTTTGAGAGGTGACCTCGTATCAGGCCACTCTACTGAATATGTCAATTAAGTCTAGAAGTCTTTTGGTGGAGTTTTTGGGTCTTCTATGTAAACTATCATATCATCAGCAAATAATGACACTTTAACTTCTTCCTTTCCTATGTTTATTCCTTTTATTTCTTTCTCTTTTCTAATTGCTGTGGGTAATTTTTCCAGAAGTATATTGAACAGGAGGGGTGATAGTGGGCATCCTTGTCTTGTTCCTGATTTCAGTGTGAAAGTTTTAAGGTTTTGACCATTTAGTATGATGTTGGCTGTTGGTCTTTCATAGCCTTAATCTGGTTGAGATAAATACCTTCTATTTCAATTTTCTGTAGCATTTTTATCATGAATGAGTTTTGGATTTTGTCAAATGCTTTTTCTTCATTTATTGAGATGATCATATCATTTTTGTCCTTGGTTCTTTTAATATAGTGTATTACATTTATTGATTTATGTATGTTGAGCCATCCTTGGATCCCTGGGATAAATCTGACTTGGTCAGGGTGTATAATCTTCTTGATGACACTCCGTATTCTGTTTGCTAGTATCTTGTTGAGGATTTTGGCATCTATGTTCATTAGGGAGGTTGGCCTGTAGTTCTCTTTGTGGGTTAGGCCTTTCCCTGTTTTATTTATTTATTTATTTATTTGGTACCAGGGATCGAACTTGGGTCCTCGCCCTTGTGCAGCAGGCAGCGAAACCACTGAGCTAAATCCCCAGCCCCTTTCCCTGGTTTTGTAATCAAACACTTGCTTCCAGGA
>NW_004624789.1:14154063-14171869 GCF_000247695.1 Heterocephalus glaber | reverse complement strand
TGGGATCTTGACTATTATATGTCTAGGTGTAGATTTTTTTTTATCATGGCTAGTTGGAGTTCTATATGCCTCATTTATCTGTATATCCAATTCTCTTCCTCTGTCTGGGAAGTTTTCAACTATTACTTCTGTGAACAGTTTTTTAATGACAATTGTACTTTCTCCTGTTTTTTCATGGACTCCTATCAGTCTTATGTTATTATTATTTGCATCATCTAGCAGCTGCTGGATTGATTTCTTGTGGTATGGGACCATACTCTTAAGTGAAATAAATTGGACACACATATTTTAATATTACATTGTTTCTCTGGTGTGAGAAACCAAAAGAGTAAATAAGGACCAAAATGGATGATAGATATTTGGAGGTAGGCAGAAAAATGTTCAAAAGGGAAGTAGAATAAGGGAGGAGGGGAAGGTGAAAGGAAAGAAAGGAAAAGAAAAAAGGGAGAGTAGAAGAAAAAATGGAAACAAAGCTTTTGTAAATAAGGAAGGGATGAGGGGTTGAAAGGAGGGGAGAGGATTAGAAAGGAAAGAAGAAACAAGATATATCATGTACAGGTACAAATTTCCTGTAATGAATGTATATCTACATTGTACCAATAAAATTAATTTTTTAAAAAAATCTGTTTTTAGAACTTGATAGCTAAGTATAAATAGGATTCATGGGCATCTTTAGGGTCACTAAAGAATACTACTCCATTCACTATCTTTGGATCTAATATTTAATCAACATTGCCTACTGTATAGAAATAATTTTCTGTATGCCTATTTTAATATAAGAAAGATTAGAATTAAATACAGAAATGTTTAACAGAATTAAAACCATAATATTGATATTTCATGTTATGGAAATTGTACATATTGCCTCTTACATGTTCATAATTTGAAAAATTATTTTAAATTAGTTTTGTAATCCTTTATAAATATGCTATTGATCAACAAATTTAAGCTTCAATTTTATGAAATTTCACTAAATTTATATATTAGAATATTTTTAAAATTTAAATTTTCTGACATTTATTTTTACATTTAATAAATTTAGATTTTTAAGATTATGAATTTAGAAAATTTTGAGTTTTGGTTGAGATGCCAGAATAGAAGATCCTTCATGTGACTCTGAATAAGAAGAATTACGAGTTAGAAAGGAAAAATTATATTCTGAGGAAAGGAAAAGAGGAAGATCTTTGGAAATCAAGAAAGAGATGGACATCTAAAAAGCACATAGAAGTAGAATGTCAGTGCAGGTAATAGTATGAGGTAGTCTGCAATTGCTTATACCCAGGATTGAGGGATTGGGGATGGATCATCCTACTCTTCAAGCAAAAGGGAAGGTCAGAGAGCACCAGAATCCAGTAGAGATAAATAATGGACTGGCAGCCTTAGCTAATTGGGAATCCCAGTTATTTCAAGGAATAAATCCAGTGTGGGGATTTTGTATGAAGTTGACTTTTCCTGCATGGCAGGAAAATTTGAAACACACACACACACACACACACACACACACACACACACACTGAAGCACACACTGTATCTTGGATTGCTATATCCAGGAGTCATTTTGAGAGGGTGCTTTTTGTTTCAGGTACTACAGGGATCAGAATCACAGAACAACCATACTTCAGGATCCTTGAGGACACCCTGCCTCAGTTACAGGCTGGGAGACAGCTACAAGAGATAGGTGTAGAGAAAGAAAGGATTAGTTACAGACCCTCTGAGAAGCTTAAGCAGCTAGGAGCTCTAGCTGTGAAGGGGATGATGACTGGCAGCACTGCTCTCTGTGGTGAGGAGCAAGGCCTGCCTCATAAGATATTCTGGGGGGCAGATAGGTTTGAAAGTGCTGGATCAGTCCAGCATATTGCTTAGTTCCCATCCCTGACTCCTCCAGCACAGAATTCAGTGGTCTATTTGCTTTTTCCTCTCTACATTGTGTTTGGGGTATGGCTTTCCCTGGATATTTTCCAGGCCCCAGATGCAAAGACCAGTGGCCTCTGGAATAAGTGAGAGACTCAACCAATTTGCATGCTGCAAATATAATTTGAGATAGCAGTGGCTTAGATTAACAGAAGGACATAAATAATAAAAAGCAGCTGGAGTGAACACAGCCCTGAGACAGAAAACATACTGACTGGTTCTGCCTGGTGTGAAAGGCAAAGCAGGGCTTAGCAATCATATAGCCCAGAAACTACAACAGGCTACAGACATAATTTACTACCCATCCCCTGAGTAGATTCCAATATTATGGACCCTAGAAAGAAATTTCTCCAAATTAAATGCCTGAATATGAAGACCTTTTTGAACTCATTTTTCTTTTTAAAATTATTTTTCTTTGTTGTTGCTGTTATTTTTTCTTCTGTCTAATTTTATTTACTTTTTATTCTTTAATTGGATTTTTACCTCTCTTTTCTCCTCCTCATTCTCATCTTACTTTTTAAATCTTCCATCTTCTTCCATTTTCCCTTTCTCCACTCTTTCCCTATATTATTAGTTACTTTACTAGTACAAATTTTTACCTTTATAAGTATTTAGCCTCTTACTATAGTCTATATTTTATTGTCCCTGTTTCTCAAATGTTAGTTTTTGCTTTTAGTTGATTTTTTACTGTATTTCAACATTTGTTTTTTATTTGTGTTTCCATGATTACCACAGTTTGGTTTTCTCCTCTATCAACAGTACTTGCGAGATCAAACCTCAAAAGAAGGCTGATCACTAAGAACACGCTCACCTAAACTAGGGGAGATTTCCAACCCAACAAATACACAAATATCAACACAGTAACATAGAAAATACAAAAAACAAGGCAATATGACTATAGCAAAAACTCATGACTTGTTAGTTACTGCATGGAAAAATATAAAAATGGATGAAATATGGACAAAAAATTCAAAAGGCCAATTTTAAAAATTATTGATGACTTCAAAAAGGATTTAATTAAACAGCTTAATGAATTAAGGAAGACAATGCAGGATATTAAGAAGCATTTCAATTCACTTAAGAATACGGCCTCAATGTGCATCAATTCAGCTATAAATGTCCATAATGTCTCACTCTTCATGGCTGAGCAGTAATCATTTTCTTTTAAAAAATCCACATTTTCTATATCCAGTCTCAAGTTGATGGGCAATTGGGCTGTTTACAAGTGTTAGCTATTACAAACTGTGACACAATGAACATGGGTGCATAAGTATCACTGTGGTATGATTCTTTTAATTTGTTTGGGAAGATACCCAGCAGGGGAATAGCTTGGCCAAATGGGACCTGCAATCCTAGTTTTTTGAGGTACTTCCTTACAGATTTCCTCAGTGGTTGCACCCCCACCAAGAGTGTAGAAGGGTTCCTTTTTCCACCACAACCCTGCCAGGATTTGTTATTGGTTGATTTCTTGAAAGCAGCCATTTTTTGTGGAGTGAGGTGGAATCTCAGCATTGTTTTATTTTGCATCTCCCAGATGACCAGTGATGTTAATATTTTTTCATATGTTTATTGGCTATTTCTTCTTTATCTGAGAAATTCCTGCTTATATCAGATGCCCATTTTTGGATTGGGTCTTTAAATTTGGGGAGTCTGATTTTTTAAAGTTCTTTATAGATTCTAGATAGTAGACCTTTGTCTGAGGAACAGCTGGTAAAAAATTTTTCCCACATTGTGGGTTGTCTCTTCACTCTGTTGGTGGTTTTTCTTGCTGTGCAGAAGCCCTTTAATAAGAAGAGACCCCACTTGTAAAGTGTTTGTGCTAGTTAACGTATGACAAAAGTTTTGTTCATGAAATCATTTCCTACACCAATATCTGCAAGAGTTCTACCTAACCTCTATTCCAGTCACTTTAGTGTTTCTGTTTTAACATTTAGCTCTTTAATCCATTTTGATATTAGTTTAGTGCATGGTGAGAGATATAGGTCAAGTTTTAATCTTTCACAAGTTAAAACCCAATTTTTCCAGCACTATTTATTAAATAGGCTATCTTTCCTCCAGTGAGAGTGCTTGGCTCCTTTGTTGAAGATGAGGTGGCTGAGTGTGTCTGGAGTAGTTTCTGCATCTTCTAGTCTGTTGCACCGGTCCTCGGGTCTGTTTCTACCCTAGTACCATGCTGTTTGTATCACAGTAGGTTTGTAGTATAATTTCAAGTTGAATATTGTGATACCCCTTACCTTATCTTTGTTGCCTAGAATTGCTTTTGCTATTCTAGGTCTCTTCTGGTTCCAAATGAATTTTTGGATTGTTTTCTCTAGTTCTGTGAAGTATGCTATTGGAGTTTCAATTGGGATTGCATTGAATCTATATAGCAGTTTTGGAAGTATGACAATTTTCACTATGTTGGTTCTTCCTACCCAGGAGCATGGAGTGTCTTTCCATTTTCTGATATCCTCTCAGTCTCTTTTTTTTCAGAGTGCTGTAATTTTCAGAGTAGAGGTCTTTGATTTCTTTCATTAGGTTGATTCCCATGTTTTTCAATTTTTTGGATGCTATTGTGTTTTTTTTTTGGTACCAGGGATCAAACTCAGGACCTTGCACTTGCAAGACAGGCAGGAGCACCACTGAGCTAAATCCCCAGCCGTGACAGATGCTATTGTGAAAGAAATTGTTTGCCCCATTTCTCTCTCAGTGAGTATGTTGATTTTTGTGTGTTGACCTTGTATCCAGCTACTTTACTGAATTTGGTTATTAAGTCTAGAAGACTTTTGGTGGAGTTCTTGAGGTCTTCTACATAGAGTATCATGTCATCTGCAAATAACGATAATTTAACTTCTTTATTTCCTATCTTTATTCCTTTTACTTTTTTCTCTTGTCTAATTGCTGTGGCTAATGTTCCAAGAACTATGTTGAACAGGAGTGGTGATAGTGAACATCGTTTTGTTCCTTATTTTACTGTGAAGAATTACAATTTTTGACCACATAGTATAATATTGGCTGGTGGTTTTTCATAGATGGCTTTTATCAGTTTGAGATAGAGACTGTCTATTCCAATTTTCTGTAGAATTTTTTTTTTATCATGAATGTGTGTTGGATTTTGTCAAATACTTTTTCTGTGTCTATTGAGATGATCATATGGTTTTTGTCCTTGGCTCTGTTACTATAGTGTACATTTATTGATCTGCATGTGTTGAATCATCCCAGTATCCCTAAGATGAATCCCACTTGATCAGGGTGTATGATCTTCTTGATGATTTTCTGTATCCTATTTCCCAGTCACTTATTAAGAATTTTTGCATCTATGTTCATTAGTGAGATTGGTCTATAGCTCTCACTTTTGGTTGGGTACTGCTCTTCTTTGGAGGATCATGGTGATGCTTGCTTCCAGGAGTGAATTCAGGAGTATTGTTTCCCTTTTAATTTCATTGAAGAGTTTAAACTGTAGTGGCAGTAGTTCCTCTCTAAATGTCTTGTAGAATTCAGCAGTGAATCATCAGGGCCTGGACTTTTCTTGGTAAGTTTTTAATTACATTTTCAATTTCATTGATTGCTACTGGGTAATTTTTAGGTCTTCTTCGATGAACTTTGGTAATTCATACTTATCTAGGAACCTGTCC
Source organism: Heterocephalus glaber (assembly GCF_000247695.1). Next base: position 14,166,344 of record NW_004624789.1, on the reverse strand, counting down.
ATTCTTCTGTGTTTTCCATCTTATTGGTGTACAAGGTTCTTGAAGTAGGTATTGATGATCCTCTGGATTTCTGCTGGGTCTGTTGTATTTTTACCCTTCTGTTCCTAATTGCTTGGATTTGGATCTTTCCTTTTTCTGATAAGATTGGCTCAGGGTTTGTCAATTTTGTTTATTCTTTCAAAGAACCAATTCTTGGCTTCATTGATTTTTTTTTGTATTGTTCTATTAGTCCCATTGCATTGATTTCTGTTGTAATCTTTATAATTTCCTCCCTTGTATGAGCTTTGGCTTTGTCCTGCTCTTCTTTTTCTAGAAGCTTGAGGTTCATCATCAGGTTGTTTAATTGGGCTCACTCTGTTTTCCTAATATGAGTATTCACTGCTATGAATTTTCCTCATAAGACTGCTTTCATTGTGTCCCATAGATTCTGATTTGTTGTATTGGCATTGTCATTTAATTGTAGAAACTATCTGATTTCTTCTTTAATTTCCTCTGTGCCCCATTGGTTATTCAGAAGTGTATTGTTCAATTTCCATGTGTTTATGAAATTCTTGCAGTTTCTTTTGCTATAGATTTCCAAGTTCATCACACTATGGTCTGATAATATATGGGGGATATCTTCACTTCCTTTGCTTTTACTCAAACATGTTTTATGAGCAAGTATGTGGTCTTTTTTGGAGAACAACCTTTGTGCAGCCAAAAAGAATGTGTGTTCTAATTCTGTGGGCTGAAACACTCTGTGAACATCTGTTAAGTTCATTTGTTAAAGAGTTTGATTGAGTTCTAGTATTTTGTTGTTTATATTTTCTATCTAAGTGATCGATCTATTTGTGACAGTGGGGTGTGAAGGTCCCCCACTACTATTGTATTAGAGGTTATATGATTTTTCATGTCCTTTAGTATTTGTTTTATATAGTTGAGCACTCTATTGTTTGATGTATATATATTTATGATTGTCATCTCTTCCTCTTGGATTGTTCCCTTTACAAGGAGGTAGTGTTCTCGTGTATCTCTCTTAATCAGTGTTGGTTCATAACCCATTTGATTTGCAACTGCAAATAGGATACCTACTTCTGCTTTTTTTCAGGTCCCTGTCACATGTAGTATTGTTTTTCACCTTTTAACTTTCAGTGTATGATTTTTCTTTTGAATTAAGTGTGTTTCTTGTATGCAACATATTGTTGGATCTTGCTTCTTGACCCATTCTACCAGTCTATTTGTTTTGTTTGGTGAATTGAGAACATTAACATTGATGGATATAACTGATATGTATTGCCTTATCCTTGTCATGACTTTTTCTTTTTTTGGATTCTCACCTTTTGCATTTAAATTCTTGTCATGCCTGATGGATTCATTCTTCTGGGTTTTCTGGGGTTATGATCCTCATTGTGTTTTCCTAGGATACTGTTTAAAATTTTTTGGAGTGCTTGTTTGGTATTCATAAAGTTCCTAAATTGCTCTTTGTCATGAAAGTATCTTATTTCTCCATCAATTTTGAAAGATAGTTTTGCAGAATCCATCAATCTGGGTTGGAGGTTGTTTTCCTTTAGGGCTTGAAATATGTCCCTCCACACATTTCTTGCCTTGTGGATTTGTTTTGAGATGTCTGCTGTGATTCTGATGGGCTTTCCTTTGTGTGTGATTTGTTTCTTTTTTCTAACTGCTTGTATAATTTTGTTCTTCTGTTGCATTTCTGGAATCTTAACTATTATATGCCTAGGTGTAGAATTTTTTTTTATCATGCCTAGTTGGAGTCCTAAATGCCTCACTTATCTGTATGTCAAGTTCTTTTCTCCTGCTTGGGAAATTTTCTGCCATTACTTCTGTGAACAGTTTTTTCTTGTCATCTGCACTCTCTCCTGTTTCTTTGTTGACTCCAATCAGCCTTATGTTATTCTTTGCTTTATCTAGAAGCTGCTGGATTAATTTCTCATGGTCCCTTACTATTTTTAAGAAATTTTTCTTTTCCTGGTCACTAATTGCAATCCTGTGTTCTATATCTGAAATTTTGTCCTCACATTTGCTCATTCTGTTGTGTAAACCTTCAATGGAGTTTTAATCTCCTGGAAATCTGTTTGCATCTCTTTTATGGATTCCAATTGTTTCCTATGTTGGGATTCCATCATGTTCCTCAGCTCCTTTACTTTTTTGTCTGTGTGTGCTCTAGATTTATTAATCATGTCTTTGACTATAGGTTCAATCTCTGATATTATCCGAGAAATTATTTCTGATTTCATTTTTTCCAGATCCTCTTTCATTACCAGTTCAGGGAGTCCATATGGTTGAGCATCAGATTATTCCATCTTGTTGCCCTTGGGGGTTGCCTTAGGTGATCTGGAAGTCTGATTTTGAGATTTGTTTACATGTCTTCTCATTTCATCAGATGCAGCCTGCTGTGCCTTTGTTGAGGCAAGTTTTTGCTCACCCAGTGGTCTTTAATTTTCAGCAAACCATGTGGTGGCCTTTTCTCTGCTGCTCACCACTGTACCAATTCCTGGGTTCAGAGTGCTGGCATTCTGGATCCCTACATTGTCCTGTTGTCCAGGCAGGGGTTTTGCTGGGGCCTGTGCACACTTTGGATGGTAACTAGGTGTGCCTCTGGCTAGGGCCCCTATTTATCTGTTGTCTGGGATGGTCTTTGGCTGGGGACTGTGCACCCCAGTTCCTGTTGTGTGAGCAAGCTTCTGGCCAGGGTCTTGTGCACTTACTGATGGTATCAGGGCAAGCCTCTGGCTGTTGCTTGTGTGCCTATGCAGCTCTTTTCCAGACAGGTCCTTGGCTGGGGCTTGTGGGCCCAAGCAGCCTGGGTCAGGGTGGGGCCCTGGCTGGAATTGCCTGCAGCTCTCCCACTCTGGTCCTCACTGGCTTATCACTGGGTCTGTGTGCACTTACCAATGTGGAAAATTACTTAACATAATCCAATTTGTTGATTCTTGCTATTTTTCTTGACTTTTGGAGTCCTATTAAGAAAATTTGGCAGGGAAAAGGAAGAAGGGAATGGAATTAATAAGAGAAAAAGAAAAACTGGAAACAAAGTGTAGATAGGGAGGGGTAGAGGTGTTGAAGGGAGGGGAGGGCAATGGGGAAAAATAAGAACAAAGATGGATTATGTAAAAGTGCAAATTTCCAATGATGAATGTCATAATATTGTATATCTTAAATGTAGCAATAAAATTAATTTTTTAAAAAGAAAATTTTTGTTAAGAAAATGTTTGTTCCTATGAATAAAAGTGTTTTCTTCTGGAAGTTTCAATGTTTCAGGTCTTATACTTCAGTCTATGATTCATTTTGAGATAATTTTTGTGAGAGACTGGGATCTAGTTTCAATCTTCTACATGTGGATATCCAGTTTTCTCAGCAACATTTATTAAAGAGGCTGTCTTTATTCCAGTGGATGTTTGGGTCCCTTCTTGAAGAATCAGATGACTGCAGCATAGGTTTGTTTTAGCGTGCTGTATTCCATTTCACTGTTGTGTCTATTTTTGAGGCAGTATCATGCTTTTTCAGTTACTATGGCTTTGTAGTATATTTTGAAATTGGGTATTGTGATGCCTCTGGCATTACTGTTTTTGTTTAGAATTGCTTTGGCCCTCATAGGTAAAAACTACCTTCTTATAAGTAACTGTTATATTCCAGTGATTCTGGTATGTTGCATTCCCATTTTCATTTGGTCCTAAGAATTTTTCATTTCTCCCTTGATGTCTTTAATGACTCACTGATTTTTGAAAAGTGAATTGCTTTATCTCCATGTGTTTATATAAATTCTGTAGTTTCTCTTATTGGTTACTTCTAGTTTTACTCCATTATTTTCTGGTTTGATGCAAGAAATTTTCTTATATATGTTAACACTTGATTAATGGCCTAAAAGATTACCTCTTTTGAGAAAGTTCCATAAACTGCTAAAAGTGATTTGCATTCTGCAGCTGTTAGATAAAATGTTCTTTGATATAAGGGACAAATAGGTTACAACACAATAATATTGGGTGACTTTAGTACTTCACTCTCATTACAACTTCAAATAATGATGGAGAGGCATGAATCGGAGTCCTTTTTTTCCCTAGTGTGATGAGAGAAACTCTTCTAGGAAAGGACCATCCTAGCAAAAATGTATCACTCCCCACCACATAATTCTTTAGCTTCCTACCCAGCTTTATTTTTCTACACATCATTAATTATCTCAATTATAAAACATATTTTTGGAATGGTTATTGTCTGTCTCCTCCATTGGAATTAAGTTTGATGAACACAGTGACTTTGGTTTGAATATCACTATATTCCTAGTTTCTTACACCCGACTTGGCATATGGAAACTGATTAATAAACATTTGTTGGTAGAATGATTCCATTGGTACTCACAAGTTGACAGGCATAGCCATCATCTTATGTTCTAGAGTTTAAAACTTCCTAGATTTTTGTTATAAAATATTTGTCATGATTTCAGAAAACTCACTGAAATATAATTCTTTATAAATCAAAATATTAACAGATTCTACTTATTGATTTTAGGACTTTTTACCATAAAAAATTCAGACTCTCGTTTTGGCCTAATCTGTTTACTAACTTTTCACATCATTCCTTAAAAATCATAGTTGTAAAATACAAATCTAGTAATATAACTGTAAAGTTTCAACAGTGGTTTTAATACTTATTTCAAGGACTGAAGGAATATATCCCCAAACTGTGTTCTTGGACCTGAACCAAATATTCCTCTTGTGAGAGCTCACTAGGTTGCATCTTCTTTGTTTTCTCTGTACAGACACTGGAGAAGTGGACATTTCTGCTCCCCAATGCATGTAAGAACATTAGCATTCATTAGTTTTCAAAATTCCAGGCTTAATGTGACTCATACTAGTAATTTCTAAGATCACTACTTAGACCTTGACACCAGCAACTCTAGTTTCAAGTAACTGCAGCTGACTTCTCACTCATTCTTTTGAAATTCAGATTTGCCAAATTCATAGAATATTGCTGGACTAGAAGAGTCCTCAGATATTGAACACACTTGGCTTAGAACACATGATCTCCAGAGGACCATAGTGTGTAAGCATTTTCTCATGCTAAAATGAACTAACATTTATTGCATCATTCAAGATAAATACTTCAGTACCCACATCTGTTTTTTTCAAATCTTACATAAATAAATGAGTGTCCAGTTCTTGGGCCCGAAGAATCTGCTCACCTCCCTCTTTAGTGCCACTGTGATGTGTATCAGATGGAGCATTTTCTGGAACTGTTAGTACTTTGGAATGCCAGAGACCATCAGGTTTAACTGCCCCATGTTGCAGCTGCAGCTGCCCACAAGATTAACTCCTTTTCTCCATATGTGGGTCATTCCTCAGGATGCCTACAGTCCTCCTTCCTTTCTCAGGTAGAGACTGGCCTTTCTACCTGTCCATATACTTCCATTTTGAGATTGTTAAAATATTACAGCCAAGAGGCCCATGAGTCACTTAATTCAATTCTTTCACGTTAGAGAGAAGGACATGCTGATTACTAGAGATGTAGTGACTGGTTAATGATAGACCCAGAATTAGAACCAAGATTGCCTGATTCTCCACTGGGAACTACTTTGTCCACAAGCTGAGTGAAGGTTCTGACATTTTACTTAGGTGTTCTGTAAGGTTTTTCCTTGTTTTAACCCTTTACCTACTTTGCCAGAGGCGCTGGCATGATGGCCATGCTATGATATAACTTTTTACTCTTACAGAAAACATTGTTAACATTGTCGCTGTTGGCTTTGCAGCCAGGTGTCTTGGGGATCATCCTCTCCATGATCTTCAGTAAGATTCCTGATCTACTTTTCCTTTGGCAGAACTCAGGTACTCCCATTAGGAATGTGTCATGGAAAAGAATTTCTGTGTTACTTTCTTCTGCATCATGCAAAGGTAAGGTATAGATTAACAACAAAATCAAAGCTTTGAGGTTTCTGTGCCAGCTCATATGCCTTCATTTATTTCTCATTGCAGCAAAAAGATAAAGAAATATAATTCCATGTTCAATAAGTTTAAATGGTAGCAATCACAGGAATACTCGCCTGTAAGGCACATAAACATTTTTCATAGTACAATCCTCAAACTATGGCTGATGTTGGAAAAGTCAGTCTAGACTCTGAATATCATAATATGAATGATATACAAATTGAACTTGTCACTCAAAGTATTTCAAAGCTAAGAACAAAATATTCAAATTCAAATATTTCAATAAAATTGGAAATACGGGCAGTATATAGTCATCTTCAGCCAGCTGTTTTTCAAATGGCCAAGAAAGAATATAAGGAGCAAAGACAATGCAAAAAGAAAAATGTTTATCTCAATAGAGTAGATGCCCATGAAAATCACATCTCTTCTTCTGATTCATGTTCTCGTTCAGCATTTTTCAGGAGTCCAATTTCTGAAGAACAGAGTCTCCTAAGTCTAGATTTTACAAACCTGAGGGAAAAAATCATGTCAGGTTAGATGATGTCTAAAATAAAAACTTAATATTAAACTATAATGCAACAAAATCCAGATTTTTTGTGTAAATGGAGAGACACCTCAAAAACTAAAATCATTTTTATATGGCTTTGGAGTTAGCCAAAAAATTTTGTAAATGAAAGCATGGTATAAGTAAACAGATAAAATATGGCTTTCAAATGTATTCTGTGATTTTTCTTTTTGGACAGGTCACTGTGTTGTCCAGACTGGCCTTGTACTCACAATCCTCCCATCTCAGCCTCTCACAAAGGTGGGATTATAGGAATGTAGCACCATGTTTGGCTATGTGATTGTTAATTAAGCATCAAAAAACAACATTCAGCATTTCTTAAATAAACAAGAAAAACTCTGGGCTGTAGCAATCCTAAATGTCATTGAGATCTGGGAGATTTATTCATTAAAACCACACCTACCTGGTCTTGCTCAAAGATGTTCTTTCCTATAAAACAAAAGCAGGAAACCAACTCCTTCTCTAAGTCTGGCAGGCCAAGGCAAGTCTCATATCAAGTCTGGACTCAATTCCTGCCTCTACTTGGTGGAAAGGCATAGCCCTTTTAGTGTAGGGGAACAGGCTGTTCAACCACATGTTGTAGCCCTTTCCAAGAAGTACAGAGAGTTATCCTCCATCCTGTCACCATTTTTCATAATTTAAGAGAAACTAACTGTACATTTGGCCAGACAGGGATTATTATTTTTGAGATTGGAATATCTATAGCTGCTTAGTGACAAAAACTCTTCAGGCTCTCCATTTCTCTGATATGAGAAAAAAGAATAATAAGAACTATGTAGAACTTTTCCTGTGCATGATCATCATAAGGACATTTTACCATGACCACATCAATAAAACAATTTCCAGAGATGCATACAGATATGGAAACAAATTTGATAAACCAAATCAAAATGATTTTCCTTTTAAGTAAAACTTCCCTAGTCTACCTGGACCTTTATTCCTATTTGTGCCTTTCCTCTCTCTCCTTTTCCCTCTCCTTCTCCTTCTCTTTCTCCTTGTCCCACTGCTATCAGATAATTTTATTTTATTCAACCACAAATTAACAACTAAAGACTCCTAAAAGTTTTGATATTTCTTACTTCTTCTTCTGATGAAATTTTAACTGTCCTTATCAGAACGTCATGACTTTACTTGTGCTCTAAACCCCACTAAAGCTTTATAAGAGCAGGGACTTCATCTTATTTGCCACTCTAATTACAGCCAGAATCTATTGTTTGATACATAATAGTGGTTCCACACACACTTGACAATTTTTACTTGGGAAAATCTGCTCACATAAGTCATCTTTTCATAGAGGCTAATTCTTCAATCACTTCCAATTTAGCATTAACTTCCATAAAACAATAACTAAACAGTATCAATAAAATCTGCTGATTTAAGTGCCAAGAGAAACTGTTCAAAATCATTTTCCCTGGGGCTGGGGATTTAGCTCAGTGGTTTCACCACCTGCTGTGCAAGCACAAAGACCCAAGTTCGATCCCGGTACAAAAAAAAAATCATTTTCCTTAATTATTAATTGGCTATCAATGTTGAACCCAATGTCCTCAAACCTTTAAGCTATGGTTCTCATCAAAGGCTAGTACTCTTTAACAAGTCAAAGGCTGACGAATATGTGTCATCTTTTAAAAACCAAATGTTAGGCCAGCCATGATGGTACATGCCTGTAATCTCAGCATTCAGGAGGCTGAAGCAAGAAGATTCCTATGTGCGAGTTTGAGGTTAGCCTAGGCTACATAGTGAGTTCAAGGCCAGCCTGAACTACATAGCAAGACCTTGTCTCAAAAAAACAAACATCAAGGGCCAGAGATTTAGCTCAGTGGTGCTGCTGCCTGCCTCACAAGTGCAAGGTCCTGAGCTTGATCCCTGGTACCAAAAAAAAAAAAAATCAAAAACAACAACAAAACCCCCTAAACCCTCTACGTGCTATTTCCACATTGCATTCATTACATGTGAAATGCAATAGATTAATTATTTAATTGATTAGTTTTGTTCTTGAAGATTCTTGTGGTTAACAAAATAATTCATGGCTGCTGATTACAAAATAATTGTTAACACAGACCTTAATGACTTCTGTTTCCCATTCCTATTCTCTAAGATAGAGACATCAAGCTACAGACACATCAAGCTACAAACTTGCTACAGATATCAAGCTGAGACACATTCAGACATCATCATAAGGCTCTATCGGCCAACTGCAGCTCTAACTTTTGCATATGCAGAAATGGCCATTGAGGACAAATTGAGATCTCAGGTAATAAAGAGAAATTATAAATAATGGCTAGTTACTAAAATGGTACAACATCCTGGAATTAGGATCAAGGTGTGTCTGTGCCCTTGATCTCACATTTTCTTCATTTAATCTGACAAAAAAACAAAGCTGAGATAGTTGATACACTTCCAGGAAACTATCATATGCCTAGCATTTGGACTTCCATATGTGTTGGTCAAAATGGTTCACATCATTGATTAGAAAATGCATCAGTAAATGGGTAACATTTTCTACTCATAAAAGGAGGGCTTTTGAAATAGTTTGTGCAACATCAGTGTTTAAATGTGAAATACAGTATAAGTACATAATAAGATTTGAACACAGATAGATCTCACCTATGACTAATAGATGAAGAGACAATCATCACTACAGGCATGGGACTGAATGAGGCAATCTTTCAACTATTACTCTGAAAAGCTGGGAAATGCAGCTTTATCATTCAGATATTTCAGAAGCAATAGTTTTATAACCTCTTATACTTCAAGGAGGATCTTAGTATTATGTCAATCAAATTTTGATATAATATTCTGACAATCACTGGGGTTAGTTACAAATTACTACATGGTTAAATCTTAATCAGCAAATTTTTAAGGCTCCTTGGCCTGAAATTCAGAACTGAAAGAGCTAATCAAGTGAACTCACTGAAGGGCAGTACTGAATCTTTGTAACATTTTAAAGCTATTGCTTATGTTTATATCAAAATATGTCAGAAAGATTGAACTCTTGGTCTTATCTTCCCAAAAGCAATATGAAAGTGAAACCAAAAAGCATATAAAATATGATTTTCAGCAAATGAAGTTTATATTTAAGTACTCCTGAAGCACAGATTTCTTAAAATGTTTATTGAGAAATACTTTCTGTTTGGCAGTGTGCCAATATGTGTGGGACTATGAAAGAGGTCTCTTTCAGAAGAAGACAAAAATTTAGTTAGTAGATAAGACTAATACATGTGACCTAATAGTAAACATTACCAGACAGTCCACAACTGTTTCAATGTCTGGTTGATATAAATATGTGATAAAACTTAAGAAGGGAGATGAGCAAGGGCTAGAGGAATCTCAGAAGCTTTTATAGAAGACATTTGCATCTTCTGTGGATAGACTCACTAGAGAGGAATGCCTGGTCACAAAGATTAGAATGACATGTGGTGGGTCAGGGAGAGATTTCAAAATAAGAATAGAGTTTCTAGTTTCTAGAGAACTGTAAATGAATAAGAGGTACATCAATCTTCTGAATGTTTTTGAAACAGGAAGAGATCATAGTCTTCTTCTGGCTCTGGAGGTGATCTGACATTGGGGAGAGTGTTTCCTTGAATTCTGGCACTATTCCTAAAAGCTGCCCAGACCTGAAGGAGATGAGGCCCAGATGTCAGCCTAGAACAACAGGGGAAGAAGTCAAGTCTCACTCAATGGCAGAGACAGCCTCAACAATGAATTCATGCATATGCTTTTGTAGAATGGAATAGAAGTAAGTTGAAGTCAGGCAATGAGAAAGCACAGTTTTTTTTGCACCCAAAGCAATTTAGATCTTTAGAAGGAGACAGACACAGATCAAAATGGACTGACCAAAAGCCTAGCGGTGACATCTTGGAATTAGATAAGAGAACAGTTTCTAAAGTCAGAGCCCCAGTGCCAGAGCAGTTTCAGCCATAAAACAGAAAGACCTTAAGCAGAAGGAATAACTTGGGGCTCATGTCTAGAGAGAGTGAAAGCTGCTTCCAACAGAAGCTGAGACCCCACTAGGCCTAGAAGCAGCTCCTGTATTTGAAGAATCTGAAGAACCTACTAGATGTGTAGTGTCTTATATGGTAGCCATTATCTGCATATGGATATTTAAATTAATCCAAATAAAAGTTAATGTGATACTTGCCCCATTTCAAATGTTCAATTGCAAGTGGCTACCATGTTAAGCACTATATATATAAAACATTGCAGATACAGGACATTTCAATCAGGATTGAATTCTGGAGTGTTAAGAGCTGGAGTCTTTATACCTGGTAATTGGGATCAGCAAAGTCCATAAGTTTGGCACTAGATACCTTAGAGAGAGGAACCAAGGTCATCTCTTTTTTATTACTGTCTATCTTCCAAGATGTGGCTTAACTTTCAATTCTGAAGAACATTCCCCAAGCTCTAGCAATATTTTACTCTTCTACTATTTCCATTAATTGCTCTGAATTTTAATTGTATATTTTTCTAAGTTAGTCCTAACTATAGGACTAAAAATTCTTCATGAGTAAGATCTAAAACTCAATTTTTATGCCAAAGAGAAAGGAAAAGGAAAAAGCAAGGGAAGGAGAACAACAACAAAAAGGATATGAAGTTTATTGAGCTCTTATTATGTTTTAAACACATGCTCTCATTTAGATACTATCATTATTCTAATTTCACAAACAATAAAACTGAGACTTATTGCAGTTAAATAATTGTTTTGATAATACAGCCAATAGGCAGCAGACCTGGCATATATAGTCTTATCAATTTGCTGATTGCTTTTCACTTGCTAATGGAACACTGCATCAGTATTATTATAAAAATGTACCATATAACTTTTAGAAATATTAGAGTTAATGTCAAAATTATCAGGTACTCAAATTTAATGAAACTCATAGGAGTTTGTGAAATAATAGCTCCAAGCTTAGGGACTACTATACATGGAATATGTTCACATGGGTAATGAAGACACACTACAGGCTGGGATGGATCATTCAGAAGAGGAAACAGCATATGAGAAGATATGGTGGCATGGAAGAGGATGATGAGGATGATTCATGGATCAGAGGCACAGCAGGAACACTGTTCAGCTTTTCTAATTTCAAACCAGCATGCATTCTTTTTACTGACAATATATACATTTGCAGATAATCTTCACCTATACTATCCTATCTCTTGAAATAAGGAATGAAATCAGCTTTTGAATTTTAAGTTCAATAATATTGAGTCTTGATGATCATACATATATACTAAAGAATGAATCTTCTTCCATGAAAAAAATTCACTAACTTACCAGGTGACAAAAGCATAATTCACTCCAATGATGATATAGGCCAATGCATAATGCCAACAAAAGCATATGGTGAGAAACATAATGTTGTCATGATCAGTCAGATCCCATGCAGGACTTCCACTAGGGGGGTACAGGACAAAACCAACCTAAAATTCAAAACAAGAAAACACATACTAAAATAACCAACAAATCTCCAAAGATAGTACATTTCAAAATGCTTGGTAACTAAGAAAATTCCAATTATCTGAGGTATCTCAGGTAAAACATTGGTTTTGGTTCCTATTTTAATAATATAGACAATATCTACCAGGTTATATATATGAAAAAGTATTGAAAGAGTAGTTAATGATCAATTTTTAAAATACAAATAGTACTCCCAGCCCAGAGGAAGGGGCTTCCCGGCCTTCGTCCATCCCACCACTCTCAGACCAGAGGAAGGGGCTTCTGAGCCACTGTCCCACTGCTCCCAGGCCAGAGGAAGGGGGTTCTGGGCTGCCATCCATCCTGCTGCCCCTGGCCCAGA
>NW_004624789.1:14117026-14127792 GCF_000247695.1 Heterocephalus glaber | reverse complement strand
GTTAGAGAAAAGAAACAAATCACATACAAAGGAAAGCCCATCAGAATCACAGCAGACTTTTCAACACAAACCCTCAAGGAGAGCCTGGAGTGAGGTATTCTAAGACCTAAAAGAAAATTAACCTTCAACCTAGATTGATGTATCCTGCAAACTGTCTTTCAAAATTGATGGGGAAATAAGGTATTTCTAGGACAAAGAACACCTGAGAAACTGCATGAATACCAAACCAGCACTCCAAAAAGCAATTAGTCTATGATATTGAGTGAAATCTTAACTCCATTTCTGCTTGAAATTCCACATAATCTGAGTAAATCAGGAAAAATTGATTTGTGCCTTAATCATCAGTTCCCATTTTTAAATTCATTTTAATTGCAAGAAGAACTTTCACCTACAGCATGTCACAGATGGTGCCAGGACCTTTGGCTTTATTGGTACACATAAATTTCACAATAATTACTAGTTCTCAAAACAATTCCAAGAAAAACACTTTGTTATCCTCCATACTAGAGGGGAAAATGGAACTCAGCAACTTTAGTAATTTCCTCAGTATTGAAAACAGCTGAATTATTAAGGCATGATTACTTTTCTTTTCTTTATCCCATGCTCTTTCCCATATAGCCTTTCCATAGAGGGCAGCATGGAGGGCAATGGCTAGATAACAACATCAGGCAAATCAATGAAATAACATTATAAGCACAAATCTCACTTTCTAGTGACTAAAAATCTCTTCTAAAATGTCTTTCCAGTGCTGGGGATTTAGCTCAATGGTTCTGCCACCTGCCTCGAAAGTGCAAGGTCCTGAGTTTGATTCCTGGTACCAATAAATAAATAAATAAATAAATAAATAAAATGTCTTTCTTAATTAAACCACATTTTATTTCCACCCCAGACTTTCTTTACACCTATACATGCATGTTGGATTATTATTTGTCAGTACTTATAAAACATATGTTCACTAACTGGAATTCATCTGTTCAGTAACATAAGGTTAGGGTGTTGTCATAAAATGTTCAGGTTAGACAAACCCAGATTCAGATCCTATCTCCATTATGGTGTGAGACTGGGAAAATAATTTGGGCTTTCTGAATCTTCCTAGTTGTAAATTAGAGACAGTAATACCTAACTTCCAGATTGTTGCAAGGACAGAATGCAATAATATGTCCACAAAAATCTAGTACAGAGGCTAACATAGAGTTGTTTCTCAAAAAGAATAATTTTTCCCTTCCTGCTTTCCATGTATTTCTTAAGCTTACTACTACTCTTTAGCCGGTAAGCTGCTTTAGCTTCAGGACCTATTTCTGATTAAAAGCATCAGCACAGAGATCTTACATAAATGGATAATCAGGTATGTGATGAAGATGTGCACAAATACTTCCTACCCAGGTGCTCTGACAATGTCCCCACCAGGGCTTCTAGGGCACTTTTAAAAAATCATCTTCAGAGAGGCCCACATTCTCACTACAGGCAGCACTGCAGAGTGAAGTCTCTGAGGTCTAAATATAAAATGCACCATCAAATAAGGGGAGAAGCTACATGCCAAGACACAGGCACATTAGCTGGAGGCACCAACTCACCTGCCAAAACCAGCTCCCTTGTAGCAGGATGAGGCTTGACCGGAGGAGCTCCAGAAGCACATTGTTCCGTGTGAAGAACTCAATGAAGACCAGTAAGCCTGCCAAAAAGGAGATCAAGGCCAGCAGCTGGTGCACAAAGACATCTAGCATTTCCCGGCCATGAGTATGGTTTTGGAAGATAAAAGCTAATAGACAAAGAACAAACAGTTTGTCTTTTTCAGTGAAACACAAGGCTACCCACTGTCTTTCTTTCTCCCTCTTTTTTCACAGAATTTTATACACACACATGCACAACTGTTACAAAGATCAGGTCCCCACCGATTCTAACAATAATGTATTTTTTTCATTTTTGGAGTCATCACTACTTTTTCAGAACGGAATTTTCAAAATCTAATCTTGCTTTTCCCATCTTCAGTCTTTAACCTATCCTCTAACACAACATGAAATTTTCAACTAACTATATTTCAAAGCATTATCTATTTAGAATTATGAATAATAAGCATAACAGGGTGGGGAGCTATAATTAAGGCACATGTATGATGAATAATCTGAAATCAAAGACTTAAAGGAATTCAATCGGTTGGAGGAAGCAAATGCATATATAAATCATAAAGGTAGACACTGAAATATGTGACTGACCCCCTCCAGAATCTCAAAAAGTAGTAGCAAACTGGGAATTGCCTTTCCAAGAAGTAGTAACTAGCTGCATTTTTTTCATTTCATGGACAGTGTTTAATTTCATCTAAGCCTTTTCATTCAAAGAAGCAAAGATGTTCATTCAAAATATAGCAACACCCTGAGATAATGAGAATCATGCTATTAGTGTTTGGCATCCATCCTTTATCTAGCCCTTGTTCTCAAAGAGGAAAAAGAAAAGTTCTTATCTTCAAATGTAAGAGACAAGGGGGAAAGTTACCAAGTGACTGCTTCATAGTCACTTGGGGCTTTTGTAGTTCCACAGTAAACCTATTTCTTACATGTATGGTAAATAAAAACCAGTCATTAAATATTTGTTTACTTTCTCTCCCTAGAGTAAACAGGAAAACCAGCTGAATACAAACATATTGATTTTTATCAACCTCTCAAAATTAAAACCTCATATTTTTGTAGGTGAATGCTTTGGGCCCTACTTACCATGTTTAGTGGCAGAACTTTACTATACTAATACTTTAGAAGCTGGTTAGTAGAGAATGAAAGGTATTCTGCTGTGAGTGATTGCACCATTTCAGGATACTTATGGTCCACTTCTCTAAGTTCAGTTTTCATTCTTAAAAGTGAAAAAAGTATGATATCCCAGACAACTAGAAGATAAGGAACCACTGCAGATAATTCCTTAAGAAACATGTGAAATGTGAATAAAGCATATTTTGATTATGCTTGCCACATTCTACTAAATGAATCAGTATGGAAGATCTTTGGCCTCCTCCCTAGGACACCCAAATGTCTCACCATGGCCCAGATATATGGCCCTATAAATCAAAACTGCACTAAAGCACTAAAGATGTATTATTATAAAGGGCTACACAAATGTCTTCTAAGAGAGAAAAGGTACAGAAAAATACTGATACTTACTTTCTACAAATAATGCATTTGAGAACATTAACTTGGGTAAGGAGACTGGAAGTGAACTGATGGTGAAACATAAGATATTAGCCACACCCAGCAGCCCAAAGAAGAAATACATGGTGCAATGATGCCAGCGTATGAGTTGGTTCCACTGGCCTTCTTTATATAAAATCAGGTAGGGTCCTCCAGAAATAAATTGCTCCCCAAGCATCCCTGAAAAGGAACATACCGCAATTTTAGTAACCCTCTCCATAATTATACCTAGCATGCATAATAGCACATGAGGAGGTGTACCCACTGCCTGTTCCAATCTGCTGTTGTCTTATGTCATTGATTCCTTCTGAGTTGTTCCCTAACAGATTAGCAATGATGGTTGGGGCTCTTTTTAAAAGGTTCAAACAACCAATTTTAGTCAAAAATTACCAGTTTATTCAAATAGCTATTTCAGATCTTTAATACTAATGATTTTAGTTCAATTGTCTATTCCATTTTAATGACTGAGGTAAATCTTGAATGACTGGGTTTTGAATTTATGGGATCAGGCCTATAAAGGCTGATTATTTCTTTTTAGATATTACATCTTTGGGTGGCTGCCACAAACTAAGAGGTTGTCCTTGTTTCTCAATAAAAATGCTAAAATGTTCTGCTTTCCCTAACTGAAGATGACAAGTCCCAGACAATTGTACCATCTGATTGTCCAATTTAATTTTCTTTGAGATGTTTTCTTATTTGCTAACCCATGAATGAATGAATTAATTAATTTTAGCAGTGGCAAAGTTCATTTGAAAAAGTAAAAGTGAAGAGTGAGAGAGACACTGGCTCTGCAGAGCAAACTTGGGCTGAGTAAAAGGAAAAAGCAAGATAAAAGTACACCCTGGAGAAAGCAATGCAAACTATCATGAGGAAAGCCAAGATAGCAAGCTCTCATTGGCCTCTGTAAGCCATTGAATTTAGCAAGGAAATTTCTTCTTGGAAATGGTTACTCTGTAATTTTATGACCATAGCAAAGTCCTATTGTCATGGAGAAATCATGAAAAAATTTTAATAGGAAAATGGGACTCTTCACCTTGTTCAAAAGAAAAATTTTAATGGCACTCTAAAAACAGAACATTTCATAGAATCCATGTTATTGAAGGTTTCTCACATGCACTTGATTATTATTATTTTGTCATTTTAAAAATGGTTTCCGACAGTGTTTATTGCTTCAAGTATTAAAACAATTGATAATAACATTATTTCAAAGCTTCCAACAAATTCTGTAAAGGAAATTCACCTTGACTGGTTAGGCAAATAAATTAACTATTGTGACTAATTCATTAAGGAATAGGCTTTTGTATAAACATAAAGTATCACTTTCCTAACATTATATCAGATAGAAGTTACAATTAGAATATATATTAAGAACCACAAAATTCTTTATAGCAATTTTTAAATTTTGTATATTGAATCTTCTTTTTACACATGAAATACCCCAAAGAAGAAAATAGAAGAAATTATCTGCTCACCAGTTAAGGCCATGAGGACTAGTATAATTCCCTCCAAAATTTCTATCCAACGAAATAATGCTTTAGAACCAAGGTAGCAAGTTCTCTTTTGCTTTTTGCAGACATACTTCAGAATACTCTTTGTGCTCCACCAAACACCCATGATAAACAAGAAGCTTCCAGGGAGGGCATGACCTTTGAAACTTCCCATGGTCTATAAAAATAAGAATATACAGAAAGCAGACATTTCATTTTTGGAATTGGCAAAATATCTCTTGTCTACATGAAGTACACTATCTTTTGATGATTATGGGCACTTTATACATCCTACTATACATCAACATCAATAAAAAGAAAATAAAAATTCACATTTGTTGAACACTTTCCATGTAATAAGAATGGTGTCAAGTGCTTTACATTGTATCTGTAACCTTATTTTTGCAACATGCCTATGCATGAGAGATTATTAGTTCAATTTCAATTGAGATACTGGCTTGGAAAATTTAATGAGTTGCCCAGATCTCATAACTATAAGGCAAAACTTTAGTATTTTTTTAACACAGAACTCAAAAGATTTCTTTAAAAGGCAATGTATACTTTATCACACAGTTGACCTTTAATCATACTTATAAGTAGTATAAAAGTTTATCCATATGTTTAAAATTTGAAGTAATGTGAAATTGCATACAAACAAATGTTTAACTAGATAAGTTCAAAGCATCAAAGATTAAATTGTGAAAGAGTGTTCATGCAATATTTTTGTGTTCCTCCCCACACCTTCCTAGGCTCTCTTCTTTTTGGACTGGAGCCATGTTTTTAAATTCTGGCTAATCTATTAAGTCACTTCTAGCCTGAGTCTGTTAAAGTTTTGTGATTCCTTTCCCTCTCTTCCCATCTTGGCATCCTTAGTGTGACATTATTTCCAACACAACAGATAGTTATGCAGCCTACTTCAATTTTGTAAGGAACAACACTTCATTGTGGTAAGGTATTAAAATTTTGAGGTTTATTTTTCAAGCAGCTTAGTCCTTCTTACCCAGATGTATCCCAACCAAATTATATTGCAAAATTTGTTTACACTATATCACATGGTGGGCTCACCTCTGACTAATAAACAGCAATACCCTACATTTTAGGTCAGTGATATAGAAAATCAGCCTTGAATTACATGAGTTTGTAATGATCCAAGCAGCTCTTTGTTCAAAGATATTCATACCATCAACAGAATAATGAAGACAGGGTCAAGATAATCCTTGTTGATTTAACACTAGGTCAGATCCAAGCAAACACATGAAAGAGTTTCAGGATTCCCCCTGCCCAGCAGACTTCTTTATCTCCTTGAGTGAGTATAGTACCTTTCAGTTCGGGGTTGAACATTTTAGGATACTTCCAACATGCTCTGCTTTTAAGGTAAACTTCCAGAAAATTGTGAAGGTGACCCAAACATCAAAAGCCTTTACTCACCAGTCAAGATTCCAGATGCTCATTTCAGTGCATCCTTGAATCATCCAAATCATCCAAGAGAATCAGACTGAATAATCATATAGTGATAAGCACAGGCTCTAGTCTTAAATCTGATTCTAGTGGTAGGATTTGGGCCATGTCCTTTAACCTTACTTAGCTTTAGGTCTTAATGAATAAAAGGAGGAAATGAGCCTGCGTTATACCTGGAGTTCTTGCTCTAATTCATTTTCTCTACCACCACCTGTACCACAGTGTTACCGAGTCTACCTGTTTGTTTTGATTTAGACAACCCCATAAGATTGATGAGTAATTCTACATGGGATGGTAAACTTTTTGGACTTTTCTAAAAAAATAATTTTATATGATTTAAAGAAGCTTACACATTTTACATTTTCTTTTCTACAGGAAAGTAACTTGTAGGAATTTATCCTGAAGACATACTTTGAAATGTACATACCAAATTTAAAACAGTATATAGGTCAAAAATTAGAATGAATAAATGATTATGCAGCTACTAAAACATATAGTTTTTAAATGTTTTTTAATGATAGGACATATATTTAATGACAAGAATAGGATAAAAATTAGGGACAGAGGCTTGGATTCAGACTGGGTAGGTCTGAATGCCAAGTTTATCATTTACTGGATACATGATTTTTGGCAAGTTATTTGACCTTTCAACTTCTAAACTGCCTCTTCTGTAAAATGGGACAAATAATTTTTACTTCCTAAAATAATTTTTACTTTATAAAATTAAAATGAGTTACTCTGAAGCAAAAAACATACAGTACCATGAAAAAAGCTCATGTTATCCTCATCCCACCTCAAAATACCAGAGTAAAACCAAATGAACAACTTATTGGACACTAACTACAGAAAAGCAAAGTTTCTATACAATTAATTTGACAATCACTCATGTGACACATACAACATTTCTTCTAGTAATCTTAGAGGGCTACTGGGCCCTTTTGTGGTCATTTAACTTCATTAATGAAATTAGAGAATAAACTCCTTGAAAAATGGGACAATAAATCTACTTTTCTACTTCCCACTGGAACAGAAAGTGGATAGTGTCCTATATACCACAGAATTCTAAATTAACAAGAATAACTAAGCTCTTCTTATAATACAATATCATTTATTTACAAAACATCTCTGATGTCTCAAAAGCCATCTCATATTCAACATACCTAAAACTGAGTTAAACATCTTATTTACAAACCCACAGCCAGAAAGTAACTTTCTTAGTTGCCTACTGGGTAATTATATTTGAAAATACTACATCATTCACCCACTTGTCCAAATCCAAAGTATGAAGCCATCCTTAGATCTGGCTAGTTCCCTAAAAATAAGTGGTTATTGAGACTTGTCACAAGTCCTAGTCATGCACCACCTGCTCTGAGAACCAAAGCCAATAGAGCGCATTATTTTTTTATGTCAATCAAGATGGGCAGCAACAATATAATTGATGTAAGTTCTAAGACAATAAGACAGTTGCTGCCATATAGGGAGATTGCCACAAGTATCAGAGTTGAATCATAGTCATAACAAGTTACAATAGAAGATGGCAGAACAAACACGCTGACCTCATTTGGAACCACATCCTAATCTTTGTCTGCATTGTACAATAGGAACTCAGGTACTTCAGGTACCTATTGGAGAACAGACATTGCCTTTGACTAAACAAATGCAATAAATGGGGAAACCAGAAAGGCAGAAATATTGAAGTATAGCCCTTATTAACAAGCTGATTACAAGTTCTTTAGAATTGTTTAGCAAGACTTGCACATATGAATGAGAATAGGGCTCCATATGAGAAAAGTATATGGTGGACATAATTCAAAAACAGTGTAGAGGATGAGGAACCCATGATGAGCAGGGTACAGTGAAAAGCACCATCACAACAACTGAATGCATCCTAAGTAAAAGAATGCAGAAATAAGAATTTTGATCTGCAAGAGAGTTTCTCAATCTCTTGAAGTCCAGCCCCACCCATCATCCCATTGGGAAGAGGACGAGTGTCTCATCACAGATTATACTGCCAAGATGCAGGAGTCTTATTTGAATAAAAGCATGTTTTGATTTGCATTTCTCTGATGATTAGTGATGTTGTGCATTTTTCATATACTTGTAGGCCACTTTTTGAAAAAGTCTATATAGATCTTTTACATATTTGTTTAACCAAATTAGTTTTTTTGCTATTGAATTGAGTTCTTCATCTATTCTGTGTATTAATCCTTGTCAGATACATGATTTACAGATATTTTTGCTCATTCTGAAGGTTGTCTCTTCACTCTCTTGATTGTTTCTTTTGCTATGCACAAGTTTTCAGCTTGATGTTATTCCTTTTGTTCATTTTTGCTTTTGTTGACTGTACTTTTGGGGTTTTACCAAAAAAATTACTTTGCCCCAGTTAGAATGGCTGTTTTCAAAATGATTCTTTTAAATTAAAAAATGCTGGTATGGATGTAGAGAAAGGTGAACTCTTATACACTGTTGGTGGGAATGTAAATTAGTGTAGCTATTATGCAAAACCACATGGAGGTTCTTAAAATATGTAAAGATATAAGTACTAGATGATCCAGCAGGCCTATGATTGGTTATATATCCAAAGGAAGTAAAATCAGTATATTGAAAAGATAGCCATACTCTCAGTTTATTGCAGCTTTATTCATAATACCCAGGGCATGGAATCAATCTAAGTACCCAATAACAAATGACTGGATTTTAAGAAAATGTACATACATACAATGAAATATGATTTAGCTATAGAAAAACAAATGAAATCCTTCACTTGTAGCAACATGGATGAGCCTGGAGGACATTAAGTAAAATAAATTAGACATAAAAAGAAAGATACTGTATGACCACACTCATGTGTGGAGTCCAAAGAAGGTAAATTCATAGAAGCAGTGGTTACCAAAGACTGGGGAGGGGAAGTAAAAGAGGAAATGAGGTGAGACTGGTCAATAGATACAAAATTAAAAAGAGACACAATAAGTTTTGGTGTTCTGCACAATAGAAAAACTAAATTCAATGATATTGCATTGAATATTTCAGAATAACTAGAAGAGAGGTTTTTGTTCACACCACAAAGAATGGTAAATATATGAGGTGATGGATATGCAAAACACCCTGATTTTATAGTACAATGTGTACATGTATCAAAATATTACACTGTACCCCATAAATATATATTATTTATCAATTAAAATCAAAATTTTAAAAATAAGTTATATGGGAAAAACTTTAAAGAAAAAGAATAACTGCATAATAAATTCTAACAGCCACCTAATGCCATCCTAGATTCACACCCAAATACATTGAAAAGCACCTTGCCACTTTTTATGAAGTTAAACACATTTATCGCTAAATCCAGCAATTCCACTGCTAAATAGTTATCCAAGAGAAATGAAAATTGTGTACACGTGAAGATTCATATTTAGATGCTCACAGTAGATTTATTCATAGTAACTCAAACATATGAATAATCATATAATCATATGGTGGGATCTGGTTGTAGTAGTTTAGTTTTGTTATTATAAATAGGCAATTTTAAAAGCCTAAGATCATGTCAGATGAAAGAGTTAAGCAAGAAGCCTGTTAAGCTTTAAAATTTAAAAGAAAAATATATACCATAACATGAGCTAAGATTAATAATATCAACAAGAATGAAAATCAGGACAGGGGAATTAAAGGAGGAGGGGGGGAGGGGAAGAGAAGAGGAAGAGAATTTTAAAAAGAAGCTGCAGTATGTACATGTACCCACTCCCCAAGATGACTGTAAACTGCATGCACTGTAAAGATGTACTAATAGAATAAAAAGGCAAGAAAGAAAAAATCAATATAAGTACCCAATAAAAATTATAGCAGCAACAATAAAAAAGAAAATAGCCCGATCAAGTTAAGAACTAATTCAGTGACCCAATCCAATCTTAGAGAAACAATGATAAACACACAAAGAAAAGATAAAAGGTTGGGATGAGTGCAGACAGATGAAGACTTTTTCCTCCAGAAAAATGACTCTTATCCAGAATATGGTGATTTGGTTAGAAATCTGGAACTGGAGAGAACAGATGTGCAAGATAGTCAATTTACTTTTCAAATTCTTTTAAAAATCCCAGTCCCTTCCCCTGCTCTGCTTATGTATATAAGATCAGAACAGAGACCCATGATTAGAATTTCTGCTTGGAATCCCCTTGTAATAGATCTCTATTATGAGTTTTCCCTTTTTATTCCCAATAAAATTCTCATAACTTTCTCCTTTTGTTTGAAACTTCATTCCTCATTGTTTGTGGGCCAAAACTGGATTATTCTTTATTTTTGAATTCTTTTATTGGTATATTTTAGGTATACAACACATTTACATTTCTCATTGGGAACTTATAACTTTACACGATGCATCTTGGTTATTATTTTGTCCCCATTCGCACCCCTGCCTTCAC
The DNA here is from genome assembly GCF_000247695.1 of Heterocephalus glaber. The sequence goes on along the minus strand of NW_004624789.1, from coordinate 14,117,259 downwards.
CCTCTCCACCCTTCCCTATTTACAAAGACTTTATTTCCATTTTTTCCATTTATCATCATTATTCCTTTCCCTTCTTTCCTTTCCTCTGCCCCTCCTACTTCATGCACTTTGCCCCTTTTCTTCCTATTTCACATTACCTATTATGTATTTTAGTCCTTATTTACACTTTCAGTTTCTCACACCAGAGAAACTATTTGGTATTTATACATATGTGTCCTATTTATTTCACTTAA
>NW_004624789.1:14053851-14094230 GCF_000247695.1 Heterocephalus glaber | reverse complement strand
TTGTTTTAATTTGCATTTCTTGAATGACCAGTGATGTTGAACATTTTTTCATATATTTATTTGCCATTTGTACTTCTTAATCTAAGAAGTGTGTACTCATTTAAGATGCTCATTTTTGGATTGGGTCTTTAAATTTGGGAGGTCTGATATTTTCAGTTCTTTACATATTTTAGATATCAGTCCTTTGAGGAGTAGCTGGTGAAAATTTTTCTGCCAGCCTGTGGATTGTCTCTTCACTTTGTTAGTGGTTTCTTTTGAGGTGCAAAAGTTTTTCAATATGATGAGACACAAGTTATTGATTCTTTGGAATATTTCCTGTGTGATCTGGGTTTTGTTCATAAAGTCTTTGCCTAAACCCATGTCTTCAAGAGTTGTACCCATTTTATCTTACAGCAGGTTGTGTTTCTGTTTTAATATTTAGATTTTTGATCCATTTTGATTTTAATTTAGTGTATGGTGAAAGATATGGGTCTAGGTTTAACCTTTGGCAGGTGGAAAGCCAGTTTTCCTAGCATCATTTATGAAAAAGGCTATCTTTCTTCCAGTGAAGGTGTTTGCCCCCTTTATCAAAAATAAGGTGGCTGAGTGTATTTGGAGTTGTTTCTGCATGTTTTATTCTGTTCCAATGATCTTTGGACCTGTTTTTTGCCAGTACTATGCTGTGTTTATTACAGTAGCTTTGTAGTATAATTTCAAGTTGGGGATTATTATGCTTTGGACTTTGTTGTCCAAAATTGTTTTTGCTATTCTAGGTCTCTTCTGGTTCCAAATAAATTTTAAGATTGTTTTCTGCAGTTCTGTGAGGGATGCTATTGGCATTTTGATTGAGACCACAGTAAATCTTTAATTAATTAATTTATTTATTTATTTATTTATTTACTTCTTGTTGGGATTTTTTTTTGAGACAGGCTCTTGCTATGTAGTTCAGGCTGTCCTTGAACTCATTATATAGCCCAGGCTGGCCTCAAACTCATGGTGATACTCCTGTCTCAGCCTCCTGAGTGCTGGGATTACAGGCATGTGCCACCATAGTTGGCTTTAAATCTTCAATTTCTTATAATAACTCTAAATAGAAATGATCTTAATTGTCCAGTTAAAAATCATAAATTTCCTAAATCCATTAAAAACAAAACCCAAGAATATACTGCCTTTAAAAACTCACTTCTGGGATAAAGACATATATACACTGAAAACAAAAGGATAGAAAATGATATTTCAAGCAAATAGAATCAGAAGCCAAACAGGAGAAGCTATACTTATATAAGAAAAAACAGACTTTCTGAAAAAAACAATATGATGGGACAAGGAAGGTCAGTATATAATAATTGAAAGATCAATTCATCAGAAAGACATAATGGTTATAAATATATAAGAACTGAATATTAAAGTTCCAAATTTTATAAAACAAACTCTATTAGACCTAAAAAGGAGAAATAGGCCTCAATAGAATCACACTTTGGAACTTTAATACCCAACTCTCATCAATAGACAGATAATCTAAACCACTCCCCCCAAAAAATTCAGAGATAAATGACATAAAGTATAGTAGAGATCAAATGGACTTCAAAATATTTCCAGAATATTACATTCTATGGCTTCAGAACACACTTTTAAAAAAAAAAAATCAGCGCATGGAATTCTTTCTAGAAGAGACTATGTTAGTCCACAAAAGAAGTCTGAACAAAATTTTTAAATGAAACAATATCATGCATTTGATCCCAATGGAATGAGGCTAAATATGAAAAGCAAGAGAAACTAGAAACTACACAAACACATGGATACTGAACATCACACCTTTGAATGAACAGTAGGTCCTTGAAGAGGTCAGAGGAAAGTGTTTAAATTCCTTGAATAAAATGAAAACACAATATGCCAAAATAGGAATATAGAAAAAGCAATACTAAAAAAGAAGTTTATAGCAATGAATTCCAATATTTAAAAAACCCTAGAGATCTCAAATGAACAATGATGTATCTCAAGGTCTTAGAGAAGTAAGAACAAATCAAACTCCTAATCAACAGTAGTAAAAAGTAATAATAATAAAGATCAGAGCAGAGACAAGTGAAATAGAATATAAAAGAACAATATAAAGAATTGATGAAACAAAGAACTGAATCTTTGAAAAGATAAACAAAATTAGAAAATCTTTAGCTAGAATAAAAGAGTAAGAATGAGAGGGAGAACATAAATAAAAAATTAGAGGTGAAACAGGAAACATTGTAACTAATAACAGAGAATTCAAAGGATCATTAAGGATTATTTTGAATATAAATCATAATAAATTGGAATATATAGAAGAAATGTAAAATTTGCTAGGAACATATAACAAAGAAAATTTCAGCAATGGATGGCTTCATAGCTGAGTTTTACCAAACTTTATTTTATTTGTTTTTTGGTACCGGGGATCGAACTAGTTTTACCTAACTTTAAAGAACTAAAATCAATGATTCTCAAAGCACTGCACAGAAATGAAAGGCGAGAAACCCTTCCAAACTCATTCTCCAAAACCAGCATTACCCTGCTACCAAAATCTGAGAATAAAGGACATAATAGCAACACAGAAAACAAAGTTGAATTCATTTGAAGGTTGCAAGAATGGTTCAAATATGCAAATCAGAAAACATGATACCTCATAGCAATGGAATATAGGATAAAAAAATCATAGGATCACTCAATAGGTGTATAAAAAGTAGTTTATTAATTCAAATCCCTGCCTAATAAAAGATATGAACAAATTATGCACAGAAAGATCATACCTTAACATAATAAAGGCTATATATGACAAATTTATAATCAGCATTATACAGAATGAGAACATTGAAACTATTTGCTGTAATATCTGGAAAAAGACAAGGATATCTACTTTTACTACACTTATTTAATAAATATAGTACTTTAAGAAATTTTATAGAAATTTAAAACTTATAGAAATTTAAAGTGGAGAAATTGAGTAAGAGAAAGGAAAGGTATACAAATTGGGAAGAGAGAAGTCTCTATTTGCAGATTATATGATTCTAATACATAAAAAAACTAAAGACTTCATAAAAGTCTGTTAGAAGCAATAAATTTAGTAAATTAGGATACAAAATTAACATAGAAAAATTGGTAGTTTCACTAGGTACCAAAACGAATTTACTGAAGAACAAATCAGGAAAATAATCCCATTTGTAAAAGTCACACAAAAAAAGATATCTAACTAAGAATACCTAACTGAGGATATATAAACACACTACAATTACAATTATAAAATACTGAGGAAGGAAACTGAATAAAACACTAAAAAGTAGAAAGACCATCCATGTTCACTGATCAGAAGCATTAATATTGTTAAAATGTCCTCAAAATAATCTAAAGATTCAATGCAATAACAATCAAAACACCAATGGCATTCTTTAAAGACCTAAAAAATAATCCTAGAACTCATATGGAAGAACAAAACCATATGTTATAGCTTGTGGGTAGATGTCTCCCCGAAGCCTCATGGAGTCATAGGTGGGGGCTTTTTCAGAGGTGGCTGGATCTAGAGTGTGTGACACTGGGATTAAAGGTATGTGATTACTAAATTGCTTTGGTGCCCATCCTAAGCCTGGTACCTAGATAGAATATAAAATGTGCAGAAAGAAGCTGGTAGGTCACTTGGACTTGCTGCTTGCTCCTTCTCCCTGTCTTGCTTTGCTATGGACTGTTTCTCCTGCAATTCCCCTCTGCCATGCCATCCTGCCTTGGAGCCAGGAAACTATGGACTAAAAGTTCTACAAGCTGTGAGCCAATAAACCTTTCCTCCTTTGACTTTGGGTGTCATGTATTTTGTCTCAGCAATGAGAAAAGTAACTAAGACACATGGCAATACTAAGTAAAAAGAACAAAGCAGGAAGCATTTACAATATCAGATTTCAAGACATACTATAGAGCCATACTAATAACAACATACAAAGAAAACACCAAGGTATTGGAATTAAAACAAACAAATAGACCAACCTAGAAATAAACTCATTCATTTTCAGCCAGATTATTCTTGATGAAGTTAGCAAAAACATACATTGGAGAAAGAACAGCCTCTTCAATAAATGCTACTGGGAAAACTGTATATCAGAAGATTGAAAATTGACTTCTTCTCTCACCCTATACCAAACTCAGCTCAAAATGGATCAGAGACCTTAATATAAGACTTGAGGACTGAGGGGATTTAGTTCAGTGCACCATGCCTGCCTTCCAAACTCAAGATCCTGAGTTTGATCCCCAGTACCAAAAATGAAGGAGGAGGAGGAGGAGGAGGAGGAGAAACAGGGTAAATGTTCCAAGATATTGACACAGGCAACAATTTCCATGATAAGACTTAAGACACCAGGGGCAACCCACTTTGCAGTCTCCCTTCTGTCTCTCTTAGACAGAAGCTTTCTTTCTCTCAATAAATTTTTCACATTCTTAACCTCCATTGTTCCTAGAATTCATTCTTTGATTTTAGAGAATATGAACTCATGTTTCAGATATCTAGTAGGTTTGGGAGTTACATCTCTTCCCCTTATATCATTTTGGAGGTCTTCCACTGAGATTACTGGTCAGAGGTAAGAGTTTTCTGTCATAGGTTCTAACTTTGGTCTTTTTGCTTCATAGATTGTTACTATTAATTTCATAGGCTCTGGCTATTTGTTTCATAGACTCTAGTTTCTGTTTCAAAAATTCTGGCCTTTGTTTTGGGTTTTGTTTCAAAAGTGTCTTAATTTTAAGTTGTGTTTTAAATGTTTGCAAATTTATTGTTTTTCTTATGCATTGTCTTCTGTTAAAATTACATTTTATTCTTGTTTTGTATGTGTTGCATTTAGACTTAGTTGCTTAAAAATGTTGTAAAATGAGTTTCTTATAAAATCATCTCAGATAAAGCCAGTTCAGGCTTTTATCTGTCCCTTATGGAATGCCAAACAGTGGTTACTCTGCCAGCTAGTAATTGCCTTTAGGGAAGCTGCTACTCTCAAAGCAGAGGACAGGTTTCTCCAGTTGTCCTCTGGTGAATCCTCACTCCCAATGACATCAAAGGTGGGTGGAACATTGACAAGATAGACAATTGGGTTCCTTTTGGAGACAGATCTCTGATTGCATGGAACTAGCAGAAACTGGGGTGACAACTGAGGGGTCATAGCCAGGGCTACTCTCTGGTGGATACCCAAAGGTCCCTCAGAAGAAACTAGCTCCTGACAGCCTGTCCAGGTAATCAGCAGAAAATCTCCACATCTTGTCCCTATCTGGACTCCTTAATGAGGTGAAAGGGAAACTATCAGTGATCATCAGATATCCTCTGTCTCAGAGTGACCTGAAACCATGCCATCAGAACCCTTCCATAAGCCTCCATTAAAAGTTGAGCTACAGATTTGGACTGCTTTCTCTACTACTAGTATGACCTCTAGACAAATGTAGAAAATAAATCTTTCATAGATTAAAAGCTACCTGAACCTTTTCTCCTGCCCCCTCCCCCAGCCATGGTCTTCATCATTTATGTGTGTAGGGGAAAAATGCCTTTTCTGATAGGTTATGGACTTTGGAACATTGACTATGGACTTATAAAATACTATATGGTGATTTTGGGGGGGGATGTTTAATGAGTTTGAGCTTTATTTGGGCTTTTCCTCTCTGCTAGTGAGTTTAAAACTCCTGTTAAATTTTTCTCCAACTTGTTGGGAATTCATTTGAAAATCCCTTGTAGTCAGACCTCTCTTCCTTCCAGAAAGTCAGACTAAGGCAACTTGCAATGAGTGTTTTGTCTTACACTAGGGAAAATAACAATCAGTAATAGTTTCTCTAGTGTGAGAAACTGAAAGTGTAGTTAAGGATTAAAATGAATAATTGATAATTTGAAATAGGAAGAAAAGGTTCAAAGGGGTAGAGGGTGACAGGAGGGGAAGGGGAGATATCAGAGTTACAGGCCTAAATCTGGAAAGAACCCATGTATAGATTGTGCTTAAAACTATAGGAAGAGATGTAGATAGAGACTAGGCTGGAGCTCATCAGTAGGCTGGGAAGGAAGAGTCACTGAGATCAAAGGAGAGAAGGGTGTGTTTCCAGAAGAAGCACATACAACTATGTACAGTACATAGTACTCGATAGTGATAAATGACTGTTACTGTTTTATGTACTTATCATAACATGCTGTGCTTTTCATCCTTTAGAGGATAATCCTATGTATATAAGAGTTTACTGTAAAACAGTGTGCTGCTATGCTAGTGGTAGCCTCATGTATCTCATATTTAACTGCATATCTGGATAATATCAAGGGGCAATCACAGATGATCGACGTATAACTTCTCAGTTTGCACTAAGAAGTTGGCATTCTGTGTGGTACTTTGCAATACACATGGATGAAATTGCCTAGTAACATATTTCTCAGATTATATTTCCACCACGTGTCACATGACTGTATTGAAATTTAAATTTTAAAAAATTTGGCCTATGTGGAGTCTACTAGCTAATTAGAATTTTTTTCCAGACCACTATTTGTTCAATATTAGTTTTGAAAAACTTTCTAAAACAAATCACATCCTTTGATGTCTTGTTAATGCTTGAGATGTTTTTTAATTATATGGTAAAATGTTTGAGTACTTTTCAGTTTTCCTTTGGTTGAGTTCTATTATATTTGAATATTATTATAGTTTTTTCCCTTGCATTGCTTTTCTTTGAATAATTTTAAATTTTGTATATATGGGTGTTTAGTGAATGATAATAAAGTTACATTTAAAAAAGCCTGAGGCTACTCCTTGCCCTTTAAAACCTGAGAACAAAATTTCCAAGACAACTTTAAGCCTAACCACCAGGTGCTGAAGGTGGAGTTTCTAGGCCAGACATAATTAAAAGGCTATATCCATCCTTAGCTAAGCTGTTCTGGTCCCTCAAAGACAACATCCCTTGCAGGAAGTAAATGGCAAATATGGGACTACCTGTGTTCATGTGTCTTTTTGTTTCAGTGATCAAGGACAGATCAAATGTGACTAAGAAAGTTTTCAGATGACCCTGATATGAACATTGAGATCTTTAAAGGACTTACTCAGACCTATAGACTAGATTTGTGAGACCAAAAGTGAACCTGAACAACACCATCTTGGCCTGTAAATGAACTCCCCTCATACCCCTCCCCTTACAGAGTGCTGGAATTCCCTTAAAGATGGAACCAAACCCAGACCTCAGTCCCGGCACTCTGGCTTATCTGCAGTGAGCAGAGGCCGAGATGCCGACCCACTGACTGGACTGGGACTCCAACACTGATGCAGGTAGGAGAGACCTGGCCAGTTACCACCAGCACCTTTTACAGGGACTCTGTGAAGTGGCTAGGAAGCCAACTAATTTGACAAAGGTGAGTGAGGTAAAACAGGATGAGATGGAGTCCCCAAGGCTTTCCCCAAGGCTTTCCTGGAGTGACTTTTAGAGGTGTATCGGGTCTATACACCTATTAATCCTGATGCTCCAGAAAATGCAGCTGTGATAAATCTGGCTTTTGTGTCTCAGTCAGCCCCAGACATTAAAAAAAAAACCTTCAGCGATTGGAAGGATTTGAGGGAAAGAACAGGTCCAAGCTCCTGAGTATATCACAAAAGGTTTTTAACAACTGGGACTCCTTGGAAGAGGCAGTCGCCAAGTGGCTAGGAAAAGTTACTATTGCTGCACTCAAAAACTATGAGACAAGTAAACAGACCAGGAGACCTAAGCCAGAGAGACCCCCGCGGCCTAAGCTTGGAAGGGACAAATATGCCTATTGCAAACAGACTGGACATTGGAAAAATGAGTGCCCCCTCAAAAAGGAAAAAGAGGAACAGAACCAGAAAAAGACACAGGAGGTTCTGACCTGTGAAGACATGGAATAGGAAAGTCAGGCCTCATTCAAATTGAGCCCCCATGAGCCCATGGTAAAATTAAAAATCAGGGACACATCAACCAACTTCCTGGTAGATATCGAGGTGGTCCATTTGGTACTGACTAAATCTTTGGGAAAATTGACAACACAAGAGACTTTGGTACAGGGGGCTACTGGCAAGGGTGCTCAAGGTTATAAATGGACAACTGCATGAATGGTAGACCTGGGTCACAGGCAAGTGACCCACTCCTTTCTGGTGATTCCAGAGTGTCCATACCCCTTGCTTGGTAGGGACCTGCTAAGAAAATTGGGTGCAACAATTACCTTTACAGAGGAAAAGGCAGACCTAAAACTAGGCATCCCACAGGGGACTGTCAAAATTATGGTGACTTGCCCCTTGACTTCTGAATACCTGATGCTCTCGGAGCCAGAGAACAAGTCAGCTGGGCTGACTGGTGGTCTACAAATGGAGTTTCCACTTGTGTGGGCTGAAACTAATCCCCCTGGGTTAGCAAGCCATCAAGTCCCTATAGTGGTCAGTCTAAAGTCCAATGCCCAGCCCATTTCTGTCCGACAGTATCCCACCAAAAAGGAGGTAAGAGAAAAGATTCAAACACCCATCAACTGGCTCCTAGATGCCGGAATCTTAAAGCTGTGCCAATCACCTTGGAACACCCGACTCCTGCCTATCCAAAAGCCTGGTACTTCTGACTACAGGCCTGTCCAAGACCTCTGAGAGCCCCGGATCAAGTTCACAGAAGCCACTACCTTAAACCCCATGACCCTGCTGCCAGCCTCAGACCTGACAACTCCGCTACATGACTGCCAGGAGACCTTCCAGGACATAACCGTGACCAGATCTGATTTGCAGGATGTGCCCCTAAAGGACCCTGAGGAGACATTCTTCAAGGATGGAAGCAGCTTTGTCAAACAAGGAGTCAGGTATGTGGGGGTGGCGGTGGTAGATGGCCAGGGAGTGACGAGGTGGGCTGCTTCCCTGGGACTTGAAACTTCAGCCCAAGGAGCAGAGCTGATAGCTCTTGCTCAGGCCTTAAACCTGGGTAAAGAAAAGGCTATTAATATCTACATGGACAGTCGGTATGCCTTTGCAACTGTACATGTTCATGGAGAGATATATAAACAATGGGGCCTGTTCATGTCAGGAAAAAACATCAAAAAAAAAATATGACAGAGATAAATCAAAGGTTTGATTTTGTACAAAAACCAGTGGGAAATGTGAGACCAAATGTGAACCTAAGCAATGCCATCTTGGCCTGTGAATGAACTCCCCTCATACCCCTCCCCTTACAGAGTGCTGGAATTCCCTTAAAGATGTATTTTTGTAACCACCCTTCTAACTGCTCACTCTGCTTCTATAGATATGCTTTATCGCTCCCTGAGAACAGATGGTGCCTGGTGCCTCCCTGTAACCGCTGAACCCCGTAGTCATAGAATGTCCTATCTTGACAAAATAGCTGGGTTGTGAAAGATAATTTGCAGCTGGTTGAAGGACATGTTGACCTCTCCCTGAGCTTCTTTGTTTGAGTTACCTATAAAAACTGTGCTGTCCCCTGCTTCTGGGCTTCACTTCTCCTAGAGGGTGGAGTGAGTCCACACGGTGAATAAACTCCTTTCAGTTTTTAACTGTCTTTGTCCCAGTGTTCAGTGATTTCCTGGCTCACTTGCCATAAAGAGATTAGATTCTGCTCTGCTGAATTTTCTAACAGACAGGGGTTATAATGTTTCCCAATCTAAGGCACAGCTTTGCAGCCTTGAGGTAAAATATTTAGGCCTTATGATATCTAAGGGAATCCAAAGACTGGGGGAAGAAAGAATTAGACCAATTCTTACCTTCCCACAGCTCAAGACTCTAAAACAGTTAAGGAGATTCCTAGAAATGACAGGCTTTTGTGGCCTTCAGATAGCACGATATAATGAGATTGCATGACCCCTCTATTAGCTTGTAAAAAACCCAAGAGACAGACACCTGGGAATTTTATTCCCAAACTCCATTCCAGAAGCTCAAACAAGCACTTCTAAGTGCCTGCCATAGGACACCATTTCAGTTTGTATGTTAATAATAGGTGAGACATGGCTTTGGGAGTATTTATATAAGATCAGGGAGCTGCTCAATAGCCTGTAGGGTATTTAAGTCATAAATTAGATATTATAGATTCAAAATAATTTATTTAAAAAGAAAAACCCTAAACAATATAGTTAAAACACTTTCATTCTCTTTAAAGATGCAAAAAGCAGTCATTTGGGTTCTTTGATTATTGGTTTGATGTCCTGCTTGGCAATGCAATGAGAGTCAATTATAGCTTTTGTCTCTGGAGACATGTTTTGCTAAGGATTACAGATCCACTCTGGAAAAGCTCCTGATCTTAATTGTCTTTCTATACCTGAGATGGTTAAGATTTAGTTCTTGTGCCATACTTAAAGGCACTCTTCTGTCTCTTCTCCACAGCCCTGCCCCTGAGAAATATCAGTTTGATTCAAGGCACTTCCCTCTTCTGTGGCTGATGGATTTCAAGACAAACCTTCCAGAATGGTGAGTTTCCCCTCCCTGGAATCCTTCCAGAGTAAAGCTGACCTTCATTTATCTCTGGGCCATGTAGAAAACTGGTCTGGGTTTAATCCTGAAACTCTCAAGTGTAGTAAAAGTTTTAGCCCAGATTTATCTGTCTTTCAGCCCTCAGGTAAAATTAAAGAATGGTAAGAACAGCTAACCTGGCTCTGGCCACTTCCTTGCACCCCTAGTCAGTTGCCACTGGCACTGGAGGAGATAAAGTCTAAGGGGCACCTTAGATTGGGCACAGAACAAGAGGGATAGATAGGGATGCCTTCTTTTCCTTTGTTTTTTTTTTCAAAATGGGAGAAACTTCCATAGGTAGACATTTGCAGCATAGCAGGTTGGAGTCTTGGCAGGCCTTCTTCCTTCACTGCATGAAATTCATACTTAGCTCCAAAGAGTGACACCTGGGACTAGACCTAGTCTTTTCTACATGAAAACCTGGCCTGAGTGGACCTCCCCCCCCCGAAATAGTTAAAATTACTTGTAACAGTCTGTCCCTTTAGAAGGAACAATTACATGTGGATATCAAACAACTATGGTTATCAAATCAACAATGAGAAGCCTGTATAGCTGGGTATTCCAGTCAGATAAACTGTCAGCTTAGGGGCCATCTTAAAACTGTTTTTGCTGGGCTGGGGTTTTGGCTCAGTGGTTCCACTGCCTGCCTTGCAAGCACAGGGTCCTGAGCTTGATCCCCAGTACCAAAGAAAAAAAACTGTTTCACTTTCACAGGTATAGAAGATTTTTATTTCTTTTGATTCTTATTACAAGAGATCTCTGTTAATCTACAAAGTTCTGACTAGTCCTTTTTATAGTTATAAACCTAAAATTTATAAAAGTTATTATAATTCATCTTGGCCAAATACATCTGAATGCACTCTGGTTTATAAACAAGTTGTCTTATGTGTGTGTCTGTCTGTTTAATTTATTACAACACATATAGCTGTTTTGTTTGAGCTTTTTTCTTTTGGCATTTTGGATTTTTTAAGATTTTTGCCTGTAAATCAAGTTGGTTTATAAATGTCACTAAAGAAATGCTTCCCCCAGGTTGCCAGATGATCCAAATAATGTCAACTGGTTTTATAAATACAGTACATATTGTTGTCTATGTATAACATGGGAATCTTTCATTGGTCAAAATAATGTGTTAATTGCTATGATCTGGTTCTCATAGCCCATCTAAAAATTTGTTACAATAATTAAATAAAGACTCTTGGGCTTAGGAAAACTACTGGACAGGACTCCTCTTGGTAAATAAAGCAGCAGCTGCCTGCAAAAAATTTATTCCAGCCTTGGTTCACAAAGGGGACCCCAATAATTTCCATAATCTCTGGAGAAATACATTGCTAAACATACCATTGTGATATGTATACATTGGTCATGGTCAAATGGCTGTTTTCTGTGGGAAAACAACAAGGTTTTATTTAAAATGCTCTAGGTACAAAACAAAATTAAGGGACAAAGGGTTTCATGTAACTGATACTCATTGTTATTTCATGGTATATATATTCATGCCTTCCGGTTGTACAAATTTTCTAGGATATTGCTTATGGTAATGATCTTTTTTTGACTCAGGTATCTGCCTTTCTCTTGCACTCCAGTTACTTGTGATAAGGGGTGCATGTCAAGCCAGCATGAGAAAAACAGTCAAGTAATAGTTTTCTTAAAAACTTATGTGATGTATGTTATATGTGTCACCACACTTAGGGATGTTCAGTTGCCAAACTGTTGAAACAATGTCACACACTAAAATTAGAGGCTAGACATTATGAACTCCTAAGGTACATTTATAGGCCAATATGTATGTTCTCTTTAGATAGCATCCTACTAAAGGATAATAAGAGTTTTCTTTATGTCACTTAATGTCTTGTGTTTAGATGGAGGTGTTTAACTAAAAGACTATTCCATACTAAGATGGAAATGTAAGTGTTACAAAGAAAATGTCATCATGATTGTCATGCTAAAATAGTATGTGTAGTTCTTGATCTTAAGTTTCTCTATCATATATAACTGTTGTCTGTTAACATTCTATAGGGATTCAACTAAATGACCTTGGTTGTTAAAATAATAGCCCTCTAACTGTGCTTTATACTTCAAAAGTGCTTGATGTCTTAACTATTATAATAGTTAAGCTCACTGCTCCTACTAAAATACCTGTGTCACTGATCTTCTCTTCTGGGTGTTCAACAACTGAAGTTTAGAGACCAAAACTAGAAAGGTAACTGGGCTATGAGGACAGCCAATATTTTGGCCCTGGCCCCTCAAGGTCAACAAAGATCCAGGACACAAAGGAACCTTTTCTACAGGATCCTACATCTTTGATAAGTCACTCAACCTCCTGAGCAGGGAGATTGCTGGACACCAGATGACAACTGTATCATGCGCCAAAGGAGGATCACCAAGAGGGAAAAATCTCCCATGCTTTCACTGAAAGCAACATGGTCAAGCAAAGCTGTGACCCATCCTGATGGCTGACACTGACAGGAGCTGAGAGGCTCTGTGCATGGTTCCAAAGTAATGCCTGAGGAGACTTAACTGACTTTGATAGATAGCAAGAGGTTCATACTGATTGACACAGGTCTTACTTTAACTTGGTCTTAAACACCCAGCAGAAAAGAATAACCAAAAGGTATAAAATAATGCCATAGAAATAAAGCTAGATATAAAAAGGGGCTCCAGTCACTGACCCCTTCTGATAGTTTCTAGCTACACCAGTAGCTAACCACGATTATGGATCATTAGGAAAAAACTGTGGCAGAATCTATAAGAGCCAGCCAGTTACAATCACTATTTCAATTTCTAAGTGTGACTTTCTTCCCAATTTGCCCTTCCATTCTAGTTTGCTCATGCTTAGATTATACATGCTCTAATTTCTTAAAAGTTTTATTTATTCCTGCCTAGAGGCTGCCAAACTCCAAGCAGTCTTACAAATGGAACGAATGACAAATGTTAAATGCTAAACTTCTTTTACCAGGATCCACCAGATCCACCTTGTAAGCAACTCATAACTGCTAAATTACTTCTATGTTGGATTCTGAAGTAGCCCAGACCTTCTTAACCTCTTTGTGGGAGGCTATTGCCAGTTGCTCCCAGTGGAAACCCTTGTTGGCTATATTCATAGCAATCCTGTTGACCTTATAATTTGGCCCATGTATTCTTAACTGTTTCTTTGGCTTTGTCTTCTCCAGACTCAAAGCTATACAGCTACCAAGATTTCAATGCTTTCTGCCCATCGAAGAAGGCCTTTAGATACATTCTCTGTAGAGAAACTCTAACTGCTGATGACAACTATGACTCTCTTCAGCTGGAAGTAGCCAGAATGCACTTCGCCCTTTGTTCCCTCACAGCAGTTAGGGGTACTACTTCAGAGGGCAGAATATTGCAGATAGATAACTTAATTAGATACCTTGTAGGCAGTTAGACAGGGCCAGCCCAGGAGGAGCCAACATGGAGGACAGTCAAGGAGCCAACATGGAAGACAGTGAAGACACATTCAGTGAAGGCCAGAATTGTAAAAGAAGAGAAACTACACACCCTTGTGCTTCCCCTGGAGATAAATAGCAGTGATTGATATTCTAAATAGGTATCAATAACCTGGGTGGGGGGTCAAGGTCTTAACCCAGTCTCTCCAGGAAATATCCCTGACCCCCACCCTTACTGAAAATCCTTGTATGCTTGCTATGTGACTTGCTTCCCCATTTAATCAATATTACCTGGGTGACTGTACTTGTAATCTTATTGGTTGGTCATGGTTTTGCCCCACCTCATGCCCACCTTGTAAATTTCCATTGGGTCTTATAATTTTGTCCCACTTTGTACCCACCTCACCACATGGCTTTGCTGTATAAAACATCTTTGAAAAGTGGAGTGGGCAGGCAACTCACTTTCTGGCCCCCCCCCCTTTTCTCTTTTAGACAGAAGCTTTCTTTCTCTCAATAAATTTTTCCTACTCTAAAAAAAAAAGACTCCAAAATCACAAGACACAAAAGCAGAAAATGACAAATAAGATTTAACCAAATTAAAAAGCTTCTGCATAACAAAGGAGATAACAGAGTGAAGAGACAAAATGCCAAATGGGAAGGAAATCTTTACCAGCTATTCATCTGACAGAGGATTAAATGTGTAATGAACTGAGAAAATTCAACCAAAATCCTCATGTAACCCAATTAAAAATGAGTAAATTATAGATAGAAGCTTCTCAAAATGGGCAAGTGATCTAAATAGAAGAAATACAAATGACAATATATGAAAAATGCTTACTATCATTAGCTGTTATGAAAATGCAAATCAAAACTACAGTGAGATTCTTTTTCTCTGTGGTTAGAATGATTAATGTAAAAATAAATAAATAACCTAACACATAATGGTGCGAATATGGAGAAAAACACCATAGGTGAAAATGTAAATTATTATAGCCACTATGGAAAAAAAGTATGGAGAATCTTCAAAAAGCCAAAAATAGTTTAAATAAAAAACAGAACCACCATATGATCCAGTTATCCTACTTCTGGATATGTATCTAAAGGAAATGAAGTTGGCACACAAAAAAAGACACCTATAAACTCATATTTATTACAACACTATTTGTGATCACTAATATATGGATTCAGCCCCATCAAAAGTGGAATGGGGGCTGGGGATTTAGCTCAGTGGCTCCAGTGCCTGCCTCACAAGTGCAAGGTCCTGAGTTCAATCCCCGGTACCAAAAGAGTGGAATGGGTAAAGAAAACATTATATATAGAGTACTATTCAGGCATAAAGAAGGCTGAAATTGTGACATTTGCATGGATAGAAATAGAGGATATCATGCTGGGAAAAATAAGTCAATGTAGAAAAACAAGTACAAATTTTTTCCCTCAGATGTGCAAACAGAAAAAATAAGGTGGAAAAAAGGAGGAGGAGGTGAGGAGGTAGAGGAAAAAGGAGGAGGAGGAAGAGAAGGAGGAGGAGAGGAGGCAACTTGAAAGTAGAAGAGGGATTATTGGGACTGAGAAGGGACCTACCTGGGAGGTATGGAGGTAGAGGAAAGGGGTGGGGGGGGGCTGTAGGAGAAGGATGGATGGACATGATCTCACACAATGTATACATGTGTGGAAATATCAAAGTAAATCCCATTGATTTGTATAATTAATATGTTAATAAGAACAAGAAAAATTAAGGATTTCATTTTGATAGTGCCAATTAGATGGAGTAGAGTGGACACAACAGCAGCTATGGTCTGATTCAAATGCCTGGTAGGATTGAGGTCTCTCAAATGTAAGTGCAGACCAGGGCCGGGGATTTAGATCAGTGGTTCCACCACCTGCCTCTCAAGCACAAGGTCCCAAGTTTGATCCCTGGTACCAAAAAACAAAACAAAACAAATGTAATTGCAGACCAAGGCTACCCCATTTGCATCTTTAAGAATTTAGATAGAAGAGGGAACACCAAGGCATTACCCATTAAAAATAAACAAATAACAAAATACATAAGAGAAAAGTGTAGGTGTTCAAGAGATATGTCCTCCTGCAAAACCAATGAATTAAGGGAACAATGATACATCTGCAAACAGCCCTGAGAAATAGGTCAGGAGTTAAAGTCAGCCCCACACCACTGAATGGTGTCTCCCTTACTCCTTTGAGCATATGGCCGGGAGGAATTAGTCCTTAGTGAGGCTTCCCACTGAATCAAGAAGGGGTGGAGAGGAGATTGTTATTGTTAGTAAGGCTGAGTCTATTACTTCCATCTGTGATGGTTATTACTGCTATTATTTGCTTTTGTCTTCTCAAGCATAGATCAGAACACGGCAATGGACAGTGTTGGGCAAGTGCATCCCTAGAGAACTATAACACAGCTTGAGTAGAGGCTTAGGAACGTATGGCTTCTACAGAACTCCCAGTTAATCACAAACAACAAACAAATATTTAAAAGTAAATACCTCTCTTCACATTCCTAAGTTGGTCAGAAATGTCCTTCACAGTCATAGTAAATAGGCCCATAGCTGTGCCTTGGGACAGAAGGAGGGTAAGAGTTGAATGAGGCAAGGAAGCTTTTATCAACTTGATCAGCCACCGGGCCAGACCCACATGTCACAGCAGCTCCAGCTGCCACTGTTCTCTTCCTATAGCCTAAATAGGAGGACAACAGTTCCAGCTGGCACAAGATGACATGATGTGAACAGTCTCAGAGTATGTTGTGAGACCAAAAGTGACTCCATTTTGCTAATGTGAGACCAGAATGACTCCATTTTGTCCAAAATGGAGCAGTCTCCTTTGTTCTTTCAAATTAATGATTAAATGTGCTTAATCTGGGACAAAAGACATGATCTGTAACTCAAGATTCCTAAGCTCATTACTCAGCCATCTGTTTGCCCTAGAAACAAGTGTCCCGGGCCCACTATCTATAGGACAATCTGTTAACGTGCTGACTATCCACACAAGGTGGTCATGACCATTAGTCAAGATGTCTGCTGACCATCAGTACGTGACAGTAGACCACTAACCTTTGTCCCCATTTTTCTTGTAAAAACCTATACGTAATCCCCTTCAACCCCCAATGAGCCTAGCCAATCAAAATTCTACACTTCATACTTGCTAAATGTTAACCAATCATATGGCTGCTAATGACCGAAGCTTGCTGTAACCTCTATAAAAACCCTGCTAATTTGGAACTCGGAGCTCTCAATCTCGATCCGCTGTGTTGGTGACAATTGAGAGTCCCTGCTTAAGCTTGAATAAATGACCCTCATGTGCTTACATCGGAAACGGCCTCCTGGTGATCTTTGGGACTTCGTAAACTGGGCACAACAATGTATACATACTGAAGCTGACTTGGCACTGCCAGAGTGCCAGTCAAGGACATGCTACCTCTGAGATCCAAATAGCCCCAACCCCAAGGTTAGTCAGACAGCACAGAAGAAATTAAAACCAATCCCAACTACATCCTTCCTTATCAGAGATATGGATGTGTCCTAGGCCCCCATCAATCCATACTGCATACTGCATACTGAGGAGCTCAGCAGATGATGAAAGGAAGTTAAATTCTACTAAATCCCAAATTAGAAGGGAGTCACGGCCTCCACAGACCACCACTCACCCAAAGTTACTCAGGATTCAAAAGGATTTCTTTAATATCCTGAAAATGATATTTTCTTTAACATTTTGAAAATGACCTGCAAGCTGGTGTCTTCCTTCATGATGTTAATGACATTTTCACTCACTCATCTATATTGGCCCAAAGGAGACTAGGTTGCTTCCTTCAGGTGACCCTGATCCTCACACTGCAAATGTTGCTTCCAGATCTCACCTGGTAGTGCCACCATTGCAACTCTGACTTTATTAATGTTCCTTTGATGCCCACCTCCTGGACAAAGGTAAGGATATTGAGAAGATTTTATTGGTGATGAGACACTCTGCTCCCACTATTTGGGACAGGAAATGGCTATGGCAGAATTTGCTGGTCCAAAGGGATGAAGTTAGGTTGGTAGCCTGTGCTACTTGCACCTTTAACAAGCAGGAAAAAGATTAAAAGAAGAGAAGTCCAACTTCAGAAAAGATCACATGAAGCCACAGTCACAGATCTTTGTCAGGGGGTGTAGGATAGGGCTAGAATGGTTATATGAAAAGAGACTGCAGGTAGATTCTCAATGTAAGACACATAGATAGCAGAGCAGAAGGCACTGCTTTCCAGATCCAGCAAAGAAGGGACCTCAATAATTTATTCTTATCTGTTATCTATTAGCATCAAA
This sequence comes from Heterocephalus glaber, assembly GCF_000247695.1. Next base: position 14,076,092 of record NW_004624789.1, on the reverse strand, counting down.
ACAGAGCCCTAAAAGAAAATCTAAAAATTATATTCTATGTTCCCATTATTGTTTTCATTAGCTAAATTGATGAGGCCTTTGTTAATAAACAAGAGGCAGGAGGAAGAAGCAACAGACATGCTACTTGCTAAAAACAAGAGGATACTATCTGCAAATGTGTCCAGACCACTGCAGGGAAGTGCTCCTGTCCCAAAAATTCCCAGGTGGGTCTAAGCCAGCTGAATTATCTACCAGCTTCAGCCTAGGAAGGACCCTTTTAAAAATACCTGCCAAATTCCAGAATCATTTTTTAAATGCATAGTAGGTCAGTCCTGCATGCTTCCCAGGATCATCTTAGATTAAAGGAGGGTGACCACAGCTGAAAAGTGTCTTTATGTGTCTTGATTTCTTTTCTCCTTTCTTCTTCATTGTACTTACTCTAATTACCTCCTCCTCCTCCTCTAATTTATTTTAATTTCAAGGCTTTTGTTTGACCTGTTCTGGGCCTGTTACAAGATAGGTACTAAAATGTAGTTATTCTTGGGTTTCATCAGGAGGATATGAGAATAAGCTCTAATCTGCCCCTCCACAATCATAGCCTAGGGACAACCTCCTACCAGGGCTGTGTCTCACATTCTAAGGAGAAGGGCACAGCTGTGCCTGGGAGCACCTCCCTATGAACCAGGTTTGTGGTCACATTTCTGTCACCAGACACAGAGGGATGTAATGACAGACCGTAGACCAAACACAGGCTGAAGATATACCCATCTGCAAAAGCATCCCATCCTGCTTGCTTGTCAACCCATTACAAAATAATTTAAAATCACTTATAAAGACAAATACCATTGGCAACTTAAGATAAAGATAAGTAAGATAAATGAAACATGGAGAGTCTCACACCTTCAGGTTCAGGGAAGGAGGGATATTGGCAGCAATTTAATGGCTTCTATCTTCACCGTGCTCCACCTAATTCTGTTCTATCTTCACCTGTCCCACAGATCCTGGCTTTCTTAGCAGTGCCAACAAAGACCCTCAAATTGTTAAATTCAATGGTCAATCCTTTAATCCTCTCACTTGAGCCACTAGCAAATTTCTCAGAGCTGATCACTGCTCCCTCTGAAAAATACTCTTCCCATATTTTTCCATTTTACTGGCTTTTCTTTTTCTGTGGTCTCCTAACTTCCTAGTCTCTTAAAATTAAGATACTCTAGTCAATCTTTAAATCTCTTTTCTTTCCTTCTAATCATCATAGCTTAAAATAATGTACCATTTTTTCACTACTCCCAAATGTTTATCTTTAGTCCAGATTTCTCCCCAGAACTCCTGTAATCAGCTGTCTACCTCAGCCTCTCACCCACATGTCCATGCCCTTGCTACTCAATCAGTCCTGCTTGAAATGTTCTTCCCCTTTATTTCCTCTTAAATTATGATCAAATATTTTATATAATATATGTTTATATTGTATAAATGTAATATTTATATTTATATAAATTAATATTTATATATTATTAAAATATAGTATATATTTATTTATATAAATATATAGACAGATCGATGAACCACTGGTTGGATAGGAAGGATGGATAGATGAGATGGAAGGATCAGCACTGAGGTTATATCCAGGGCCTTTGCACTGAAATACATCCCAAGCCCTTTTTATTTTTAAATTTTATTTTAAAATAAAAACCAGATATTGTTAAGTCACTAAATTGCCCGAGCTGAGCTCAAACTTGCCATCTTCTTACCTCAGCCTCTCTTCAGGAGGGCTGAGATTACAGACATGAGTCACAATTCCAGAAGGGAAAAATGTCACAGACATCAAGTAAAATAAAATTCAGCACTAAGAGACACATGACTTCAACATTTACTTTGCCTATCCAACCACAATGCTAGATCTTAACATAAAATGAACTGAATTCTACTGAATCATTAAGATTGGGCTAGTCCTAGCTTTGTCTCAGTTAGCTACAACATGGAATAAGTAGGCTGGGAAGACATGGCAGAGTATGACTCCAGTGCTAGGGAAGGTGGTTAGAAGAAGTTGATAAACTCAAGGTAGCCAACATTTATTGACTTTCTACCATGTTACAGGCACTGCCCCAGGCTCTTTGCTAACATTATATCAAAATTTTTACTACTTGATAAAGCTATTATTTCACTCATTTTACAACTTAGGGAGCTGCAGTTCAATAGATTAAGTTTCTTGCACAATATCACAGATACACAATTGACTAAGAATCTAGGTTAGGGCTCTATGAATCAAAGTTATTTCTTTTTCTGCATTATCAAACCAAAAGTTATTCCAGAATTGGTAAACTAATCTTTAAATGTTACAATCCATTTCTCACTCCGAGTCATTTATCTTGTTTCATTTGAGTAGATCAAGCATCTTAGCATTGAGACTTAGGAAATAGAAAGAAATAGCGAAAATTAAGTCAATGCTTCATAGTAAATGTTACAAAACATGAAGTTAAAATAGGCTGAAACTTGACAACATACATTCAGGTTTATACACAAAAACACACATACACACACCATTTATATGTATACCAAACGAAATTAGTAAGAAAACATAGTCTTCTTACCACACTTTTACCTTTGATCAAGTCTCCCACAGGTCATGAGTACTGAAGATGTGCTGCTAAGGAACTAACAATCCTGGAAGCTGTTGCTTACTGCTCAAGAAAATTTTATTTCACCAGCATCAGTCTTGCAATACCCCAAAAATCTTCTTCTTCTCACTCACATGTTTCTCCCTAAGCATTATACACAGTGCCAATGGCCTCCACCTCCACCCAACCTAAAGAATCTGGGCTTATAACATCATATAATTAATGTTGGCAGCCATCAAATTCTGACTGTAACCCCATTGGCCAAGCTTCCAGCTTACCAAAAGATATGGGCCTTTACAGCCAGGGAAGCACTCCTCAGTCACTTTTAGCAAGTGTTTCTCTAATAACTGTGTGTTAACTATATTCATTTCCATTCTCACCATCTACCTCCTGATTAATTATTTCTGTGAAATTATTCAACCAGCCAATTTAGGTGTCCACTGTGTGTGCATGGAAGTGCAAGGCTCCCAGGGATTGTACATACTCAGGACTTTATTTCTTTCACTGGGACAACTAATCAAACCTCACCACTCATATTCATTCCCTCCCACACAAGGATAAATACTGTAGTAGATAAATACTCCAAACTGCATCTGAGTTGTGCATATGAAGAATAAGAAAACACAAGAATGAATGCCCATAGAATTGGTTTCAGCATTTGAACTTACCAGTCAATAAAACCATCTTTTGTTTCTCACTTAACAAATAAGACTTGTTGGAGAGAGTGTGACATGTACCTAGGAATGTGAGGGCATGCTGTTTTATTACCAAAAAGCAAATAAACAAAGAATGTTTAGAAAATGGCATCTTTTCAAAGGAAAGAATTAACACAGGTTGCCAAGACCTGAATCACTCTTTTAACTACAGGTTCTAAATCAATATCCAAGTCATTCTAGAAGAGTAAGAGACCTCTGAAAACCTTTTATCAAAAGAGATTAAATATTAAATCAATTAGAACAATAGAATGAGCATCATGTTCATTAGCTGCTCATTTGCACACATAAACATGGAAGAAGGTGATAAATGAGACCTTGTTTCTATTTTCCTACTTTTGTTACACTTGAGAGATCTGAAAACCTACAGACAATAGGAAATATACAATTTGTGGGGCAAAGAGAAACATGATTCTTCAAGTAAACTTCTTACAAAGTTTTTGAGATGATTGGCTTGATTGCTTCTTTCTGCTTCTTAACTAACGTTCCTCTTCATGTTATTCGGGGGCTCAGTAACTCAAACTTGAAGAGCATCACCTTCACCTCAAAATCCACTTATCTCATAAGCAAAATAGTTCTTCTAAAATTAGTCTTTAAAAACATGTTTAATGATGATAGATGAATTAGAAATGAAGATAAACCCAAAATGGAGACCACTAGGGAAGCTCATTTAAACCAGAGAATTTCCTAAACAGATGCCACATAAGAACTGTTTTTTCTAATCATCAGCAACATGGCCCTTTCTATTAGAGTAAGATACTCAGCTAATATAAACTAACCTGCTCATCATTTTCTAACTGTGATGTTCCAACTTAGAACACTACAAAACTATTCATTCATCCTTGTCTTGTTTTTGTTTATTTGGAGTGTTTGTTTGTTTCTTTTGGCAGTCTTGGGGATTGAATCAGTGATTCACACTGAGCTACATTTCCAGCTCAACAAGGTCTCATTAGGCTGCTAAGTTGCCCAGGCTGGGCTTGAACTTGTGATCTTCCTGCCTTAGCCTCCCAGAATGCTGGAATTATAGGCACACTTATTCTTGTTTTTTATTAACCATGGACTCAGACTTACCCTCCATGAATTGCTTCCCAACTCACATCCACTGTATTAAAAAATATCAGTTTAAAACCCCAAATATCTCTTGGATCACTGAGGATAAATATAAAAGGTTGAACTTTAGTTTGAAGATAGTGTAGGACAGGTTATTGGTAAATGTCATTTGTTAACTAAAAAGTGGAAAAGTAAGCAATGATGGGCCAAATAATGCAGGAAAGACAGACCTTTAGAGAGAACATCCTTCAAGCCTATGTTTTGTCCTGAAAATTTACCTTTTCAGGTCTTACTAGGTTCCTCATTAATTATATTCCATCTCCAAATGTGGGAATATGCTTTGTGATTCAGTACCATGAGTGACTGATAAAGCACCATGAGTGATTGATAAAGGAAAATTCAGAAGCTTAACTAGGCTCAATGAGAAAGTTAATTCTGTTCTCCATAAAATGTAAGACCATTCTCTCTGGGATCAGAAATGAGTGCTCCAATCTTTTACCACAGACTCATTTCTTACTAGCCTTACGATACCACAAAATAAAATATTCCCTCAATTATCTCTTTCCATTCCAAACTTTTAAAAAACTACTTTTTTCAAAAAAAATCTAGATTCTCCGAATTTCAGGAAAACTGAAAAAAGACCACTATGTGGTTTATAACTTCTATTTCTAAATGAAATATAAGATCCACAGAAAAAGGGAGGGGGTAATAACCCATCAGAGACTCTTCAGAATCTTGTGTCAATAAGGAACTTGAGAAAGTTGTAGACAGAGGGGCAATTGTGGGGAAAATAATGTGAGAATATAGGAAGGAGGCAAAAGTGGGGAAATAGAAATGAGTCTGACAGAAGCAAAGTAAAATGCTCTTGACTTTGTCTTCCATGGTTTCATGTTGTCAAGCAAAGTCTTATGAGAACCAGTCAGAGCATAACCACTTATCAGAGCAGTTTCATCTACTTACTCCACTCTCTCTTACTCATCACCACCACAAAATATAAATAAATAAATATGAAGCCAAATGGAAAACTAGCAATACTTGTTACAAGTAACATACCTAGGTTACATAAAGTTTCAGTGTATTTCTCTCCAAAAACCATATCTTGTCCTTGGTTAAGTCTTCCTCATCTGCTGATGGGCCTGTATATATCCAGATAGAAAAACTGATAATTTTTTCAGCAGCCAAGTTAGAAGGCAGACTGGTTCATCAGATAAAGCAGAGCATTCCCACCTGTACTTCTTAATCTCTCTTGTATCTGTGTCTTTCACACTAGAAACCAGAAGAATACCACTTCCCCCAATCCTTGCTGACTTGAAAGAAAATAGTGATAAGCATACTCTACATACTGTCTACAATTCTTGTTGTCATTATTAAATATTAGTGAATCTTTCCTACTATGAAGACCATCACAATGACCATAAGAATACTAATTCTACTGACTAAGAATACTATCCACTCTACATCCCAGTTCTAGTTACCCAATCCACAGTGGTCAACATTGAGAATGGGAGTAAAGTGGCCCGAAGACCACTGATGAAAAACCTCCTATCTAGATTACAAGTGATTTTAAGATCCCATCCTTTCATGGACAAACTGATTTATAATTTTCCAAAGATTGGTCATTTAATCTTAACCTCATCTCCTAAAGAACATAAAATATCAATTAAATAATGGTAATGGTATCTTGTCACTATCTTCAAATAGGAGATTGTCTATAACTTGTCTGGGTGAAACATTTTAAGAAACTGATAGTTTTCCAGCAGCCAAGAGATTGATAAATAATGTGAAGAAAAGTCACATATCTACACAGAGTGGGGCAGAATGTCAAGATACTTGGAACCTGCCAATCTGAAGAAAATAGCAACATGTCTAAGTAAATATACCAGAAAGTGAAGGATCAGTCAGGTTCTCAAAGATCAGAGAAACAGGTCTTGCAATCAAATAAAAAACTGCCCAAGTTTCAGAGAGAGACTAGACAGCCAGGCTCAAAGTATGGGGTTCAGTTAAGGGCCTCCAGAGCAGTCACTTCATGGATGATTCCTACATTCCTCTCTGACTCAGCCACCAATCTCTGGTATTAAACAGGCTCTCATTCTTTGGCCTCAGCCATAGTCCTAATGGGACTTTGCTCACTTCACTATCTGGTCCTTATTTGGTTCAAAGGCTAATGGCTCTGGATTTTGACTTAGTCAGTCCCTTTAAACCTGTCAGAGATCTTACCACCCTGGTTTGTTCCTTCACTGCCTAGTAAGAAACTTGATTTTGAGTCATCTGTTATCCTCAGAAAATTAATCCTATTTTGCTCTCCTACTTTTATTAGGAAACATGATATACTTGGCCACTATCTTAGCTGATTTCACTTTGATATAATCCAATGGGGAAGTATCAAACACTGAAAAGCAAATTTAAAAATAATAGTAATAGATATCAAATAGGAATTACTGTCTTGGCAGCAAAGTAAATTATCAACATAGATTACAATTTGTCAGCACAAAACTTTACATTGAAGGCATCAACTATTGAACTTGTTCATAGTATAAAAATGTTCATGGAAGCACATCTCTAGGATATCAAGATTAGTGTATTTCTAATTTAAACAAAATTACTTCAAGGCACCAAACATTGTGAATTTTTCCTTGCTGGGCATTGGATTTTTTTTTGTTTTTATTTATATTTATAAGCTGTTTTCTAGGACAAGGTTAAGGGAGTTAGAAACAGTTTGATTTTAGGAGTTGCATTATTTCATTTGTTAGGTACATCTGAAGTAAATTTAGTCTAGTGATAAGTATTCCCCACTACTGAGGCAAAACTTTCCTGATTATTCTACTGTATTTTCCATGAATTATGAGTTTTCCAGTCTGATTGGAAGGAACAAGCAATAGTGTCAGCCCTCTGTGAGAACCAAGATCTGTTCTGTTCTCCCCTATCTTGGTCTTGATTACTTATGACTAGGTAATTTACAGTGAAAAATAAATCTATTTCTTACATTTCTGGAGGCTGGGAATTTGAAGATCTCAGCACTGGCACCTACTCAAGAGGGTGAGGGACTTCTTGCTGCATTATAATGTGACAGAGGGCATCATATGAAGAGAAAGAATGAGCAAGGTAATCCAGATGTCCCTTACTCTTCTTATACATCCACTAATGCCACTCACATGACCTTATCTAAGCCTAATTATTTCCCATACATTCCACCTCCAAAAAAGAAAACAAAATAAAGGGTCCATAAGTATATGTATCAAATTGACATTTGGAGCTTCCTTTTTGTTGTTGCTGTTGTTTAAAATGTAAGGGTAGTAAGTTAAAATGTAGGTCTATTTGGATATGAAGCATGTTTTGGAAATTACAGGAGAGTAGTTATTCAAGGTTGAGGATTACTTGTCTTAAATGCTTGGGATCAAAAATGTTTCAGATTTCTAAAAAAATAAAGTTTCAGGTTTCTGACTTTTTTCAGATTTGGGATATTTGTATAGGTACTGCAAATTGAGAATCTCTAATCTGAAATCTGAAATCCAAAAAGGCGCAAAAATCTGAAACTTTTTGATCGTTGTTTCAACACTCAAAAAGTTTCAGGTTAGGGATGCTCAACCTGTAATTCCAATATTTTAGTATTTTAGTCCATAATTTTACACAGTTATATTTTAATTAAACATTTATCTGAAGTTGAGAAATCTCTTACATTTTACTCATTTCTTTTTCTTCTACTGAATTTAACACAAGGTAAAAGTAACCCATTTTACTGAAATATTAGTGATATATTACTGAAATACAATCTCTGTACACAAAGAATAGGTTAATTTGGTAACTCATTGTTTACTCAAATCAGAAAATGCACTAATGATACTTTCAGGTCATTAATAAGAATTCAGTACCCCCTAAACATCTAACTCACTGCTAAGAAATATAGCACTGAGAGAAACCTGGCTCTGAAAAGAGTGAAGTTAATAGGAGTCTTACACTAATTAGGGTTTGAACAAGTGAGTTTTCAGAAAGGTGAGGCGCAGGATGAAAAGGTAGTTTCTGTAAACACCCCAAGTAGGGGTTCCCATTCAATTTATTTGTTTTTTAATTAGGATCTGGCATAGAGCTTTCCTCTAAGGGTGACTCCTTGGGGCTAGTTCTGAGCATTGGGAGTGAAAGGCATAGATATACCAAAAGGATAATGACCCTTGGCTGAGAAAATTCTCCCTCTAAACTTGTGATTACCAGCCCAGGATATACAGCATATCTCAAAGGAGATTTTCACCGATACTGTAGCCCAACTCCATACCTTCTATGAGAGAATCTCCAGGGGTGGGGCAACAGAACAAGTCTATACAATTCTTCAAGGCACCATGCTGTCTTTTGGAGGAAGCAAAGATAATTAATAAAATGAGAACTAAAATCAGATCATTTCACATTTTTTTACTTATTAAATAAGTAGCACAATTTACCTTCCTGAACATCAATTTCACTGGTTATCTAATATTACCTTTCTAAAAATCCTTCTCTCTATTAAAGGAAATGAAATAAAATAGTACATATTAGAACTCATGAAATTTTAGGCACAATGGGGAAAGATAGAAATTATACACTACCTGGCCATGGAAAGTGCCACCTGATTCTTGCTGGTCTTTCCCCCACCCACCCACCCCTTCTCTTGAATGGAATCTCTAATCAGAACAGTAAAGAAGAAAGGAAACATTTGCCTTTCAAACTTCTTCCACTTCAGGATTGTTGATGGCATCAGAGGGACAGAGTTTGGTTAGAAATCATGGTGGGTGAGAGGGAGAGAGGACTTATTATTTTCCAAGATTTCACTGGGACAGCCTAGTTCAGAGTCCTTGGCAGGGACATGGAAAGCCAGAAGAGACTGAAAATAGTCTCATGGCTCACAAAGAGAAGCCAACAGTCTTAGAGAGGAAACAGTATAAACAAGCCTGGGTTAACAAGCAATGGCACAGTGTAACATGGAAGGGAGATGTGGAGGAGGAGACATATTCCTCATGAATAGGTATAAAAAAGAGAGAAAAACAAGATGAGGGGACAGACTTCTAATAGCCCTTCAACTTCACATTCCCCAATGACCTAAGACCTCCTACTAAACCCACTTTTAAAAGTTTCTACCCCCCCCCAACAGGGCCAAACTGGAGACAAAGCCTTTAACATATGCCTTTGAAGGACATTCCACATCCAAACAATAGCATGTAAAGCAGAGGAATGTGAATAAAGCTGATAAACATGGGGTGGGGGGGGCAGCTATTGATTTTGACTCTATACACACTGTTTCAAATTTTTCAATGCATGTATATTATTGTTTAAATTCTAAATGCCACAAAAAGGGAAATATTTTTTAAAAGGAAGAAATAGCTATCAGTAACCAATGACCTTTCACCACAGGAATAATATCTCTTCCTCAGAAACATTTCATGCTACAAAGGGTAGAAATATTGAATTATTCTATGAGAAAAAGTGAGTACTTTAGGTATAATTAGAATAATAAATCAAGAATGAAGCAATGTTTTTATACCATGGCTACATTACTCTTGATATCTATACAGACATAAGCATTTTAATGGCTAACAAAACTATTAATGAATTACTCAAATATCTACATATAAAAAGTTGGACCCTTAATGTATATCAGCTACAAAAACTGACTCAAAATAGACCGAAAACTTAAACATATGTGTTAAAACCTTAAAATCCTTAAAACATGAGAAAAGTTTCATGACATTGAGTTTGGCAATGATACACTGCATAATAGCACCAAAAGTAGAATAGTAGTTAGCATAGGTCAAAGCTTGCCTTCCTGTCAAATATGGGCTAAGGAAAACCTCCCCATCAATTTTAGGGTCCTTGTTCTGCCCTGGGAACCACTTCTCTAACTCCCATATAAAAACGACAGCCAAAATAGGAGCCCATAAAATAGTTTGTGAGGAAATTCTCAACTCAGGAGCAGGTGCAGAAACATCTCAAAGTGTGTGAAGTAACCTTTGGCCATGTACAAACTCCTTGTTCATCCATATGGATTGCATCTTATGGATACAATTACAACACAATGAATTATGGTTAAGGACATGCACAGTTAACACAGAGGACAAGACTCAGTCTGAGCTATCAAGCATGCCCAAGAAAGCCCTCTGGGAAGTACTTGGACTGTTGACCAAAAACGAAAGACATCTCCAACCATACCCTTGTTGTTCACGCCAATTCCCTTTCCAGTGTGACCCTGCTTCTCTTTGAGCATAATATCACCTCAATAAACTCTGCTTATTTGTTCTTTTGTATCTGTGTAAGTCATCCAATTCTTTGTCCATGCCAGACAAGAATCTGGACCCTAGGGACACACCAGCACCCATATAACCACCATCATAATAAGACATAGGCAACAAAAGAAAAAAAAACAGATAAACTAAACATCAAAACTTAAAACTTTTGTGCACCAAAATTTACTAACAGAGTGAAAATATAATCCAAAGAATGAGGAAAAAAGACTTGCAATCCCAAACTTGAAAAGGAGATAATAACCAAAATAGTGAACTCTTAAAATGAAATAACAGGAAAAATGACTCATTTTAAAATGAGCAAAGATTTGAACGCAGAGACATTTCTCCACAAAACATATACAAATGCCCAATAAGCACATGAAAAGATGCCCAGCATCACTAATCACTGGAAAAATGCAAATCAAAACAGTCAACAATAAGACAATCATTCAAAAATATGCTACACCTTCATAACCATTAAGATGGCTATGATTATAAAAGTAAACACCAAGACTTCTGAGAAGATGGTAGAGCAATAAACAGCAGAAAATCAGCCTCTCCAAGATTCAGAATCCAGACACTGGAATATAACAACTTGGAGAAGAAAAGAAGGAGGGAGATGGATCCGTGGGATCCAGGAAGGATCTGAAGGGAGAATTGGAGCCCACACGGAAAGTGAAGAGACAAATCTCAATACAGAAAAAGGAGGTGAAAGCTGCACTTTCTCCCTGGCTCCCAGCTCATGGCATGAGAGAGGAGGCTCGAATCTACAGAGATACAGTGAAGGTGAGTGACACCAGAGGCCTCCATTGAGAAACATACCAGTGGAACGGAGTAGTGGATGCTGTGAACTATACCAGCTGGTGAGTGACTCCAGTTCAAGCCTCCCCTAGAGAGGGAGCTTGGCCAGATGGCATTTTAAGGAGGAGCCAAATGACTCCAGAACTCAGAACACAGCCACAAGTTGGCTCCTTCTCAGAGTTCTCAGTGACAGGGTGAGGCACATCATCAGGAGACATCCAGGGTCAGGGACCTGACCAGGTCAGTACTTGTGTCTTTTCCTTCTTTATTCTCCTCCTGTCTTCTTCACTGGTTTGCCAAAACTTGAGTAATCTTCCTTTGTCCTTCAGCCTCACTTCTAATCTCATTCTCTTCATTTATTTCTCTTATTTTTTTTCCTCTTAGCCCTTTCAAATTTTTTCCCCTGAGGGTAAAATCACTCTATTGGGGAGATATATACTGTATAAAATTTTCTGGCTTATTTTAGATTTTTGTTATATAATTATAAATCTTGTTCATACAGTTAAAGGTGGCAAATTAACATTTATCACAGTTTGTCACTTTCTAGGCTATCATGATAAAAACAGCATGGTACTGGCAAAAAAACAGACCCCAGGATCAATGGAATAGAACAGAATATGCAGAAAGAGCTCCAAACACACTCCTCTTTCACAAAGGGGCCAACCACTTTCACTGGAAGAAAGCCTCTTTCATAAATGATGCTAGGAAAACTGGCTTTCCACATGCCAAAGATTAAACCTAGACCCATATCTCTCACTAAGCGAAAATCAAAATGGATCAAAGATCTAAATATTAAAACAAAAACACTTAATCTGTTGCAAGATAAAATATGTAAAACTCTTGGAGACATTGGTGTAGGCAAAGACTTTATGAACAAAAGCCCAATCACACTGAAAATATTCCAAAGAATCAACGACTGGAATCTCACCATATTAAAAAGCTTAACATGGAAAAGGAAACCACCAACAGAGTGAAGAGACAACCTACAGAATGTGATATAATATATCCAGAATATATAAAGAACTCAAAAAAAGACAGATTCATCAAATTTAAAGACCCAATCCAAAAATGGGCATATGAAATGAATAGATTTTTCTGAGATGGAGAAGCACAAACAGCAAATAAAATATATGAAAAAATGTTCAACACCACTAGTTATTTGAGAAATGCAAATTAAAACAGCACTGAGATTCCATCTTACTCCAGAAGGAATGGCTATAATCAAGAAATCCATCAATAACAAAGGTTAGCAGGGCTATGAGGGAAAAGGAATCCTTCTCTACTGTTTCTAGGAGTGTAAATTGGTATAATCAAAATGGAAATCAGTATGGAGATTAATCAAAAAAATGAAACTAATAGTTCTATTTGACCCCACTATTGCTCTTCTTGATATCTTCCTGAAAGAGTTATAAGCATCATTCCATAGCAATATATGCACATTCATGTTTATAGCAGTGCAGTTTGTAATAGCTAAATCTTGGAAACAGCCTAGATGCCCATCATCAGATAAACGGATTTAAAAAATGTGATTATTATATACAATGGAGTACTACTCTGCCATAAAGAAGGATAAACTTGAAACATTTTTAGGTAAATGAATGCACCTTGAGACCATACTTTAGTGAAATAAATTGAACACACATGAAATATCACATTGTTTCTCTTGTGTGAGAAACTGAAAGCACAAATAAGAACTGAAATGGAGGCTAGTCATTGGAAAGTAGGAAGAAAATGTTCAAATGGGAAGAGGAACAAAGAGAGGGGAGGGAAAAAAGGAAGGGAAAAGAAAAAAAAGAGAATGGAAGGGAAAAAATGTAAACAAAGCTTTTGTAAATAAGGAAGGTAAGAAGGAATGAAAGCAAGGGAGGGGAATGGGAGGAAAAAAGAAGAATCAAGATACATTATGTACAGGTACAAATTCCCTGCAATGAACATGATCATTATGAATATCAAACATGTACTAATAAAATTAATTTTTGAAAAACAAACACCAAAAATACTCAGAAAATAATGAGTATTGGTTAAGATGTGGAGAAATTGTGTTTCTATATTTTGCTGGTTCTAAACTTAAATATTGCAGCCATTGTGAAAAACAGTAGGGAAGTTCCTCAAAAAGTTAAAAATAGAATTAGCATATGATTTAGCAATTCCACTTTGAATATATACCCAAATAATACAAACTAAGACTTGAATAGATATCTGTACACTAATGTTCATACTCTCATTATTCATAATGAGGAGCATGTTATTTATTTTAGTAACAGATTCACAAAATTGCAGTGATTGACAAATCCAAAATGTGCAGAGTAGACCAGCAAGCTGGAAGCCCAAGAAAGAGATGACGTATCAGTCTTAACTCCACAGTTTTGAGGCAGAATTATCTCCTCTTTAATAGATTCAGTCTTTTTCTTTGGAGACTATCAAATGATTGCTTGAGACCCATCCATATTGTAAAGAGCATATTCAAGCTACTGATTTAAATGTAAATCTTATCTAAAAAATATCTTCACAGAAAGATTTAGAATAACATTTGGCCAAATATCTGGGTACTACTTGTGTAAACTAGGGCTAATATCTATTCCCTAGTCAGGCTGACACACAAAATTAACCACCATAGATGATGGGAAGAACCCGAATCTATCCACCAGTGGATGAATGGATAAACAAAAGGTGATATACACATACAATTGAATATTGTTCAACTAGTGAGTACAGCATCTTCAATTTGAGAAATGAAAAGTTCAGGGGATGGATGATTGCAATGACTGCAAAACAAAGTGAGTGCACTTAATGCCATTCAATTGTCCTCTTGAAAATGTACAAAAATGTATAAGTAAGGCCAGGGATTTAGCTCAGTGGTTCCACACCTGCCTCGCAAGCAGAAGGACCCAAGTTCCATCCCTCGTACCAAAAATAGAAAAAAATGTATAAGTAATATATAAACATGAACATACATAAATATATAAGTATAAATCTGTATCACATATGAAATATATATTTATGATATACATATATAAAAACACCATAATAAAAGATTAATTGTTTATACTTAGTCTTTATTATAAGCCAGTCACTATGCTAAAATGCTTTACATGAAATTTGTCTGGTAATGCCTTTGGATAGCACCATTTTATGGGTAATAAAGCATCCTAGAGAAAGTGACTTGCTCAAGGTCACACTAGCATGAAGCAGATTTGGGATTCAAACCCTTACTAGAAAGCCTATGTGCTTGCTTAGTTCCTATGCTACAGAGAAACAGGTGACTACATTAAAATAATGAAATAAAGAGCAAGTTAAATTTTTTTCAAGTAATATTTTAAAGTTGATTCAATATCTACAAAAATTTAAGGAATGAATTCCCTGAAAGATTTCCAATCCAGACTGGGCGTGAGTAATAATTTTTCACCTAAAACAGCCCTTCCCTGACCTTCACCATGAAAAATCTTTACCCCTAAGCCACTGTTTCTCTACAAAAGAAGATGAGAAAAAAAGATGCCCAAGAAGTAGAACTGCAATGTTTACCTCTCATCTACCCCATTTTTAACAAGCCTTGGAATATTTCATAGTTTATATATTTTTCATAAAAGTACCATGGTTACAACTTCCTCTCTTAAACCGGAACAATCATTTAACTGACATTCATTGAATGTCTACAAGTCTAGGTATTATGGTGGGTTCTGTCCGAACAAAATAAAAGACAGAATGTTTACCTGCAATGAGATCCAGCTAATAAACAAGTAACATGTTTCCTGTCTCTGCGTGGAGTGCATCTCACAGACAAGACTTTGGTTGATATTCTGGAGCCTTCAGCCAAATGTTATCCACTCTGTCTCTCCAAATGTGCCTCTGCCTCCAATGATTCTTATCTCTTGGACTTCTTCATTGTCATCACCACAAACAAGAAGAGCAGTCATAGCTACTCACACACCTGAGGCAGTGCAGCATAATGACCAAGGCTTGGTCTCTGGAGCTGGACTGCGCATTACTGGATCTGCCATTATTCACTAATTGTGAGTAAGTTTCTCAACCTGTCTTTGACTCTGTATCCTCAATCATAAAAACAGGACACAAGCGGGTACCAACCCTGAAAGTCATGGGCTAAGACATGTAGAGCACTCAGAACAACATCTGCTATGTATTAAGTGATCAGAAAATGTTACTATAGATGTATCAAATCTGTGAGCAACAGACTATGAGCAGCAGACTGTTCTAGGGATGAGATGAGAAGAGAAAATAATCATCCAAGGGAAAAAGACCTTAGAGAATATTTCACAGATGATGGCTCAGGGAGCTATAATGGTTCCATGTCTTGCCTGAGGTCAGGCAGGTGGTCAAGAGTCCATGAGGGCACATATCTCTGCCACAGCACAATGTCCTCAAGAAATAGAAGGCAAGAGAACTCCGAACTTAGGTGTATATTGTAGGTATTATTTAGATTAGTGAATTACAAAAGTATAAGATTAAATTATAAAAGTATAAAATTAAATTATTAAATTATAAGTATTAACATGTGATTACTTGTGATGATTCCATAAGCAGGAAGAGAAAGTGATTCTGTACACAATGTAATAGGACATTGGATGGTTATAACAGTCATGCCTATGACAAAGACTTCAGAGTGTGACCTGTTAACACAAAGTGGCCTGGTTAATGGCTTGGGGCTTCATATCATTTAAACAGAGCTCCAGGACAACCACCATAGAATGTATTCAAAACATGTGGCTTTGGCTTATACCCAGCCCTGCCTGCCCCAGGCTGAATTAAGGTCACTGAAGCAGTACAGCAGCTGAGGAAAGCATGCGGGCCAAGGAGGAGAAAATGGACCCAAGACATGGATTCTTCTAGAAACATCTCTACTACGTAACTGCTGCCAGCTCAGGTAACCAGCCTCCACCAATCAAACTCCCAAACCTCTCCTTCTCCATCTGAAACTCTATGCCGTGCTCTCCTACTTCTTCCACTTTCCAACCTTTCCTTCCACTAACCTCCTACAGATTGCCCTGAGGTCTCCAGGATAGCTCTGCATTTTGCAGCCACTATGTCTTTGTCCCTGCTTCCCCTTACTCCTAGAATACCTCTGCTCTCTTTGATCTCTCCACCTCCCACTCCAACTAAAACAGATCGACAAACTTATTTCCAAAAATGTCAACTCTTCTGTAAAGCCATCATACAATCAAATGGCCTTTTAAAATATCCTCAGCATATCCAGAATCTTTTAAATGTAAACCCCTTGATCAATTCTACCTCACTTCCCATGAAAGACTCACTCCTCTGTACAATCTCTCACCACTACCAAGTGGTCAGCAACCAAATGCAAATTTCTGGCACAGTGGTCAGAATGGCTACTGGGGGAACTGATATGCAGAAAGGAAAGCTGGGAAGGAAGACTGGGAAGAATGAGTACAATTGCAAAGACATAGCAAGTATCAGACTTTTCTAAGTGTGGTACATATGTGAACTCAGTCCTATAGACAGGCCCCTGGAGTACTGCTAGTATTATTAGCATATTACAGAGCAGGAAACTGAGGCACAGATGGGCTGAATAACTTGCCCCAGGTCATGCTATGAGGTTGTGAAATGAAACTGAATAACTAGCTCTGAACATTGCTTCTCTGCAGTAATATTCATTCTCACCTAGTATCTCCAAAACCCACTTCAGTTGTTCCACCCTTTTGTGTACATTGCCTTTCTGAATCAAAAACACATTCTACAATGTATAATTTCAGTGCCAAATTCCAACCTAGTTCTTTCTATGCTGGAAATTAAAAATCAGTTCTGGTCAGATTGCCCATGGAAGTAAATAACATGTAGCAAAATCTCAAATTTAAAACATTCTTTCATACAGAAGGAAATTATAGATGTCTCAGATATAGACCGCCTCAATTACATACCTAGCTCAACGTTTTCCATCATTCCATTTCTAAATCTTGAAATATAAACCAGAAATATTTGCAAACACTGACATATAACAATCACTGTGAATATTACTTTGATAGAATTATAAGTTGAACATACAATTATAAGTTTATAGATACACCATCATGTTTATATCATATAAATATTTATATATAAATATTATATAAATAAATATTTTATATTTAGTTATTCTTTTTAACAATCATAAAAGTATTTGGAAATAGGGGAAAACAGAAAATACATATTTGGATTACAATTACATTAAATTTAAATGAACGATTGACAATTCTCTTCATAAGCCAAGTTTTAAATACCTTACTAGCAAACATCCTATTAACAGAAGCAAAAGCTGTGTTAATTCTGAATAAGCCAGATAATTTTCTCAATCTCCCATCAAAGCAGGGAGTAGAGGATGGATAAAGATTTCAGACTTTACGAATGTATACAATATTCTCAAAGGGAAAAATAACAGATCATTCAACTTTAGAGTTATGAGCGGTTTACAACAAAATACGAATCAAACTTTTATCCCCAACAAATCTTATACTACCACACCCCAAAATATAAACAGCAGACAAAAAATTTAATGTTCGCAAAGCAGATGAGGAGGAAGCGAAATGTCTGTGTAGTGTGTGCCAGCAAGAGATATTTTTTCTCTTCTAATGAGACAAGGCTGGTGAGAACTGCAAAAAGACAGGATAGAGATCACAGCAGGAGAAACATGATATCCAGCACGTATTCAAAACTTACCCAACTTGCTGTTTACCCAAACTTTGTTTTTTAATTTTGCCAGTTTAAAATCAGGCCGCGGCTGGGCTTTTGTTGCTATTTGTGTTCTTCTGGTCCCAGAGCCCGCTGAAAATTAAATTATATGTTGAACCGGCCTGGTCCTTCTCTCACGAGGGTGAGGGAAGAAAAAGTTTCAAGCTTGGTGCCCTGGCTGCTTCTTGGCGAAAGTGAATAAATAATAAATAGCTAGAAGGAGACGACGTGGGGGGCGTGCCTAGGTGACGTCCTGCCCCCAAAGAGGTCACAGTCTCCTAGTACAGCTGTCCAGATGTGCTTCATCTGGTCCCTCCGCGAGTAATAAGCCTGACCCGTCCTGTCTGGAAGAAGCTCCAGCTCATTGGTGGCCTTGGCTCCGCACTTGCAACCTATTGGCTGAACGGTCCGACACTCCTGTGGGCCCCGGGCCGCCCCCGCCCACCGGGCCAGCTCCCTGTATCCTCCTAAGGAACCTGGAAGTGCAGTGGAGTTGGTGATGTGGCACTGTGTGGCGGCAGGCACAGGAGGGAGTGAAGAAAGGGCCGAGTGACACCCAGAACTTGCTCGTGTCCTGGCCCTATCGGGCACATCTTTTTAGGTAGTTAGACCTGCTAATTTAAACAGGATGACTTCTGGCAGTTTGGGTGATGAAAAAAGCTAAGTCCCCTGCCTTTCCTTGTGGGATTCCCAGGCCTCCAAAGGGCTCTCAGGGGACGCCTCTGGCTTCACCCTCCCCACTTGCTTAGGGGAGCAAACAACAGAGTCTAAGAGCCTACTCTTTGGTTGTGGTATTCTTTTCTTGGCGAATTAATGAATCTTTCATTGAACTCTTTATTAAGCAGAAATATGGTGGTTTCTTCATGGTAGCCCAGGAGTGGGTATAGAAGTGATTTGATGGACTTGGTTTTGTTTTGCTTTTTGGGTGTGTGTGTGTGTATGTGTGTGTGTGTGTGTGTGTGTGTGTGTGTGTGTGTGTTTGATAGTTGTAGGAAAATTAAAAAATGTTTCTTTGCAATGTAAGAATTAAGAGAGGACTGCATCAAAGAATGCTTTGATCTGGGGAAAAGGCTTGAAAAATCTTTGGGGGCAGGAGCAGAGAAGAGATCTGCAAATTAATTGGTATTGTGATGCATGAATGTTGATAGAAACATATCTCATACAATATTAACAAGGTCAGAGCCAGGCACACTGAGCTGCACACCATGAAAGTGCCAGGCCCTATGCTAAACAGCTTTCACCTGCATTATCATATTCAATTCTTACATACACTTCATGAAGTAGATATTATAATCTCCATTTTCACATTAGGAAACAAAGACTCAGAGCCTGTCCCAGCAAGCCATGTATGCCTCCAAACAAATGTTTGCATTGCTTAATTAGGAATACAAAAACTCATCTGTCATTAGTCACTGGTGTAGGGTCAGAATTTATTGTGAGGCCCTCTACTTTCTGTTGTCCAAAACTTTCACCAAAAAGTGAAGAGACAAGCCACAGAATGAGAAAAAAAAATTTTTACCAGCTATTTCTCAAAGGACTAGTAACTAGAAAATATGAAGAATTCAAAAAAATCAGAATCCCAAATTTAAAGACCCAATCCAAAAATGGGCATATGAAATGAATAGACACTTCTCAGATGAAGAAGTAAAAGCAGCAAATAAATATATGAAAAATATTCAACATCACTGGTCATTCAAGAAATGCAAATTAAAACAACATTGAGATTTTATTTCATTCCAGAATGGTTATCATCAAGAAATCAATCAACAACAAATGCTGGTGGGAATGTGAGGGGGAAAAGGAACCATTCTCCACTGTTGCTGGGAGTATAAATTGGTAGAACCAATATGGAAATCAATATGGAGATTCCTCAAAAAAAACTGAAACTAGAGATTCCATTTGACCCTACTATTCCCCTTCTTGGTATCTTCTTGAAAGAGTTAAATGTATCATATATATGCATACCCATTTTTCCAGCAGCACAGTTTGTAATAGCTAAATTTGGGAAACAGCCCAGATGCCCATCATCATATGAATGGATAAAAAAGATGTGATCTTTATATACAATGGAGTACTACTCTGCCATAAAGAAGAATAAACTTGACATATTTAGGTAAATGGGTGTACCTTGAGACCATACTTTTAAGTGAAATAAATTGCACACACATTGCTTCCCTTGTGTAAGAAACTGAAAGCACAATAAGAACCAAAAATGAATGATAATATTGGGAAGTAGGAAGAAAATATTCAAATGAGAAAGGGAACAAAGGAGGGGGGAGGGGAAAGGAAAGAAAGGAAAAGAAAAAAAGGGAATAGAAGTGGGAAAATGGAAGCAAAGCTTTTATAAATAAGGAGGGGAAGAAAGGTTAAAAGGAAGGGAAAGAAATGGGGGAAAAAGAAGAATCAAGATATATTATGTACAGGTACAAATTCCCTGTGATGACTGTGATCATTATGTATATCAAAAGTGTACCAATAAAATTAACTAAAAAGATAAGGACTCCAAAGACAGGTAATTCTGTTAAATTTTTTTTAAAAAACAAAGATTTCACTTTGTATAATCCTAGCGGTCCTAGTGCTTGATGTATCCTTTATCTATTGCTGTATAACAGATTACCACAAACTTAGTACTTGAAATAACACACAAACATGATTGCAGTTTCTGAAGGTCAGAAATCCAGGCATGGTTTGGCTGGATATGATACTTACAACACTGCAGTCAAGGTGTCAGCAGGACTGTGCTCTCTCTGCAGGCTCCCCTGAGCAAGAATCTGCTTTCAGGCTCCCTCAAATTTTTGCAGAATTCATTTCTTTGGAATTATAGGGCTAAATCCCCAATTTCAATTTGGATGTCAGCAAGAGGGTTCCCTTAGCTCCCACTCGGGCACCTCCTAAAAGTCAGGGGATGAAGATCAGGGAGCCATGTGAGAGTTGTCTGCCATAATTGTGTAGTCAGACATCTCAGTTTCTATGGACCTGACTGAAGTGTTATCATAATGCCAGAAGTGATGCAAAAAGAAAATCAGAGGCTTGTTCACCAAGTGGGACTATGTGAGGGGAGTCACATTGATTAATCCCTCTGGCAGTTAAAGAAAAATACAAAGAAGCAATAATCTGTGTCATGTGTTCAGATTTCCATATCACTTGTAATGACATACCTGTTATCATAGAAGCAACTCAAAAATGGGCTGATAGTGCAGGTGATGATCAATATTCTATACTCATTACCATCAACTAAAATCTACTGAAAAAGATTCCTGCTCGTTGTGGGAAGATGGAATAGACTTAATTTTTTCCCACTCTTCTGCTATGCACAAATTAAAGTCCTGGACTTATATATAAACCAGTGTAAGACTCTGGAAGGTTTATAAAAGAAGATAGACTAGCTGGAAATCTTATAACCCAAGAACAACATGATGGTGTGTTCCTCACTTTTACTTTTGTTTCATTTTCTCAGACTTTAAGGTGACAATGCCAGTGCTGAGGTTTGGATCTGGAATGTCCCCTCAAAGGCCCATGTGTCAAAGACTTGGCCCCTAGCCCATGGCTCTACTGGGAAGTTATAGAACTTTTTAGAAGTTGGGCCAAGTGGAAGGAAGATAGGTCATTTAGGGAAAGTTCGTGAAAGAATGCTACGTCCCTAACGCATCCTCGCTTTCTGTAATTTCTGACCACCATGAAGTAAGTAGCTTTGCTCTGCCATGAACTCCTACCAGAATGCTCTACCTCACCCCAGAGCCAAAAGGGACAGGGTCAACCCACCATAGACTGAGCCCTTTAAAATCATGAACCAAAATCCCAGCTTCCTACAGCAGAGAAGGTGAGCTGGTCCCAGAACCCGGAAGGAAGCTCCCCCACTGCCCCCCCAAGCTCCTAGGACAGAGAAGGTGAGATGTGTTTGCCCCAGAAGCACCCCCCGCCCCGTGGAAATGAGAAAACACATAAACAAGCCTCAAAAACAGAGTTCCAGATAGCCTAGAGCAACCCCAAAGGGAAACAAGATGGAACAATCTGATACTCAACCACCTGGACTCTCTGAACTAGCAACAAAAGAGGATGTGGGAAAAATGAAATCAGAAATAATTACTGATAACAGCAAAGATTTTGCTCATGGTGCAAGACATGATTAATAAATCTAGAGAGGACACAGATAAAAAAATAGA
>NW_004624789.1:14034339-14051308 GCF_000247695.1 Heterocephalus glaber | reverse complement strand
TAACAGGAAGAAAAGGTCTAAAAGAGTAGGGGAATTGGGAGGGGTAGGGGAAGGGAAAAAAGGGAAAGGAAAAAATATGAGAAGAGGAAAAAAATGGAAACAAGGTCTTTGCAAATAGGGAAGGGTGAAGAGGGTGAAGGCAGGGCAAGGGAAGGGGACAAAAAATAAGAAGCAAGAGACTCATGTAATGGTACAAGATCCCAATGATTAATGTAATTGTATTTTATACCTAAAATGTACCAATAAGGTTAATGGGGAAAAAAAAATCATGAGCCAAAATAAACTCTTATTCCTTATAAGTTGTTTATCTAAGATATTTTGTCACAGTGATGTAAACTGGCTACTGTAACCAATAATTCAGAAATGTCAGCAGACAGGCAGGCAGATCCACACACATACACTACTATCAAAAGCCCACTTACTTTCTCTATAGCCAAGGCACAGCCCCCCCTCCCCCCCAAAAAGAAACCCTTTAATACCAAGCCACTTCACTCCACCAAACATTATAGTAAAAACTAGCTTCACTCATACCCACACCCAAACAAAGGCCAAGTTGGAATCCTATCTTCCACACTTACTAGGTGAAACCAGGCTATAATTAGGAGAAGGTGGAAAACGTCCTTAACAAAACAATAGAAAATAAAATTCATTAATATATAAAAATAATTATATTATATGACCAAGTGGATTTTTTCCCAGGGATATGAGGCTTGTTCAGTATTCCAAAATCAATCAGTGGAGTGCAACCCACAATATCAACACCCTAAGGAAGAAAAACTTTCCAGGAACATATCAATCAATGTAGAAACAAGATTTGATAAAAGTTAGCCCCATAAAAATTCTCAGATAAATGGTATTAGGAGAAATCTTCCACACTTGGATAAAGAATGGCTATAATAGATGTACTGAAAATAATATCCTTAATATGAAAGATTGGATGTTTCTCATATATGTTGTAATTCTACTTATGCAGCATTCTAAAATGACAAAATTATGAAATGGGGAACTGATTAATGGTTGCCAAGGTAAAGGAGGGATGAAATAGAGAGAAGTGGATATGGTTATAAAGGGGCTACATGAAAGATTTCTGTGATAATTGAAATGTTCTGTATCTTTACCTGTGAGATGTTGAGACATTGCACTATAATTCTGCAAAATGATAACATTGGAGTTAACTGAGTAATAGGTAGATAATATCTCTTTGCATTATTTCCACAAATTATGTGTGGATCTATAATTACTTTAAAATAATAAGTTTTATTTAAAAACATTTCTGACTCTGTCTTCCTCATCTTCTTAGTCCATACAACTTAATAATGCTGGTTACTGGGCTGGAGATTTAGCTCAGTGGTTCTGCTGCCTGCCTTGCAAGCACAAGGTCCCAAGTTCGATCCCTGGTACCAAAAATAAATAAATAAATAATGATGGTTACTGAATGTTGCTCTCCCCAGAAGGAAAGCACCTCTCAGCTTCTTTAGTATTGTTCTTCAGCATTATTCTTCTTTGGTATTATAGATGACAGCTGTACACGATTATCCAGACATGTTTTGAAAAATTGGGATTCTTTCCTGACTGTCTTGGGGCATGATGTTTCATTTTTCCCTTACTGGCAATACAAGGCCAGATGGGTTAATACACCCCACAGCCTGACCTGTTAGATGGACATGGTCCTAGATCATAAGGATAATGAACACTTGGCTGAATACCCTGCTCACCAAGTCCTCCCAAAGTACCCTGTGTGAACCCAAGAGAGGACACAAGGATCTCTGTAGGCGTTATAAAAATGTACTTGCCCCTCTGGCACCTGAACCTCAACTTCAGCTTAAATAGGGGATGACTGGAAATAAGGTGAGGTTATGGACACATTGCTTCGATAGGCATGAAGAGAGCAACCACGCTGGAACCTGAAGAAGGAACACCTTAGACACTGAGATATGAGAGAAGGGAAGGACATTAATGGCACTTTTTTTTTCTAGAATTGCCCCAGAGCCACTGTCCTCAAAGAAAATCCATCAATGCCTCTCTCTCAAATTTTTTCAAGCATGTTAGATTCAACTTGCTATAGTTCTGTTATCTTTATACAGAACTAATCATAATTTGATAGTCATTCCCCTTAACCTTACCAAGAAGTCTGTTGAAAACAGCAAGTAATGGACCCTGCTCCTGTACTTCCTACACAAAGGACCAGCTGGCAATTCTTGATAGGAATCACTTAATTAGAAAAAATGGTGCAAGATTTATCCCTTACTTTAATAGAAGTCACCACCTTGATCTTCAAAAGCACCCAAGTCAGCCTCAACTCATTGGCTAGGATTATTATGAATAATGGACTTTCTTCATACACACCAAAGCAGAGTCTGTACAATCACTAATATATCCTGGTGAGTCAAGATTAATACTCTCCACAAGTACAAATGTTAAAAAAGCAACCTAAAGAGAAAGCCACATGGCTTTATGAAGTAGATTCTAATGCTTTATAGCGTTTGTGCAGCTCTGATTTGATCTAAATTTGTGCAGGGAGGGAAGTTAATATTGTAAGACTCCTGCATAGAGTCCTATTGATGGCTGCCTTTAGTAAATGCTATATGAGACAAATTAAATGGGCTTGTTTCTAGGCCCTGTTGGTGAGATTAATCAGTTTGATTGAAGGAGTGTCATACTCACAGAAATGTTTGTCCAAAATAAAGATGTCAGAGAAGTAAGGGATGAATCGTGTTAGGAGACAATTATCCACAGATATCTCAGTTACTGCATGCCTTGTAAGCTTAGACACTAACAGTCTGTGATCTAGACTATCTTCTAAAGAATATTTGTACATCAAACAACTTTGGGAAATAAAGATAATATTTTCATCCTCGAAAGGGGGACTTTTTGTTTAATAAAGATAAGACCTTCTGCTAGAGCAGTTGGTGAAAGTTTTTTTTGTAATCATTATAAAATACTGGGGTTTTTTTAAGACCAGGAATTCATTACATATTCAGGCATAAATTGTCCCTTGGTGTATCAAATATTTAGAATTTGGGATTCTGGAACCATTGTAAATGTTGATACTTTGAATATTTCTATTACGGTGAATAATGAACTGTTTTTTGTCTTGAGTCAAGAGTCTCATGTTTTTTGTTATTATCCAAAACACAGTGACAGATAAATTCATTAGTTTATGTGTACGGTAAAATATCAGGACCTTCACTCACCCCGGTCTATTAGCCACCAGCATAGATCCCTGCCTCTCAGGGCAGTGGAACCACTATTCTGACTTTGCTTTCCATTATTACCTTTCTTGTCTTTCACGACCTAGATTTCTATGGAAAAGTTCAGACTAGTTACTTTGTAGAGTATCTCTCAATTGAGGTTCCCAAGATGTGTCTTTGTAATCCTTGCATTCAAGGAGGCAACACTTGAAAAATGATGCTGTGCTTTTCTCACTGCAATGTATGAGAAGACACATGACATTGATTTGTCTATTACTGGTGATACTTAGCCCTCAGTGATATGATGCCTGCCAGATTTTCTACTGTAAGTAAATTTTACAATTTGTATAGTTATGTGTTATAAACATTCATTTTTCTTAAGTAATATATTGTGAGAAAATACTTTGAATCTATATTTTCATTTGTTAATTGACATTCAACTATAATACAAGCTTTTCATTCTCCTATTTATTTAGCTATGTATTTATTTAATAGTTATAGATTATTAGATCCCTATTTTATTTGGGGTAACATTGTAAAATTCTGAATTTTGATTCTAAAATTTTCCAGACTCTGTAAGTAGAAGTCCTTTCAATTTGGTACTTGTGTCCTTTTGACATATACCCATAACTCTGGGTGTATTGTCTTACTTTCTCCCACAGGAAGATATTCTAGACTCAACTACTATTTCCTTGCCCTATACCTGGAGACAGTTATTCCTACAGATATCCTTGGTTCTTTTACATCGAATATGGTATTTAGAAATCAAGATCAGGGAGCTAAGCAGCCTAATTGCTCCTGAGACACCATTACTTCTAGATTCTCTCAGAGAACAGTGTGCATGTGTGTGTGCTTGTGTGTGTGTGTGTGTGTGTAAAATACTCCATCAATATTAATTTCTTGGCTTCGATACTATACTGTGGTTATGTAAGAAAGTGTCATAATTTTTTCATTACAAAATGAAGTATCCAGGTGTAATAGGGCATCTGATCTGCAACTTATTCTCAAATGACTCAAAAAAATAGCAATATGTAAACTATGTATAAATTAACCACTTAGCAGTCAAATTACTTAAATACTTTTAGATGACCAAAAATTGCATTTTTGTTAATTTTTATAATGCAATGGGAAATACAAAAACAGCAATTTTATCAAATTTATTCAATACAAAAATCAATGGGTTGAAATGACACCTGCCTGAGAGATGCTCAGGATAGTCAGTACATAAATAAACATGCTAACCAAGTGATGAATAGGTTAAACTGTTAAGTAGGAGAGAAATTGTATAGATACTTCTACATATTATGTATAAAATACATATTTTATATATGTCAAATTTCCAGTTTTAGTCCAACACTGAAGTGCATATTCAACATCCTTTCACATACATACCTCTGCCCATTTTCCATATATGTAACTCCTTTCTCTGATAGTTGAAACCTGGTTGAAATTAACATCAGCATATTGTATTTATTTACATAGATATATTACCAGTACCTTGAATGTACCTTATCTTCCAGAGGCATCCAGCTGAATTCTTAGTCCTGAGACATTCAGACTATTATACACACACACACACACACACACACACACACACATTCATGGACATAAACTAACCATAATTGGTCTAATCTTTAGCCTTCAAGAAGGAAAGGAATAGGGGAGATGAGAAAGAGGAAAAAGAAGAGAGAGGAGAAAGGAAAGGTGGGGAGACCCATCACGGCAGATCAGAGCGAGCAATGCTCACACGATGCTCAGAGAATACTCACCAGAACCTGCAAGCACTCAGAAAAGGGGGTGAATGAAAAACTGAGGCAGACAAAGGCAACTTGAATGAGAAGCTCACCAGATGATATGCAGTATCAGAGCTGCTTAGAGGGAGAAAAAAAAAAGCAGTGTCATTTCTTAATCCTGGCACTAATGAGAGCTCAGCTCCAGCAACTAAACTATCTTAGGAAAGTATCTAACCCCCTCCCCCCTCCCCCTGCCCCGAAGGAAAGAAGCCCAGGGAAGGAACCTAGTAAACCCGGCAGCCAGGTGGTCACAATCCATGTCCAGCCAAATACTCACTGTTCAGTATCTACTTGTTCCTGATTTCTTCCCATTGGGAGATGGAGCCCAGCAACTAAGATATTCCCAGGAGAGAGACCCCATCAAATTAGGGCAGTAAGGAAGGTCCATACAAGAAAATTAATCAGAAGAGGGTAATAGAGTTAAGAACTATGGACCCTAGAGACAGAAAAAAACAGGGCTTGGTTCTGGATAGAAAACCAGAAATAGATTTTGGATAAATTTTGTCTTCTTGATTCTTTCCAAATTTTCAGCAATTGACATGTACTATACTTTTGGGAAAATACTATGTTTTCAACTAATACAATGGAATAAGTCAAATGAACAGAATAGAAAGTCCAAAGATAGATTCGTGTGTGTGTGTGTGTGTGTGTGTGTGTATAATGTAAATATAAACATATTCAATTGATCATCAAAAAAGATGTGAAAAAAATCAGTGGAGAAAGGACATAGCTTTCAAAAACTATTGAAACTATTGGGTGTCCATGTGCAAAAATGTACTTTTTAAAATTCACCTCAATCCATAGTTTGAAATATATACCAAATAATTAACTCAAATTTGATCATAAACCTAAATGTAAAACTTGAAACTTCAAAAGTTCTAGCACATGAAGAGAAAATCTTTTGTGACTATAGGCTAGGGAAGGATTTTTTATAAACCAAAAGCACATCCATAAAGTAATACTTAGAAAAGAAAATTATCAAATTAGACGTCTTAAATATGTGCAGTTTATTGTATGCTGTTTATGCATTAATAAACTGTTTTAAAGTGGTTTAAAGTGTTATAAAACATGGCTACACAAAAGTCTGTTATCATAATTGTGACTTTTTAAGTATAGATCCCTATAAGGAAGCTGACTGGGTCAAATAAAAACATTTTCAATGCTCTTAAGACAAAATTACTTATAAGAAGTGTTGAATGAATTAATTTTTAAAACATTTGCAAATTTAACCATTTAAAATGGCCTTTTCTTTTTTACATTTTTATTGGTGTAGATCCTTTTTTTAAGCTGATAATTGAACCTAGGGCCTTTCAAAACCTTCTATTCTCAGCTCTTTTTTAATTTTTTAATTTTGTGACCAAGACTGGCACAGTCATTAAGTTACCTGGGCTGGGCTGGAACTTGTAATCCTCCTATATCATCCTCCCAGAGTGATAGGAGCATACATATGAAACCACCACACTCAGTGTCATGCTAGTATTTTTGTGCTTTTTGAAATCTTCTTTTATTAGTTTATGTCTGTGATGGATGATAAATATATTCATCATAGTGAAATGGTACATATACATATTACATCTTGATCCTTTCTACTTCCACTTTTCCTCACCAGCCTCCCGTCTCCCTCCATATTTTAAAGAGAGAAAATTGAAACAAAGTCCAAAGGAAGTTATTTAGGATGATGGAGTTGTGGAAGTCAGATTTTATGAGAATTTATGATGGCACAGAAAAATTAACATGAACAAAACTGTGGGAACAGTGTGGCAGAGAAAGGTGACTCATTTCCTCAAGGAACAGTAACATTATTCAAGGAATGAACTAGACTTTTGCTTCAGGTTACCTGAAGAAAAAAAAAGATTGGGTGGAACTCTTATGCAACTCAGGTTGAAAAACAGCCTTTGTCCTTCTTGGGTAAGATAGAGTAGTAAAAATATCAACAAGAAGAAATGTAACACACATAATAAAAAATATCTGAAACGCACCAGCCAGACATATTACAGAGGGTATAGATGCTTCAGATAGGAACTGAGCTGAACAGTCTTAAATCAAATGATAAAATCCTTTTAATTCACTCATACCCCTTCATTCATATTGTTTTTCTCTCCTTGCTCCTGTATATCTCTAGGAGTAGTATCTTATCATTTTACTATGTTTACAAGCCTAAGGGTAAAAAGAAAAACTACAATAAGAACATAGTGAGAAGTAAACACACATTAACTAATCGTAGGTTTTACAAACACTTCAGAGATCACAAGAAAAAAATCCTTATAGAGTACCTGGTTGGCTCCTTCATCATGTTAAAATGGTTCATAAGTGGTATGGGATTATTATTACCTCTTTAAGGAGTGGCTAGCCAGTGCCCATCCCAACTGGAGAACCTAAATACATGGAGGCAATAGTCATTTTGAAGATTTAATTTACAACTATTCCTCTACCAAAACACTTGAAGGCAATTTATGCAATAGCAATGAAAACAAGTCCTATATACTGTAGTGCACAGTACACTACAGGGAGAAGAAGGGTGGGGATGCAGTAAAGAGCTTGAAACAATGACATCACCATTAAAGTTGGTAAACCAGCTAGATGGAGTGAGTGATGCCATGCTAAAAGGCTTTCATTTATTGTGGTTAGTAATATGGAGCTCACCAAGTCTTCAAGCTTGAGTGGCACAATCTTTTGTAACAAGTTATATCTGTGGAGGTGACTGGTAGCATGAAATGAGGTAGAAAAAAAATGATGAAGAGATGAAATAGAAGCTATTGAAATAGTTGAGATAATATTAACTCATATTTGTAAAATATTTGATGTTTGTGGAACTTACCAGAATGCTTGAAAACTCTCAGTTGAAATCATTTTACAATTGTTACTATAGATCCCTGAAGTCTCTAAACTTCCCTCAAAACCTTTTCCTCCCACATGACCTGGTCCAGACCCCTTTTTTCTTCTTTAAGATTATTTTAAAAGATAAAGAAATTACATCTACCAGGACTTCTCTTGAATATCCTTCTCTTGAATGAAAGAAATGTTTTAATAAGTCAATTGATGTAGAAAATAAGAACACAATAAGTGAAAGAACATAAAGTCATGAAGTTTCTTCTGTTCATTCATTCATGCTGTAACTTAGGCTCACCAATCACTGGTTGCAAGAACTTGGGAATATAATGATGGATAAGAAATGCAAAATTCTTAATTTATATTTACATAAATTACCATAGCCTTATGGAAAAAGTATAGTTGTTCCTCAAAAACTACATGTAGAACTGTACATGATCCAAAAATCCCATTAATTAATGGGATTAGTGTACAACCAAAGAAAATAAAATTATAATGTCAAAGAGATATGCACATCCTAATGTTCATTGCATTATTATTCTCATAAGAAAGCAAGCTATGTGTTTACTGACTGATGAACAGATAAAGAAAATGTTACACATGTGCATACACACACACAATGGAATAATGATCAGATATTTAAAAAATCAAATCCTGTTCATTGTGACAACATGGATAGGACTGGAAATCATTATGTTAAGTGAAATAAGGTGGTACAAAAGAGAATTTTCCCATGATCTCATACATAGAATATAAAAAATTTGAATTCATAGAATTTTCTTTTTAGAAGTTCTATAGTTTTGAAACTTTCATTCAGGCC
Source organism: Heterocephalus glaber (assembly GCF_000247695.1). The sequence continues at coordinate 14,042,675 of NW_004624789.1, read as the reverse complement.
AATTATGCATTTTGCAAAACTCTCTATTGGAAATAGATAAGTTAATTAGATACCTTCTGTGTAGTTAGACAGCACCAGCCCTCCAGGAGCCAACACAGGAAGGAGCTAACGTGGAGGACAGTCAAGGAGCCAACATAGAGGACAATCAAGACACATTCACTGAAGGCCAGAATTGTGTTTTTTTGTTTTGTTTTGTTTTGTTTGTGTGTGTGTGGTATGTGGGATAGAACTCATGACCTTGTTCTTGCCAGGCAAGCTCAAAGCCATTGAGCTACATCCCCAGCTGAAGACCAGTATTGTAAAAGGAGAGAAACTACACACCCTCATGCTTCCCCTGGGGATAAATAGCAATGATTGATATTCTAAATAGGTATCAATCACCTAGTGGGGGGGGGGTCAAGGCCTTAATCCAGCCTCTCCAGGAAATATCCCTGACCCACCCTTACTGAAAATCCTTGTATGCTTGCTGAGTGACTTGCTCCCCCATTTGACCCCCATTTATCAATATTACCTGGGTGGCTGTACTTGTAATCTTGTTGGTTGGTCATGGTTTTGTCCCACCTCATGCCCACCTTGTAAATTTCCATTGGGTTTTATAGTTTTGTCCCACTTTGTGCCCACCTCACCACATGTATAAAACATCTTTGAACCATGGGGTAGGTGGGCAACCCACTTTCCAGTCCTCCTTCTGTTTCTCTTAGGCAGAAGCTTTCTTCCAATAATTTTTTCCTACTCTTAACTTTCGTTGTTCCTAGAATTCATCCTTCGATTTTAGAGAACATGAACTTGTGTTTTGGATATCTAGCAGGTTTGAGAGTTATATCTCTTCCCCCTATATCATTTCGATCATGGTGTGCTGGAATTATGATGCATCAGTAATAATGGAATTATGATGCATCAGTAATAATGTCAATTTAATCATCCTATTTGTGTGTATCCATTTTTGCAATTAAAATTGAAGTTTCCTGAAGACAAGGACTGTGTCTTACCCATCTTAGTGTCTCTGACAGCACCTATTATGTTTCAGTGCATGTAGTCCTTATTAAATATCTTTGAGTTAATGAAATGGAAAGGTTACTGTACTTTACAGTGCTTATACTACTTAGGAAATGCTTTATTGATCATCAATATTCACTCATAAGGACATGTTTGCCTCACAACGTGTGTCTGATTTTCCAGCTACAGACTTATTCATCCATTCTTTCATTCATTTAACAAGCCTTATAATACTGAGGTACTCATTACATATTGATGTGGACATATAAGTTCTGTATGGAGTCCCTATCTCTGATTTTTCATTTTCCAGCTATTCATTCATTCAAAAAGCCTACTTAAAACCATAGTGCATGCCAAGATGTTAATCTCAACTTGGAACAGGAGAACTTTTATTTCTTTCCCAATTCAAGAAATTCTTCATTAGCAACCAAACAGAGCTAATAGTGACTAATAATGGAACTTTGGAGATGCACCATATTAATTTGTTTAAAGTGCCATGCAATGTTACTTTCATTGTATCTCTTCATACAATTGAATAAGACAATATTCTCCTCCTCAAAACCTTCCTTCAGCTTCCCATGGCATGTTATGAGAACAGCCAACTACATCATAGATTATTTGGCCTTGGCACTTTCCAACCTCATTTTCTACTGCAGCCCTGTCATTTACTCTCTTTTAAAAATACTTCGCTATTTGTAAATGAAAACAAGTTAGTTCGCATATCTGTGAACCTCTGTCTGGGAACATTTTTCCCTATTTCATTCATACCTCAATACAAATATCATCTTTCCTGAGGTTTCTTTTTAAACCTTGTGTAAAGGATTTTTGCATCACCTCTATCCTATTTTGTTTGTTTATTTGTCTTGTGCTGAGGATTGTAAATGCTTATAGTGTAAATACTTTGTTGCTAGTATAGAGATCTCCTTAGTTGCTTTTCTGTGATAAAATTTGAGCATGGCTAACTATAATCCTTTGCCATAGCTCCAAGATTTAACCACCTTGGTTAATTTGGGAGAGGGAGATGCAGTGCAGTTATCCAAGCAACCACTTTCTCTGGGAATGTACTCTAGGATTGTTAATGTCACAACCATAAAATGAGTGTTTGCTTACAGAGAAATGGTGGAAATTATGTCCCTGCTAACATCAAGAATCAGCCACAGTAATATCATCCAAGACAAATTAGATATTAACATACCACAGGAGCCAGTTATATACTACCCTTAATTCTAAAGAAGAAATCTGCAATTGTGCAAACATTAAAACAAGCCAGTTATTGATTTAAAGCTGATATGCACTAAATATGACAGCTATATCTCTGAAAATGATAGAAAAATTCAACAATAATTTCACAAGGTTAACTAAGAACAAAAAGATTAACAAAGCTTTATATTTATGCTATTAAAAATAGAGTATTTGGGAATGGGAGAATGCAAGAAAACTTTGAAACCTTAAAGTCTATGATATGAGGAGGAGAGAAAAGTGGTAAAAGGGATCTTTTTGGGGAAAAGAGGATGTTTATATAATTAGGTAAAGGTAAGTGAAAAAAATAGGGAGAAATAGAAGATAAAAGAAAAAAAAGAAATTATATAAAAAGTAAAAATAGAAGATAAATGATTAAAGGGGAAAAAGCTAGAGGTAAGAAACAAGGAAGAAAGACAAAGGAAAATTCTCTAAGCTTCAGGAAGTTGGTAAAGAAGAAAAGAAAAGGAAAACAATAAAAAAAGAACACAGGAAAAACAAAACTAAAAATCACATACACTCACAAAACAAAACAAAAGCAAAAAAAATCAAACAAAATTAGAGAAAAAGCAGAAATGTCTTTGTGATTTTGAATGAATTATTTTCATCTGAGATCTACAGTTTTGGAGGCAGTGTCAAATTCAACATATGTCCCTGCTCATGCTCTAGGTTAAAAAAAAAGTAGTTGGATCCCAGATCCATGATGGCTGCAGTCACCAGTAGATACTAGGTTTAGAGTGAGGATGCCAATTCTTCAAGTTTGAAATCCAGAGCATTTTAGGCAAAGCAGGCATCTTGTAGTGGGGGTAGGGCCTGAGTTCTTTACCTTAAACCCCGAGGGGAGTCTTCTGCCGACCTGACCATGGCTCCCTGACTCCAGTTGTCTCCCATTGCTGTGTCTATTCTGGTCTTTGTGGGAGTGTAACATTGGGAGCCCTGAAATAAACCAAATCTGCAGCTGCTCTTAATTCCAGGTTCAGTCAACTCCTCCTTGGAGTACCTTCTGACCACTCTCTCCAGGGGATATGGCAGGCATTTGGACTGGAGTCACTCCCCAGTTCTTGCAGCACACAGAATCCACTGGTCAATTTCACTACTACATTTCTCCCTGAAGGTCTCTGGAGTCCTCTACTTTCACTTCATCCCTGTATATTTGTGTTCCTCTTTTAGGAGTCAGGAGCCATGGAGAAAGTGGAAATTTTCCCTTCTCTTTTCCACACTGTGCTCTGTCTCTTCAATTTCTCTGTAAGCTCCAATTTTCCCATAAGATCCTTTTTGGTTTCTGGGGATCCACCTCCCTCCTTCTTTTCTTCCCCAAGTTGTAATTTTCCAGTGTCTGCATTCTGAATCTTGGAGTGAATGAGTTGTTGCTTACCATTCTGCCATTTTCTCAAAAGTCTCTCCTCTTCTTTCTATCTAATTTTCCCTTAAAATTTTGTTTCTTCTATTTTTTCTTTTCACCTCCCTTCCATTTTATTGTTATTTTAAACTTTGTTAATTTGTAACTTTGTAGCTTACTGTATATTCTTACTGTTGCTCTCTTTTCTATTTCTAATAGTGGTATAATTACTACTCTTAATTTTTTTTTGACTGTCAATATCAATTTTGTCTTAGTGTCATCAACATTACTGTAGCTAGATTTCTCCTCTCTAGGCAGTGCTAAGGGTCAAGCCCACAAATAAGGATGGATACTAAGAAGACCCTCACATAAAAGTGGAAGAGACACTCATCCCATCTGATGTACATATTTCAATATAGAAACACTAGAAGTACAAAAAACAAGGCAAAATGAATCTCTTATATGTCCATAAAAAAGCTAAATTAATGTTGGCAATGCAGAATATAAAGGAGCAATTCGACAAAAAGTTACAGATTCTGAAGAAACAAATGCAAATTTTAGAAGTAAAAACCTCAAGTCAAATCAAAAGCTGAGTAGAAACTACACCAATGGGCTGAATAAAGCAGAGGACAGAAATTCAGGGTGTGAAAATAAGGTTGATGAATTATCCATAGTAGATCAATCAAGGAAAAAAAATAAGTTATGAACCAAACACCAAATAACTCTGGGACATGACTTTTTTTATGTAGAAAATGGTACTGAGATTCCCCATAATGTTTCCCACATCTTCAGATGATATAAACATCCAATAGAAAGAGGCATTTATTATCTGAAATAGGCATGAGAAGAAGAGAACATTCCCATGTCATACTAGATTTAAAATGTCAAGAGTACCCATAAAGGAGAGAATATTGAAAGTTGCACAAGGCAAATGCCAACCGTTCCCCCAGAATAACTGAAGACCTCTCTGCAGACATTCAAAAGTCATAAAGGCATAGACAGATGTATTTCAAGTCCTGAAAGAAACTAACACTTAACCAATATTATTATATTCAGAAAAGCTATCATTTAAAATTGAAGAAGAAATAAAGAACTCTGTGAATAAGCCAATATTACAGAATAAATTTTTAAAGAAATGCTATACACAGGAGAAGACTAGTAGATAAGATATTGAGAATTAGAGAAGATCAAACATTAGAAAAAACCCAAAAGGACAGAAATTTGTACATACTTTTGTATAATAAATCTGAATGTGAGTAGTCTTATTTCTCAGATTAGAAGACAGACTGGCAGATTGGATTAAAAACAAGCCTGAACTATTTTCTGCCTACTAAAAAACAAACTTCAATAGCAAAGAAAAGTACAAGCTGAAAGTGAAAGAAATGAAAATATTATTCCATAAAATTGGAATCTGAAAGCAAGAAGGAATAGCAATACTCATATTTGACAAAGAAGACTTCAAGACTAAATTAGTTACCAGAGTCAAATATGGCCACCATAAATTGGTGAGGGGGTAAACTACCAAGAAGATATAATATTATAGATCAAACAGACTTAGCAGGTGTATGTAGAACATTGAATCCAACAGCTACAGAATAAACATTATTTTCAGCAGCTCATAGTGCATTCTTGAAAACAGACCACACTTCAGACTTTAAACAATTCTTAATGAATAAAAAAACCAAATAATTTCCTGTATTTTATGAGATTATAAAGAAATGAAAATCACTTCCATGATGAACACATGAAGAAATTCAGGACCACCAAACCAGCACTCCAAAAAGTTCTAAAGGATATTCTAGAAAGAGACAATTAAGACACCAATTTCTATAATTCCAATAGAATGAATACACCAGACATGGCAAGCAATAAAAGGGAAAGAAATGGAACCAACAACAGGAAAATAATAAAATAAACAAGGATAAGTCAATACATATCAGTTATAACCATCAATGTAAATGGTCTCAATTCACCAATCAAAGGAAACAAATTGGCAGACTGGATCAAGAAAAAAGATCCAATAACATGATGCATACAAGGAATACATTTAACTGAAAAAGAAATTCATAGACTGAAAGTCAAAGGATAAAAAACAATACTCCATGCAACAGGAACATGATAAAACTCAGGAGTAGCTATTCTATTTGCAGACAAAATGGATTTCATGCCAAGACTGATCAGAAGAGACAAAGTCACTACACACTTGTGAAGGGAACCATCCAAAGAGAGGAGAATCATAAATATGTATGCACCAAATACTGGTGAAACCAACTATATAAAACAAAAACTAATGGATATGAAAAATCAGATAAACACTAATAATGTGCAGATCAACTAGACAAATAATCAAAAAAAGAAATATTAGAGCTGAAACAAACCTTTGAACAAATAGACTTAATAGATGTCTGTAGTGTCCTACCCAACAACAGAATATACATTCTCTCAGCAGCACATGGCACTGTCTCCAAAATAGACCACAAACTACCTCAAAGAACATACTTAAGTAAATGAAAAGGAATTGAAATTATCCCATGCATATTATCAGAACATACTGATATGAAATTGGAAATAAATGGTAAAAGAAACCCCAAAAACTTCATAAACACAAGGAAATTAAGCATACCTTCTTGAACAACCAATGAGCCACAAATGAAATGTAACGAAGAAATCATGCAGTTTCTGCAATTGAATGACAATGCTAATACAACATAACAATTTATGAAATGCAAGGAAAGCAGTCCTGTGGAGTAAATTTAGAGTGGTCAATTCTCACATTAGAAAAAATGGAATGAGCTGAAATTTATAACCTAGTGTTGAACCTCAAACTCTTAGAAAGAACAAGTTAAACCCAAAGCTCATACAAGGAAAGAAATTATAAAGATCAGAAAAGAAATTAATGTAACTGAGATTAAGGAAATAATATAAAGAATCAATGAATCAAAGGGCTAGCTTTTTGAAAGATTAAATAAAATAACCAAACCCTTAGCCAACTTTATCCAAAGAAAAGAGGGAGGGAACCAAATCTATGCAATTAGGAATGAAAAGGGAGAAATCAGAAGAGATCCTGTAGAAATCCAGAAGATCATCAATACCTGCTTTTAAAAAATTGTACTCTAAAAAAATGAACAATTTAGAACACAGATTCTTAGATACATATGACTTACCAAAGCTGAATCAAGAAGATATAAAAATTTTAAACAATCCAATATCAATGAAATTGAAGAAGTAATTTTTTAAAAGCTACCAATAAAGAAAAGCATGGATTCACTAGTGAATTTAAAAAGAACTTTATAAAAGATCTAATACAAGTACTCATCAAACTTCTTAGTGAAATGGGAAGGGAAGCAATACTCTCAAAGTCATTCCTAGAAGAAAGCATTAGCCTGACACCAAGACCAGAGAAGGACAGAAATGAGAACTACAGGCCTATCTCTTCAATGAACATAGATGCAAAAATCCACAATAAACTACTGGCCAACAGAATCCAGCAAATCAAAAAGATTATACATTATGAAAGCTGGCCCAGACAACAATGCTATGGATGCACAGGTCACAGCCAGAGGCCTTCCCAGACCATCAGGATGTGTACACAGACCACAGCCAGAAGCCCACCAGGACAATAGCAGCATAGGCACACAGGCCCCACCCAGGAGCCCACAGAGGCACCACTAGATTGGCCCCACAGGCCCAACCAAAGGCCCACCCAGATACCATCCATAAGTACACTCAGATCCCAGCCAACAACCTGCCCAGACACCAGCAGCTTGGGTAGCCAGGCCCCAGCCAAAGGCCAGCCTGGCAAACACCTGTCCAAGCATGAAGGCCCCAGCCAGAGGCCTGTCCAGATACCATCTGTAAGTGCCTTCAGGCCCCAGCCAGAAGCCTGCCCACACACAAGCTACTCAGGTACACAGGCCTCAGCCAAAGGCCCGCCCAAACAACAACTATGCACATGGGCAGGCCCCAGCCAAAGGAACACCCAGATGCCATAGCTAAGTGTGCACAGATTCCCAGACACAATGTCACTCAGACAACAGCCCAGCTTGGGGATCCAAAAGTCCATCGTTCTGAACCCAGGAATGGGCCTGGTGGTAAGCAGTAGAGAGAATGTCTTTCTGAGAGTTGCTGAGAATTGAAGCCCACTGGGAAAGCAAAGTCATCTGAATAAAGACACAGCAAACTGCAGTGGTTGAAATGAGAAGACACCTAAACAAGACTCAAAAGCAGACTTCCAGATCACCAAAGGCAACCCCAAGGGGCAATGAAATGGGAAAATCTGATACTCAACAGCCTGGACTTCCTGAACTGGCAACGAAAGATGATCTGGAAAAAATAAAATCAGAAAAAATTTCTCAAATAACACCACAGATGGGGTCCATAGTGCAAGACATGATTAATAACTCTAGAGCAGACACAGATAAAACAAATACAGGAGCTGAGCAACATGATGGAATCCCAGCATATAAAACAAATGGAATCCATAAAACAAATGAAAACAGATATTTAGGAGATTAAAAATTCCATTGAAAGTTTACAAAGCAGAATGAGTCGATGTGAGGACAGAATTTCAGATATAGAAGACCAGATTGGGGTTAGAGACCAGGAAAAGAAAGATTTCTTCAAAAGTAGCAAGGGACCATGAAAAATTAATACAGCAACTGCTAGGTGATACAAATGAGAATAACAGAAGACTGATCAGAGTTAATGAAGAAACAGAAGATGGTGCAAAAAATATATACAAAAAACTGTTCACAGAAATAAC